>JAJHSJ010000001.1:26735265-26821270 GCA_021015155.1 Magnolia officinalis | reverse complement strand
AGCGCGATCACAAGTACTTTCAATCTTAACGACATAGATCACAAACTAGGAAATATGGTATAAGGATTACACACTTTAGTGTGATGATATGTGCCCATCTTTAAGAGGTCCTGAAGCTTTTACATGTCTCCAACGAGACACGACTGTAGTTCTACTTACTCAAAATTTGCGCATGTATATAGAGAAGCAGAAATAAATCTTTATATCAAAATCATCCAAACAAACTGTATAAAATGAGATCTCTAAGTGTCTGAGAAAATCAAAATACGCTCAACTCCCACTAACTGAAAACACCTGTGGGATCAATGACTCCCATGGATGTTACATGCTCCTGAAATGGCGTGATAGGGAGCCCTTTAGTGAGCGGATCTGCAATCATCTGCTTAGTACCGATGAATTCCACGGACACTTGATGATTTTGAACCCTTTCCTTTACAACAAGGTATTTGATGTCGATATGCCTCGACCTTAACGAATGCTTGTTGTTACTAGAGAAGGAAATAGCAGCTGAATTATCGTAAAATATTCTCAATGGTTTTGGGATATGCTTCAGTACCCACAAACTTGAGAAGAAACTCTGTAACCATAGTGCCTGATTAGATGCCTCATGGCAGACAATAAATTCAGCTTCCATAGTGGATGAAGCTGTGGTAGATTGTTTCACGCTTTTCCACGACATAGCTCCTCCCACCATCATGAAGATGTATCCTGAAGTAGACTTCTTAGTATCAACACAGGCTGCAAAGTCTGCGTCTGAATATCCGATCAACTCCAACTGATCAGATCTTCTGTATGTGAGTCCGAAGTCTTTTGTTCTCTGAAGATACCGTAACACTTTCTTTGTAGCTATCCAATATTGCATTCTTGGATTAGATAGATATCTTCCCAACATTCCAGTGACAAAGGTAATGTCCGGTCGCGTACAGACTTGAGCATACATGATGCTCCCTACTACTGATGCGTACGGAAACTCTTTCATTCGATTCTTTTCCAAATCATTCTTTGGACACTGAAATAAACCAAATTTGTCGCCTTTTACAATAGGCGACTTTCCTGGAGCATAATTTTGCATGCCATACCTTTCGAGTACCCTACTAATGTAGGCCCTCTGTGACAGGCTGAGCAGTCCAAGTGTTCTGTCACGGCGAATCTCAATGCCGATGACGTAAGAAGCTTCACCAAGATCTTTCATTTCAAATATTTGAGATAAGAATTTCTTGGTGTCACTCAACATCCTGGTATCACTGCTAGCTAACAGAATATCATCAACATACAAAATTATTGTAACGAACTTACTCCCACTGGTTTTAATGTAGATGCATTCATTTGCAGTGTTTTCTACAAAGCCATATGAGGAAATTACTTTATGAAACTTCAGGTACCACTGTCGCGATGCCTGTTTCAACCCATAGATGGACTTCTTAAGCTTGCAAACCAAATGTTCTGAGCTATTAGCTACAAAACCTTCGGGCTGCAACATGTATACATTCTCATTTAGATCCCCATTGAGAAATGCAGTCTTTACATCCATCTGATGTAACTCTAAATCCATATGAGCTACAAGAGCCATTATGATTCTGAATGAGTCTTTCTTAGATACTAGAGAGAAAGTCTCCTTAAAGTCAATACCCTCACGTTGGTTAAAACCCTTGATAACAAGTCGGGCTTTATACCTTTCGACATTACCTTTGGAGTCCCTTTTGGTTTTAAATATCCATTTAGAACCAATCGGCCTTATTCCAATAGGTAACTCTACAAGATCTCATACTTTATTGTCCTGCATGGATTTCAACTCATCTTTCATGGCATCAAACTAACGAGAAGGATCAGCACTTTGTTTGACTTGTGTAAAGGATTCAGGGTCCTTGTCCACCCCTATGTCAAAGTCGTGCTCCTGTAAGTATACGATGTAATCGTCTCGATTTACAGGCCTTCTCTCTCTTTCAGATCTTCTTAATGGTTCAGCTTGCTGGGTCTGATCTTAATTTTCCTCATCAGTGGTTTGTATTTGAGGTTCTGCGTGATTTTCTACAGTAACTGCAGAATCGATTGCACCATTAATGTCCACGTGATCTGGATTTATTATGACTGGAGTCATAGTCCTTTGTTCCTCAAATACAAAAGTTCTTATGTTCGTGCTCCCACTGTTTTTAGTGTCTTTAATGAATCTGGCATTCCCAGTCTCAACAATCCTAATAGAGTGGGAAGGACAGTAGAATCGATAGCATTTTGATCTTTCTGGATATCCAATGAAGAAACAACTTACGGTTCTAGGATCAAGTTTTTTTTCATGCGGGTTATAAACTTTGGCCTCAGCAGAACAACCCCAAACATGTAATATCGAAGACTTGGTTTTCTCCCATTCCACAACTCAGAAGGAGTTTTGTTAACTATTTTGCTGGGAACCCGGTTTAGTATATGAACCGCGGTTTTGATCGCATCACCCCACAGAGATTCTGGCAATGTCGAATTGCAGACCATGCTTCGCACCATATCCATAAGGGTGCAATTGTGTCTCTCAGCCACTCTATTTTGTTCTGGAGTGCCAGGCATAGTGTATTGAGCGACAATGCCACAATCCTACAGGTATCTAGCAAATGACCCTAGATTGCGTCCTGATTCGTCATATCTGCCATAGTATTCACCACCACGGTCAGATCTGACAACTTTAATTCTCTTATCGAGTTGATTTTCAACTTCGGCCTTATAGATTTTAAAAGCATCTAGGGCATCTGATTTCTCACTGATAAGGTATAGGTACCCGAAGCGAGAATAGTCATCTATAAAGGTAATAAATATTTGTGGCCACTCCATGAGGCTGTAGGGAATGGTCCACAGATATCTGTATGAATAACCTCTAATAGACCTACACTCCTGGTTGCATCTTTCTTTCTCGTTCTAGTATGTTTCCCTTTTATGCAATCAATGCATACTTTATAGTCAGAGAAGTCTAGAGAATGCAAAATTCCTTCTCGCACAAGCCTTTCTAATCTCTTACGAGATATATGGCATAGCCGCTTGTGCCACAACATGGAGGAATTCTCATAGTCTAGTCTTCGCTTGGATCCTACTACATTTCCATGTAAGGTATTAATATTATAGACGTGAGAGGCAATCAAGTCTAACTGGTATAAGTTGTTTACTATAGAGCCGGTTCCAACTTTAATTGAATTAAAGTAAATACCAAAACTTTTATTTCCAAAGTGGAATGAATATCCCAACTTATCCAAATAGGAAATTGAAACTAAATTACGCCTTATAGATGACACACAGAATGTATCTACTAAATCCAAGAAATGATCAGACTTTAACTTAAGCCTATAGACTCCTATTGCCTCCACGTCTACCTTGACACCATTGCCTACGTATACTGAGCGCTCCGCATCAGTTGGTGGTTTGGCCTGTAGTAATTCCTGCATAGAAGTGCATATGTGAATAGTAGTTCCTAAATCTATCCACCAGGAATCCTCTGACACATCAGTTAGATAAGATTCAAAACAGACAAGACAGAATGATTACCTTTCTTTATGAGCCAATTCTTAAAACCTTCGCAGTTTTTCTTGAAATGACCCGCCTTATTGCAAAAGAAGCACGGTTTGCCTTTAACCCGTTTGCCTTTAGATCCATTTCCAGATTGATTCTCATAGTTTCCAGATGGAGGACCAGAGAATCCATTATTAGAACGTTGTTTCCTTTTCTTCTTACCTTTATTCCCTTGCCCATGCCCATGACCTGAAGTCACCATATTAACATTTTGAACTTTAACCACCTGCCTGATCCTGTCTTCTTCTTGGACATACTAAGTGATGAGTTCATCCAATGTCCACATGCCCTTCAGAGTGTTATAGTTCACAAGGAACGTGCCGAATTGGGGAGGTAGGTTATTCATGATCAAATGAACTAGTTGATCATCAGTGAGTACAAGCCCTAGAGCACGGATCTTAGAAACAACCTCGATCTGTTCTACAATGTATTCACAGATGTTGCCTTTTCCATCGTAGGACGAACGAGTCAATTTATTCAGAAGGATGCCTACTTCAGATTTATCAGATTTCTTGAACCGTTTTCCCATTTCAGTTAGGAAAGTTTTGGCATTGTCTGTATCAGGCATGGCGCCCTTCATGGATTCAAAAATCGAATACTTAATTACTTTTAGGCATGTATCATTTGATCTAAACGATGCAACCCATCGATTATATTAAGCTTCAGTGGCATCATCAGATGGTTCTGGCGGTTCTGGTGTTATTAAGGCAAGATCTAATTGAAGACAGCCCAGTACAACTTCAATGGCGTTCCTCCATTGAGCGTAATTAGATCCATTAAGGGCAGGGACTTGATGCGTATTAGTTGGAATTGAGACTGAAATAAAATAGATACATATATACTCACATTAGTTGATGATTTCACAAATTAATTTCGTGAATGTAAACAAAATATCAGGCTAAATGAATCAATTCAGTTGTTAAGGGAGGCATCAACTGAATCATCCAAGATAACGATGGGCCCAACCATCTCATCCTGGTGAGAATCTGTTACATCATCATCATTCCTCCTGTGGGAGGTAATAATAACATGCTAGTGATCCTCCTGAACATGAAGCTAAGTGATGTAAGTCATGTAAATCTGAGACACTCAACACCTGTGGGTGAGATGAGTCTTTCAGCTTTACATTACCAGCACCATTTACTTCACCCATTCACTTGACTGCCAAACGGTAATCATCTGTGTTTTCGTTACCGTACACATAGAAAAGTAAACGCAACTGTATGCAATCCTCCTTATCCCAATGTTACAAGTCTGTACTTGTATAATTTTCATCGATTAAGGTCACTATGGTGGCTAAAACAACCGAATCCAACAATACTAGTGTAAACTTAGGATTGCGATTATAATCCTGCCTCTCTATAAATTATATCTTAATTAGTCCGATGCGGCCCATAAGTTATTTGATAGTGACCCTTTTGGAAATAAAGGAACCTTAAAGTGAAACAAACGGAAAGGTTTCACACCCTATATTCCAATGGTCCATATCAACTCTTAAGGATGGGTGATGGGCCAAATATAGTAGGGCCGAATCAGAATTCTGTATAATCAGAACGTGTCTAATGAGCATGACTGAACTAGTCCCTGAATAGCATGGAGTTAGATGGGTGGATCCATGCATGAGTGTTCATAATATGGACGGATTAGTCTGAATGCTTAATACTTATCAAATAAAGTTTCATTAATACGTAGTGCATGAGTTAGTTAATATGCCCATGAGACAGCTCAGATCTGATAAACATGAAACGTTATTTAAACGGTCCAGGACTTGGCATTAAATGTACTAGATGACCTTCTATCAAAATAGCATATCGGCCCAACTACCAGCGACAGGCCCTCAAGAGAGTGGAACTACGTCCCAATCGCGGGTACTGGGGTTGGACCCAGTACATGTAATCGGGTCCAAAGACCCGAAGCTTTATTAAGGTCGATTTTGACCTAATGGCTGTTGTATACGACCAAGCAGTGATCGTCTTCGAACGCTGAGGGCAGCGACAAAGTAAAGAGCGAGAGAGACAGAGAGATTCTCTGTTCGCCCGATCATCAGATGAGATAAGTTCGCCGCTATCTCTCCTGCCTAGATTTCCGGCAGTCCCGACGCCCAAAAATCGGACAGAGAAGTTACGAAAACAGCTTCTATGGTTGCTGACAATGAAGGTGGGACCTGAAAACACCGTCAATGGCTCCTGAAGTAGGGAAGATAGGGAGCGACGAGCCATGACCATTGTCGGATGATCCGAAGGTGGATAATGGGTGTCGGTCCTCGATGACAGAGGTAAGCAGCCTATAAGTTACGATTTCCACACCCAAATTTGGGGAAGAAGAGTTACGAAATCCCCAATTGGCATCTGGATTTGGGAATTTGAAATCCCTAATTTGCGGATTTGGGGATTTCGAATTTGAAATCCCTAATTAAATGTTTCTGGATTTAGGGATTCTGAATCTGAAATCCCTAATCTGAATTTGGGTTCGAAAATCCCTAATTAACGGATTTGGGGATTCTAAATCTGAAATCCCTAACTCTGGATTTTGAATTTGGGATTCAAATCCCTAATCGGATGACTGTTTTTAGGGGTTCGAATCCAAACTCGCTAATCAACAGGGTTTGGGGATTCAAAAACGAAGTCCTTAATGTCTGTTGAATACAGCGATTTTAAATCCCTAATCTCTGCTGAATTTTGGGGTTATGAGGCTGAAATCCCCAATTTGGATTTGGGATTAAAATCCCTAAACATTAATGCAGGCTTTAAATTGGGAAGAAATAAACCCTGATTGCATATATGGGTTTGGAATTAGAAATCCCTAATTTGAATCTGAATATGAAATAGATGAACCTGATCATCCATGCCTTTGCACAGATGGCTTTGATACCAAATGTGGGATTTAATCTATATGTGGAATAGTCCCACCGATCTGTCTGTGCATAGAGCATGGAGATCAAGGGGTCGGATGACTTACCTAGCTGTGACGCCATAGGAGCCGGATAATAATATATACCGATACCAGAATACCGATAAAGCTAGGATCTTCCTTTCCTTCACACCCTTTCTGTAAAACACTAGATGGGACTCGAATTTCTGCCGTGGTGTAGGATTGGGGACCCAGCTCTCTTTTATAGAGACTATGGAGAGAGAGTTTGAAACCCATCACAACTCTCTCCCTCCCACGCTCCACATTGTAGTGTCCCAGTTCAACTCAAACTGCTGTTTGCGTAAGACAGCTATAGCATTCCAGCCCATAGTACGCAGAGCTGCGCAGATAGACTATGCAGCGCATCACCTGAAGTGGGGCCCACTGGTCTACTCAATCATCCAGTCCAACTGTATGACAATCCAGGCCTTTGATCAGTGAGGCCCACTGAATAGAGTTCTTACATGGATCGCCCAGGTGGAGCGGTTTTGGTCGGGTAGTTGGTTCTCAATTCTCATTAATGGCAGGCCTGTTGGGTTCTTTCCTTCTTCTAGAGGCCTCAAGCAGGGGGATCCTCTATCCTCCTCCCTGTTTATCCTCGTAGTCGAGGCCCTCAGCCGGGGAATCCGAAATCTTTTCTTGACCAGAGCTTGCCTTCCTTTCAAGCTCCCCCAAAATTGCCCCATGCTAACCCATCTACTTTTTGCAGATGACGCGATTTTATTCCTGAATGGCAGGCTTCGAACGGTTCGAGCTCTCATCAGATTTTTGTCAGCCTACTAGCTTGCGTCAGGCCAAAAGGTGAACATAAGCAAATCTTCGTTCTTTCTGCCCAAGAACGTGCCGCTAGTAAGAGCCCGTAAAATCAGTAGTTTGACAGGCTTCAAGTTCGCCAAGCTTCTCCGCATTTTTCGAGGAAGGTTTTGTGCAGTTTTTTTCTCCTCCCAACCTTCCTAGACAAGTACGCAGCCTAGTGGCGATTGATAATATTGGTATTGGGACTTTTAGGCATCAGTAGCTGGGGCTCCAGCTACCTCAATGTTTTCCTTTTCGAGGCAGTTTTTGTGCAGTTTTTTTCTATATGATGGGAGGGGTCCTATCCTTTTTGTCGGGGCCCTCCTGAATGGATGTAAATTCTCTTATGGAATGAATTTCAAGCGATTTCTCCAAAAAAAAAAAAAAAGAAAAAAAAAGAAAAAGCTTCTCTGCACTTACCTGGGCATACCTCTGATGCGAGGTAAGATCCGGGCCCATCACATGTTCCCTTTGGTTCAGAAAATCTTTGAAAAGGTAGCAGGTTGGAAAGCATGTCTCCTTAACCCAGCTACTAGAATGGTCCTCATTAAACACGTCTTATCCAGCATGCCTGTCCACGTCATGTCAGTGGTGAACATACCCAAGGCTTCTTGTAGACTGCTAGAATATGGGATGGCAAAATTCTTTTGGGGAAACGCGGAAGGCAAGAAAAAGAAAAACTGGGTTAGATGGTCGACGATGTGCTTTCCTCAGCAGGAGGGTGGTCTAAGCTTCAGATGTATGAAGGACATTATGAGAGCCTTCAGAACCAAGATGAGTAGGAACTTCCTTGAAGGGAAATCTTTTTGGGCGAGGATGATGACAGCTAAATACATGGACAAGTTGGTTCGGTCTAGAGGCACACAGTCAGTCGTTAATTCGACAGTATGGAAGGACTTGTTGAAAACGCTCCCATTCACAATCCTTCACTCGAAATGGCTGCTGGGAGAGGGCTCGGTCAACTTCTAGACTCAGAATTGGAGTGGCGAAGGGCTCCTTGCAGCGATGGTTGATGGCCACATCCCAAACCACCTGAAGGAAGCGTCGGTTAACGATTTTGTCGGCCCAGATGCTCGGTTCTCGTTGCAGGAAATCAGGGATATTATTCCCCAGGACATCTTCTCCTCACTGAGACATGACCCTGTTTCGTTGTCGAACAGGGAAGACACTTTGGCCTGGGACCTCTCCACCTCAGGTAAATTTTCGGTAAAGTCGGCTTGACAGGGTATTCGTTAGCGAAGACAAAGACTGCGATGGACAGAGTGGGCCTGGAATAAGGCTCTCCCCCCTAAAATTGGTATATTTTTGTGGAAGGTCATGCATAAAGCTATCCTTGTGGATGCAACTATCCAAGTTTCAGGGGTCAGCCTTGCTTCAAGGTGAGAATGCTGTGTTTCTATGGAGGTCTCCCCGACTGTGGTTCATGCTCTAGATATGAGGGTTGCAAATCCCACTCGGCACAGTGCGTCTGCTCGTCGGCCATTCCCATACAATCAGGTCCTGACCGATCGGGCTTTCTTTGTTCTAGGGGGCGAGCAGAGACCCAGCAGCCTGGAGCACTTCACTGCTCAATTTGGGTACTCTCCTCCCAGCTGGCATCAGACTGATGGCCAGACTTCTACTATTGCGCCTGATATTCCTCATCCCGCTCCTATCGATCAGCCCGATGACCCAATTCCCACTCCTCCTCAGTCCGCTGCTGACGCTCATCTCCACCTGACTAATCGGTTCCATGCATCCAACAGTGAGGAGTTGGACCACTTGCTCTGTTTCGGGTCAGTAGCTGCTGACGTTTGGTCCCACTTCCATCGGGTGTTCGATGTTCCAGTCATTCCATCTCATACCATTTAGCAGAGAGTTTCTTTTTGGTCTTTGAGGGCGTCCGACTCTTCTCGCACTAAGCTATTGCTCGGCATGACCCCTGCCATCATCTCCTGGGAGATCTGGATTAGCCGCAATTCCGCCTGTTTTAACGGGATTAGGATGTCCAGTATGAAGATCATTGCCAAAGTCAATAGCTGGTTGCAAGAATTTGGCTCGCTGATCGCCACCAATTCTCGTTTAGTCAATGGGCCTGCTTTCTCCAGGCCTTTGCTGGTTAAGTGGGTGAGACCACTGGTGGGGTGGGTTAAGCTAAATGTCGACGGATCCTCTTGTGCGAATCCGGGTGCGAGTGGGGGAGGCCGGGTGTACAGGGATTCTTTTGGGCGCCTCATTTTTTCTTTCCATAGGTTCTATGGTTCTGCGACGAACACGGTGGCGGAGGCCCAAGCCATGCTGGATGGTATCACCCTGTGCAATCGGTTTGGCTTCTCGAACATTGTGGTTGAATCGGACTCGATGGTGGTGGTGAATGCGGCGGCTGACCCTTCGGGCCAATATCCTTTGAATATTTGGTATAAGATGGGGGCCATTCATTGTTATGGCCGCACCTTCTCTCTTTCCTTCTCGTACATATTCCGCGAGGGGAATGCGGTGACCGACGCTTTAGCTAGGGAGGTGACCGACGGGTGCGCCAACTCCCTTTTCCTCTCACCCCTTGAGCTGCCTAGGCGTATTAGGAGTTGTTTAGTTCTTGATAGGATAGGCTTGGGGAACTTGAGAGTTTGAGTCGATGGATCCGGCCCAGTCGGTTAGCTGATTGGTTTGTCATGCCTTTTGAGGGCTTTCTTCGTTGGCTTTTTGGCTGTCTTTGCTTTTGGTTTTGTTCTTTGCCTCGTCTGGTCTATAAGCGGGTATATGATAGGCAGCCCTTGCCTTTTTGTTGGTGGCAGCCCGAAGGATTGTACAGGTCCTGGTTTTATCAATGACTTTTTGGTGCCTCCGTAAACTTTAATTTTTTTTTTAAAAAGCGTTTAAAAAAAAAAGGTTAAATTAAATTCAAACAAAACAAGAACTTATTTATCAATTCGGCCATCTAAAATTGGCCAATTTAGCATATATTTAATTAAATCAGTTAATGAGATTACATTGACCGATTCAAACAATAAATAATGCCGTAGCTTAGTGGCCGAAAGTACAATAAGAAACATTATTTTTCCATTACAGAGTATTGTCTCTCAATACTAAGTAGCGTTCTTATTAAATAATAGATTCTGTGTTCTTTCTGATCATCATCATTTTGTGTTAGTAGAACTCCAATCGACTCTACAAAAGCCACGACATACAACTTGAGTGGTCGACCTATAATTGGTGACATCAATACTGATCGTTAGATATTCTTTAATCTTATCAACAACCAACTGGTGTTCTATCTCCCATTTGAATTCTTCTCAAATTGTTTCAGCTTCGACAATGAAGAAAATATGTTAGTTTTCTCTACATAATTAGAAATGAACCTACACATAAAATTGACTTTGCCGAGAAACTTTTGTAGTTCAATTTTTTTTTCTCAACCACCGAGCTTCTATAATTGCTTGAGCCTTGTTTTGGACAACCTTGATTCCTCACTAGGAATACTAAGAATTTTTCATCTGATATGCCAAAGGCACACTTAAGAGAATTTATTTTTAACTTAAGGACCCTCATTTGCTCAAATGATTTATACAAATGAGTGAAATGCTCAATTACATTGGTAGATTTATCCACTATATCATCGATATACACTTCTAAGAACTAACTAATCGTGTTATGAAAAATTGCATTAATGGTCCTTTTATAAGTAGCTTCAACATTTTTAAATCCAAACAACAACCCAACAAAATATTCCCAAAAGCCCTGGACATTTGAAAGTGGTTCTTGGGACATCGTCAAAGGCAATGTTTATTTGGTTATACCTTGAACGACTATTCATAAAATCATATATTTTACGTCAGATAACTCATTCTGGATTGCGAGATACACCCGATCTAAGGTCCGACGGTCCGGATAACTTCTGTTGTCGACCAGACCTTTTCTGCTCCATGTTGGCCATGAAACTGTCCGCGACCCGCTCTACATCAGTCCCCTCTACTTCAAAAGAACTCGTTCTCGAGTTCTCATCCTACGCTGGTTCATGATACTCGGTCAGGTAAGCGACGTTGAAAGTCCGTGAGATCGTCATGTCATCTAGAAGATCAACAACATAAGCGTTGTCATTGATCTTTCGAATGATTGGGATGAGTCTAATCTTCTTAATTTTCAACTTATTGTACATCCTGGTCGAAAATCTCTCTTTACGCAGATGGACCATAACGCGCTCGCCCACCTCGAACACTTTTTGTCGCCAGTGCTTGTCCGCTTTTTCCTTGTACTTCTCATTCGAGGCATGTAGCTTAGTTTGCACTTCCGCATGGATGCCCATGATCTTGTTTGCCATATGTTCTGCTGCAATGCTCGTGCCTGGGTGCTTGGGCAGAGGGACCAGGTCAAGCGTATGGCGAGGCACTCGTCCATAGATAATCTGGAACGGTGATTACCCCGTGCGAACTCTGCTTGAGATAATGCCAAATCCCACTTGTTCAGTTTTTTTCCTGAAATACAGCGAAGGAGGTTTCCCAACGTGCGATTCACAACTTCGGTCTGCCCATCAGTCTGTGGGTGGTAAGCACTGCTGAATTGAAGTCACGTATCGAATCGAGTCCACAAAGTCCACCAAAAGTGCTAATGAACTTCGTGGCACGATCAGAAGTAATGGTCTTGGGGACCCTGTGTAGCCGTACGACCTCCCTGAAGAATAGATTCGCCACGTGTGTTGTATCGAGGGTTTTCTTACATGGGATAAAGTGTGTCATCTTGGAGAAACGATCTACTACCATGAACACCGAATCCATACCGCGTTGTGTTTGTGGGAGACCAAGCACGAAGTCCATTGATAAATCCTCCCAATGACCGTCAGGCACAGGTAACGGGGTGTAGAGGCCCGTATTCTGAGATCGCCCCTTGGAGGTCTGACAAACATGATAACGTTGTACGACTTTTCCCACATCACGTACTAATTGTGGCCAGTAATACCGCTCTTCCACAAGAGCTCGAGTCTTGTCTCACCCAAGGTGTCCACCGAGGCCACCTCCATGTAGCCCTTGAATAATCTGCTCCCTCAGAGAACTTTGGGGGATGCACAATCGATTCCCTTTGAAGAGAAAATCGTCCTGTATATGAAGGTCACTGGGGTGACCTTCTTGACACTTCACCCAAGAATCTTTGAAGTCCTCATCCTCGGCATACATCTCCTTGAGACAGTCGAAGCCGACAACCTTATTGCTCATCGTAACAAGTAGTGATGCACGACGGCTAAGTGCATCAGCAACCTTGTTCTGCTGCCTTGACTTATGCTTCAGAACGAACGTGAATTCCTGTAAAAATGCAACCCATCTAGCATGTACACGATTCACGTTAGTCTGACTATTAATAAACTTTAATGCTTGATGGTCAGTGTACAGAACAAACTCTCTTTGAATCAGATAATGCCGCCAATGTTGCAATGCTTGAACAACTGCGTACAACTCAAGCTCATAAGTCGACCACTTCTTTCGGGCTTCGCTGAGCTACTCGCTATAGAAGGCTACCGGCCTGCCTTCCTGTGATAATACTCCCCTAATTCCGACGTACGAAGCGTCACACTCAACTTCAAACAATTTGTCAAAATTAGGAAGCACCAAGACCAGTGTTGTAGACAAACGATGCTTGATCTCATGAAATCTTTTGTCAGCTTTATCGGTACACTGGAACAGTCCTTTTTTCATGCAATCTGTTATAGGCGCGACTATGGTGATAAAATCTCACACAAATCAACGATAGAAAGTCACCAACCCATGAAAACTCCTCACCTCATGAATGTTTGTCGGGATCGGCCATTTCCTAATAGCTCGCACCTTTTCATCATCTACACGAATGCCAGTGGACGTTACAACAAATCTTAGAAACAACAGACTGTCAGTTAAAAAACCACACTTCTTCAAATTAAGGTACAACTTGTTAATTTGTAGGACCTGCAGCATCTGCCTGAGATGTTTCTTGTGCTCCACCTCATCCTGGCTATATATCAATATATCATCAAAATATACTACCACAAATCGGCCAGTGAACGGTTTTAGAACTTGATTCATCAACGCATAAAAGTACTTGGTGCGTTCAATAGGCCAAAGGGCATGACCAGCCACTCATACAACCCTTCTTTGGTCTTAAATGCCGTTTTCACTCATCACCGGGTCGGATACGAATCTGATGGTAACCAGTTCTTAGATTTAGTTTAGAGAACACCTTGGCTGTCACGCCCCAAACTCCGAAACTGGGCTCACAAAATTCCCGATCGCCGAATCCGGCGTCGACAGCCTCCTTAGAACCCCATTCTCGGCTCCCATCGCCCATACGCCAGGTTCCGATCCTGAGATGCTACAAGGAGGATTTCAACATCAGTTTAGTTCGTAATGAGCATAACCAAAGACATAACCCACAAACAACAACCAAAAACTCTATCACATTTCTACTATGATAAAAAACTTTACAAATACAATGAGCATAAAGGAAAATATAATGATGATAGACAAAAAGCTCCAAAATGATCAGCTCTGCGCTCCTGTCTCAGCGCCGCTGCGTCCTGACGTTTCCTTCACGCAACGGTAGTGCATAAGCTTATAGAAAGCTTAGAGGGTGGTGAAAGTGTGTGCGCAAGGTAGTAATACAGATATGTAGTATCAGAGTAATGCGGAACATGCTGATGAATCCATGAATACCACTAGTCATACCAAGACTATGCGATGCAAGGCATGAATGATGTCGGCCATACCGAGGCCATGCGATGCGAAATGTAACTCAAGCATACAAATCCTCATCTAAGTCCACATATCAGTATAGCTCATCTCTAGAATATCACCGGGGTCTAGTACACTCTAAACCAGATTGCCGCCCCATCGCGTGTAATAAGGTAAGTGGAAGAGACCTCACTATCTGCCTGCAAATATCGGGCTCGGCTCGTCGATAGCGGACCCATTCCCCGAGCTGGTCAAACTCAGCCTAGCATTGCCCTCTCCTCTCGGGCGGGTAAGGCCGTACCCCCTTCCAACCGACCACGGCACAGTGGAAAGCACAACCGTCTGGTAATCGGCACTCGACGCTCATGCACCCACTCGGTATAGACGTTGGAGCAACCTCTTGGTACCATAAGGGTTTAGGGACTTTCACCCAGGGAATCTATAGCACCCCATGTAGAACAAGATTTTCAGTATCCAATCCTACCAACCACGATACACCTATGGTGGCTACGGCCCTGATGTCGCTAGGGCATACAGTACACATGTCACACGATGCAAGATGCATGAATCACACAATCCAGTCATACAGCAATCTTGCGCATATCGTGCGCTCATGTAGGGCAACTCTGCCTATCAGGGAGCCCATAAACAATTTGCTCAAAGGCAGGTGTTATGATCAATCACTCATCTCATCACAAGCATGCAGATGATGCGTATGAACATGTATTATGATATCATGTTGTCACATGCTCGTACTCGGTATTGATAATCAGCGTCGGCCTCGAGCATCGGTAATTGACATCGCTAATCAGGGTCGATAATCGGCGTCGGTCTCGACAATCGGCACCGATATCAGTATCAGTAATCGGCACTGATAATCAGGGTCAAAAGTCGGCGTCGGTCTCGACGTCGGTACTGATATTCAGCACCGGTAATCGGCACCGATAATCGGAATCGATCAATCACATACGGCGAATGGGGCCCACTTATTTGGGTTAACCCATGAAGGGAATGGCCTAACAAGGCCTAAGGGAAGGTCACAATGAGAATATCTAACCATCATTGCCCATCAATGTGGACGTCAAACAAACATTGCTCCCAAGGCATGACCGCCAAAAGAAACATCGACACAAACATCCTAGCGGAACCTCACTTAATGGGCCGATTCGAATGGGCCAAATCAAATCAAGTGGGCCCATCTAGAGCACAAATGGGCCTCATGCAATCAAATAGGCCGTACCGATGGGCCTCTCATGTGGGCCATATATATACAACAGATGGGCCCCGCTACTTGAGCCTCGTATGCACCAAATGGTCCTCGGATCTGGGCTTAACAATACAAACAGGTGGGCCTCACCATATGGACCACTTGGATGCACAAACACAACACTAGGGACTAGTTAGGATGATTAAGAGAGAGATAGAGAGAGATAGAGAGAAAGATAGAGAGAGATAGAGCTAGAGAGAGATAGAGAGAGCGTCAGAGAGAGTGAGAGAAAGCTAGAGAGATAGAGAGAGCGTTAGAGAGAGAGCTAGAGAGAGAGAGAGATAGAGAGAGAGAGGTGTAGAGAGAGAGAGAGAGATAGAGAGAGGTGTAGAGAGAGATAGAGAGAGAGGTGTAGAGAGAGAGAGAGAGCACGTGGCCCCTATTACCTTTTTCTTTCTTTTTCTTTTTCTTTTCTTTTCTTTTCTTTTTTTTTTTTTTGTTTTCTGCTGCCTTCTTGACAACAACAGAGGTGGGTCCATATAGGGCCCACCATATATATTATATATGGGAAAGGTACAGCGCTCGAGCTGATTTTAACGTCCATGAGGTCGATCGGTGTGGGCCCCACCGTTGATGTTTGCCAACATCTAACCCACTAGCCAGATGCACCATTCTAGCGTGGGCCTAGGTCTCAAAATTCAAGTCAGGCCGTGACTTGTGTGGGCCACACAAGATACAACAGTTGAGAGGGATACCCTCCATTAAAAACATTCATAATCATTTATTTAGGCCCACCGAGATGGGGTCCACCAATCCAGCCCACCCATTGTGGGTGTCCCGCTTGAATGAAGGGTCCGACCAAGTTTCAGCCGCACCCAAAGGTCAGGTGGGCCCCACATCAGTGGTCACATCACCGTTAGCCACCCCACAGGGACAGGACCAAGACCTCAGTGTAAAACGAGGTGTCTCCACTCCGCTGCCAGTTGAGCTTTGGAGGTGGGCGTGGGCTCAGCGTTAAAACAAGGTATCTTTCACTCGGTCTACCAGTTGAGCTACGTATCTGGGCGCAAGGAGGGCCCCACACGAATGTGGGCCCCACCGTCCAGAAATGGTGGACTGTTTGGATTAAACACATACATCATGGAGTGGCCCAACCGAGTGGATGGACGGTGTGGTTGGGTCCCATAGACCCCACGCCACTACCACTAGGGATGGATGCCAAGTCCTCAGTGTTTAACGAGGTATCTTTCACTCGTCTACCACTGGAGCCATGGGGCTGGGTCGGCCCACGTCAGATCACACTTCATAGGTGGCCACCCTCACCATTAGCTATGTCAAGGTGGGCCCCCAATGGATGGTTGGGATGACACAAAAAAATATCATGGTGTGTCCCACATAGATGGGGTCCACCGGTAGGTAGCATGGATGAAATACATACACTATAGGTGGGCCATGATCATGTAAAGAGAGAGGAAGAAGGAGGAAATCATCGGCAAAGATGGAGGGGCCCCGCCACTATGGGTCCCTCTTTGATACAAAAAAATTACATTAAGGTGGGTCCCACTACATGTGGCCCTTAAATCAAACAAATGGATGAAAATACAACTCCAAAAATCACCCACCGTTCCTTCTTGCTCCTTAGGCTTCCTTTTCTCCTTAGCTTCGATTCCAATGGGGGAGATGAGGTGTGGATGGTGAAGATGGGAGATGAGAGGGCAGGAAAGGTGGGCCACACTTGGAGCTTTGAAAGAGAGGGAGAGGCTCATACGTATGGAGGGTTTTGGGGTTGTTTGGAAAGTGTTTTGAAAAATGAGAGAGAGAGACTTGTAAAGGGAGAGAGAGATGGGTGATGTTTGATGGAGTGATGGATGTGGTGAGTGATGGGTGTAAGAAACTTTTTGACTTTTGTGGCCATTAGTGTAAGAAAAGTATGGGCTTGTAAGAGACTTTTTGACTTTGGGGTTGCTTGAAAATGGGTGAAAAGTGATGTGTACTGGACCCTTGATGGGATTGATTAATGGGTGATTGATGTGACATCTCGTTGAGATTCTCTTGTGTTTCGCACACGCGGCGTTTTCCTCGCACCGAACGCTGGCCCACATCTCTTGGCCAGAGTATCGCCTCGACGCGTGAGTCACGGCATCGAAACCGCGGCGACGGCGCGGTCGCTAAGGTACTAGTCTTAGGTTTAGTCGACTCGGGTTGATGACCAGTGAGTCAAGGTCTCGCGCAACGCCGGTTAAGGGTCGAAGGTTGCCAGAATTTGACCGGAAAGACCGTGGGAACCTATGGAACGGTACAGTCTATGATACGGGTCTTACATTGGCCCATTCTAGTATATCAAGCATGTCGTCCAACCGTGGTATTGGGAATCGATACTTGATGGTAATTTTGTTGATTGCCCAGTTGTCGACACACATACGTCAGCTTGCATTTTTTTTTTGGCGTTAATAATGCTGGTACGGCACATGGGCTCATACTCTCTCTCAAGAGACCCTTACGGATCAATTCCTCCACTTGCCCCTGAAGTATCTCGCACTCCTTCGGACTCATCCGATAATGAGGGCGGTTGGGCAGGCTAGCCCCAGGGACGAGGTCTATGTGATGTTGGATGTCCCTCATGGGGGCAATCCATCAGGTAAATCCTCAGGCCAGACTTCTTTGAATTCGTTTAGCAACCGTCTTAAACTTGAAGGGATGTTTGAGGGTTCCTCTTCTCTCGCCCTTCAAAACTATGGCGTACACCTCGCCGGTTTCCTTAGATTCCTCAATGAAATCCCGAATGGTCAAGAGGGAACTCCCCTCTACTTTAGAGGCTTCAGGGTGGTTCTCTGGTGTCATAGGGGCAAGGATTATTTTTCGACTATCCTTGATGAATACGTAGACATTGTCTCGTCCCCGATGGGTCGCATCACGGTCCGACTGCTAGGGTCGACAGAGTAGCATGTGGCAAGCTTCCATGTCGACCACGTCACAAAGTATCTGATCTTTATAAATTTTACCAATTGAAAATGAGATAGTGCATTGTTCACTTACCTTGGTTTCATTCACCTTTTTTATCCAACTGGAGTACGGGGTAGGATGTTTAGTCGTTGGTAGCCGCAATTTGTCCACCATTACTCTTGAGACGATGTTCTCGCTACTACCACTATCTATGATCACATCACAGACCTTTCCGTTGACAGTGCACCGAGTACGAAATATATTGTGTCGTTGTGGATGCAATTCCTTTCGTGGGGTATACAGTAATCGCCTCACAACTAGAAGTTCGCCACGATCCTCGCTCGTCATTTCATCGCCACCTACTATTTCTTCAGTGGTTTGTTCATGTTCATTATAGCCATGGTCTTCTTTTGCGACCTCATCTTCAGCACCCCCTTCGTTTATAGTCAAGTGTGCTGCGGGACATTGAGGACAGGTGTTTGATCAGTGGCCAGGCTGGCCACAGCGGTAACAATTGTAAGACCTTTGTCGAGCATAAGGATTTGGAATCCTACTTGGGCCGGCTATTGTGGGTGCTGTTGTAACGTCCCAAAAAATCGAGGGTCGAGTAGTAACTCAACTCTCGAGTTTCCAGAACATCACTTATGTAACATAGATAATGATGATTGAATGTTGACTGTATTAGAGTAGTGAACATGAGTGAGATTAAGCCAAACAACATATCATACTCCAGAGACAGTTAAATTTGCAAGCGGAAGACTGTGATAGTAGATAAAATATATAAACTAAGATGAGTCTCCAGAGTGTGATAACATTACCAGGTTAAATAATTACAAGTGCAATCCTAAAATATACCAAATGTGTAAGGTCCTCTAGTCAATATCCCAGAAAGCCCCGCCGATCAGGACACGGCTCACAAGATGCCGTCAGAAGACAACCAATACAAGCAGGCATCGTAGTCATTGCAGAGGTCCGGCTCCGCCTCAGAAGTATCGTCGCCATCTGAAATCAGACAATGTCTGGTGGGTGTTCGAAACACCATCCCGTAACGTGGGAGTGAGTAGCTAACTCAGTGGAAACAATAAAGCATAGGTTAACATGTTATCAACTCAGTCAAGCAGTAATGATAAAGTAGTAAAATCAAACACTCCTAACTACTCTTAGTAATGCAAGTATGGCTGCAGGTATGATGGATGCCCTCACCACACCCACCCTCGTGCGACACCATCTCACGTTCGCGGCATGCTTTCATCCCTCAGTGCTCCACATCTTCCATACACATGCAATGCATGATGAGCATGATTACCGAGTTTTCAATTAGTCCATTTCAAACAGCAGGATTGGGAAACTAAGGTACTCCCTTGTATCATTCCCAAACATGATCCATTCTAGGGTCGTCAGTCCTAGTTAATATCAGACGACGGTGTGTTTTCTAGGTCACTGCAAAGGCTGGCAGGGCTGTTATGCACAAAGGTTACACCACTCCCCCATCACCTCTTAAACAATTCATCACAATACAGAAACAGGCCTAGTTCATACTCTATATACCGCGGCAAACCCTAAGGCTCACTGCGATTTCAGAGTATGCTCGAGGTCACTACAAAGGGCTGTCAGGGCTGTTACGTATAAAGGTTGTACCGCTCCCCCATCACCTTATCAATGTAGGCCGACAGCATGAATATAGTGTCCCATACCACCATAATCGGCTCACGAGTCTGGTTGCTCACTGGTCACTACGGGGAGACACGTGGCCCCAGCGTAGGCCGACAGCTCGACCACGGTGTCCCATACCACCATGCCCGGCTCATGAGTCTTAGCGGATCGAGGTACCATGGTTAAAAGGGATTTCACTGGTAAGTTTGGTACCCTAGGTTCAAGTAGGGGCAACCAAACATGGTGAACATACATTAGACAAATCAGGTTACTTGACGAGCTCGGCTAGCTCGAGCGCACAACAAGTTGAACGACATGAAGTGCATAAGTACTTCGCGTGGCCAACCACTATCGCTAACCGAAGTACGACTCGGGTTCGTCGAACACATCTCACGTGGCAAATGAATCACAACCACGAATTCAATTCTGGTACCGATTGTCTGGACTATAATCATAGCCCCAAACACGATAACTTGCAGATAAATAAAGCAGTAATGGATCAAGATTCAAATCATACAATCAAAGTATGGTATTTTCCGTTTAGGGCTGCCAGGGCTGTTGCACGCACTCGTTGCTCCACTCCCCCATCACCCATGACGGATCATACAACGTAAACATGAATTTAAGCATATGCATTACATAGATAAAATCATACAATCAATTGAGCATGTTATGAAACACAACACAAGCATGAGTTTGGACATATTAAATTCCTAATCACACAGCTATCCAAGGAAGTCATACATATAGTTAAAGGAGTTGAGAATCATATCTCAACACCCTTAAACATTACAATTTACTAACTACTACTCATTCAGACATTTCAACAAACACTTTAAAATACATACATCAACATACATGACATATGTTAATCACATAGGCATTAGGCCAAATCCTTTCACTAGGGAGTTGCCCCAATCATAACACGCGTACACCCACGACGGATAGTCATGGAAAGTAGGAATCCAAGTTCCATATTCATTTGAACATTTTCACAAACACTTGGACTACTCATTTCAACATATATAGCGTATAGTGGCTGTGGCGTGATTCAGGGCAAATCCTTTTGTCAAAGGGGTATCGCCAATACAACAATCATATATCCATGACAATTAGTTATGGCGGGCTCGAATGAGAATTCTATACTCATTCAGTCATTTTCACAAACACTTAGAATACACTATTACAACATACATGGTGTATGTTAGCAAAACATGTATTAGGGCTATCCTTTCGCCAAGCAAGTATTTTATCCATGTATAATATATTCATACAGTAAATAATCATGGCAAATACATCTCCAAAATTTATACGTATACGGTACTTTCTAGAATACACAATTTCAACATACATAGTGTATATAAGCAAAACATGTATTAGGGTGAGTCCTTTCGCCAAACAAGTAATTTATCCACATATAATATATTCATACAACAATTAATCATGTCAAACACATTTCCAAAATTTGTACGTATACAGTACTTTCTTCAAATACCTAGAGTATGTAGAATTCCATATTTTTCATCTTTAATCGAAACGGAAAACAGATAGCACTTTGTACATGTGCAATTGCATGCAGATCATGAATCTTTTATTATTTGACATTGAAAGTGTTAAAAACCATAACCTATACGCCTAAAGTCCGCACCTTTTGTCGTAGAATCGTAACAAATCAGCTAGGTTTGCTAAGCCTTCGTATACGGCAGTTTGGCGACCTATAAACGGAATAGGTTGCCTATTTCATAACCTACTACTATCAAAACCTCAAATCAATTTAGGGTTAGGGTTTCTTACCTAGAAACGGAGCTGGAATCGTCGGAAAAGCGATTAGAACTGAGCGGAGCTCGTATAGCGGCAGGGAAGAGTGGCAGGGAGGTTCTCCCACTGCTCCCACACTTTCTCTCTCTTTTCTCTCTTCTCTCTCTAGGTTTTCTCTCAAATTCGTATGGCTGCAATGCGAGAGGGTTTAAGGTCTTATATAGCCTAAAAACTCACCGAAACAGACTCCAGGTCAAAGTATACTTAGGTTATAACCAAAGTGGGTCAGTTTCAGCTCAACGGAGGACTTCTGGCGGGCCTCCTTGAGCCAAAGGTCGGACTTAAGTTCACTAATGCTGGATCTACGTTCTATTAAGTTTTCGTTTCGGTTGGGATTCCAGATCACGCGTGGCGGACCAGTTTCAGTTCAACGGTCAGCGGATCTCGATCGGAGATTCCGAGTACATGTAAATGTGTATGAAATTTCTCTTGATCCGAGGGTGTAATTTGGTCTGATTCTGACGGTCTAGTTGCTTAAAACTGATCCGCAAGCGAGAGGTGCTAGATTACTATTCAAGATATTTTATTTTGAATTAATTTCACATTTCTCACACTCTTCACTCCGAGCTCAAGCGAATAGCGCTGAGACACTATCTGGATTTGATTTCCGAGATGGTTATCAAGCCTAGTGATGCGGTCCTAAGTCCTTAACTTCATGTTAATCGGACTTCCGACGTGCGGTCCAGATCTGATACAGAGTTTCGAGATGCTCCCGAGAGCAGTCGGGTAATGAGATTGATCCTAGATTTTAGGGTAACCTAGCGTCAATGATTCTACAAGTTTTGGGTCTTGCAGATCGTATTTAAAGTGATTGGTACTAATTTCACAGGCACTCTAGTTTAACACTAACTAAATCTCGCCTAATTTCTAAAGGATTTAGTCCTGTAAGATTTTTGTCTGAGGTGGTACTTAGTCCTTTGTAGTTTGTATATAAAGTGATCCAAGTTATACGACTTAGCTAGTTTAAGATAGTGTCTAGGGTGAAAGTACTTTGAAAAATTGAAAGATCAAGGTGGTGAAGGGTGGAATTTGTGAAGAAAATGGTTAAGGAACGATTTTAGACTATGGGATTCAGTTCTGACAAGTTAATGAGGTGTTAGGATCGACCCATCGCCTAAGGACGTCTAATCCCAGGTTGGTAAAAATCCGGGATGTTACAGCTGTACGTTGAGGTCTGGATGAGCCGCTCTCCGTATCACGGTTTGCGGTTGTAGGATGTTGATGACGTTCTCCTACTGGATCTTTTCCTCGTGCCAGCACTGGATCCTGCGTAGGACCCGTCATGGGGGGTCAAGTTGAAGGATATGGACGAACAGGAACTCTTACAAGTTGTGTTTTTGCCCTACCCGCTAATTGAACTGCTTCATCCACAGTCCCGACTGGGTACATCTGAACTCGGTCTTGAATTGTCGGTCGCAACCCACCTATAAATCGTGCCACCTTCTGTGACTCGAATTCTGATAGATCGTTTCGTGTAGCCAACCGCTGGAATTATTCAGTGTAATCTGTGATGGTTCGATTTCCTTGTCGGCAATTTTGGTATTGGTGAAATAATATCTGATCATAATCACTGGGGAGAAATCGTGATCGAAGAAGACGTCTCATACGTGACCATGATGAGATGGGTGCCTTCTTCTAACGGGCTTGTGAGAGTTGTAATTGTTCCCACCATGCAGAAGCACCAGATTTTAACTTAAATGCTACCAATTTTACCCTTTTATGATCTGACACGTCCATATAATCAAAATATCTCTCTACTTCGGCTAGCCAATCGAGGAAATCTTCTATACGTATTAAACCATTAAAACTAGAAAGTTCAGCCTTACCTCAATAGTCTCTTTCAGCACGATCTAGATGATCGCCTCCATGGATTGGTTGTCGGGCAAAGCCCTCATTAGGGTCCTTGTCGCTAGAACTTGAATCATCTGGTGTAGCCCCACGGTTTGCCACTAGTAGTGCTCTACGAAAATTAAGGTTGAGTCGTACAGCAACCACGGGTGGTGTAGCCACCTGGGTGGTGGAGCAACCATAGGTGGTGGAGCACCGCTTAGGGCTCAGGGCGGAAGTAGCGCATCCGCCAGACGGTCGAGGGTTACTTGCAGCCCTTGCATGGTCAACTGACTCTCCCGGTGGAAAGCTTTCATTCTTTCCGAAAGATAACGAATCCCTGGATCACCGTCCACAGGATTTTGATTCATACCTTCATTGTTTGTCATCGGCCCAAGGGGAATCCTCGCTTTGATACCAATTGACGCAGGGATGAACGTGATGAGGATAACCACTTCGAACCCATGGAGCTTCTCTGGACTCCTCACAGAGACTTCTTAAATCCACGAGGAAAGAAAGTAGAAAATAGAAATAAATTTTAAGAAATTCGAAATTGATTAATTGATGACTAAAAACGAGTTCACAACCCTTTAAATAAGGGTACCAAGCAATGGGAAAGAAATTAGAATCAAACTACAACTGAAACTCCTAGAATTCGTGACTTACTATAAATAGTAAACTTACTATTTATAGATGGTCATGATGTCTACTAGTGCACAAGGTTTTCGGCCAAAAATAGTAAGTGTCCTATTTGGCTTCACCAAACCGTTCCCTTAATTATTCTAAGCTCTTTTCACGTTGGACGCAACTCCTAAAGCCCGACGGATGAAGAGTTATAATCAAACTAAAACTTACTATTTATAGTAAAAATAAAATTAAAACAGGGAAACGACCGTCGATCCAGGGGTTTCTCGCAACTTCGAGCATTGCAACCCTGCGTAGCTGGGTTGGTTGGCTAAAGTAGCTCGTTCTACCCCAAAATCATATATTTTACGTCAAACAACTCATTCCGGATTGCGAGATACGCCCGATCTAAGGTCCGACGATCCGGATCACTTCTGTCGTCGACCAGGCCTTTTCTGATCCATCTTGGCCATGAAACTGTCCGCGACCTACTCTACATTACTGCTCGGTCAATCAATTGATCAACCATAGGCATTAGATATTCATCTTTCAATGTGGCACGATTTAAGTTCCTGAAATCAACACAGACTCAAAGTTTACTGTTTTTCTTAATATCTGGTACTACATTAGAGATCCATTCAGCATACTTGATTGGTTTAATGAATATTGTTTTAAGAAGTCATTCAATTTCTTCTTTTATTTTTTGAGTAACTTCATCTGTCATCTGCCTATGCAATTGTTGTTGTTGATAGATGTCTTAAATCTATTAATTCAACATTCTGTCGATGATAGATTTGATGTCATCGAGTAGGCTTCGATGTCATCGAACTTAGCTCGATGCCATCAAGTATTTTCCGAATTTCCTCTGTTAGTTGTTGGACATATTGGTGTCATTTTTCGATGACATCGAAGGGCTTTCGATGACAACAAAGATGTGTTCGATGCCATTGAAGCTGGGTCGAGCAATCGAAGATTTCTGAAAAATTCATGTTTTGTCGCTGGACAATTTTGGTGGCTATTCGATGTCATCAAACCCTTCGATGACATCGAACGGTTTTGCGCAGAATTTTGCAAATCAGCCAGATTTGCAAAATTTGCTTCTGATTTCATTTGGGATCTTTTTAAAACTAAATATATGGGTGTAAACGGGATTGTGAGGTATTCCAAGGGTTTCTAAATAGTTCTAGGGTTTCAAAGGGGTGGAGCAAGGGTGAGATTCGAGGTTGTTCAAATCGGGTAAGCCTTCTCTTTGTAATTTTTGCTTTCATAGTGAATTTCTGTCGCTTTGTACCGTAGTTTTTTTCCTTTCCCGAAGGGTTTTTATGTTAAATCATTGTGTTCTTCTTCCTTTTGCTTGGTGATTTTGGATTGCTATCTTAGATTTATCTCTATGTGATTCCGCCGTTTTCCCCAACAAGGGATTTCAGAGAAATCGTTTGGGCGCAGGTTTGAATCTACAGGATTAACATTAATGGGAAACACTAGCTAGACATTGAGAAGTACTTAGGTTAAAATTACTTTTAGTTATGGAAGATCAAGATGATTAGTCTATTAACTAAGTAAGGCGAAGTTAAGGCTCTTGAGGGGCGAAAATCGACTATGAATGACGAAGACTGGAATACTCTTGACATGAATGCTTTAGCTTCCATCCGTTTATATCTCATGGATGAGGTTCTGTACAATGTTTTGAGGGAGAAAAATGTAGCTAGTTTATGAGTGAAGTTAGAGGATATCTATGTGAAAAAATCCTCTAAAAATCACCTACACTTGAAGCTACAATGGTATACCTTTAAGATGGAAGATGGTGGAGATCTGGAAGCCCACACCAACAACTTTAATAAATTGGTTTGCAAACTACTGGATGTAGAGGAAGTGATCAAAGATGAAGAACAAGCATATATGTTGTTGAATTCTCTTCTACCATCATATGAGTCATTCAAGGATACAATGTGCACCGCAAATAAAACCCTAAGTGTCGACACCGTTATCTCAGCTCTTCAAGGAAAGGCCATGAGAAAGCTAAATGGCGATATGGGGACATCTTCCTATGCACTGATTACGAGGGGCAGAAATACTGATCGAGGTACAATATCCTCAAGACCTTGATCCAAATACAAGGGCACAGGCAAAGGAAAACTAAAGTACTAAAACTGTAGGATGATTGGGCACAAGAAGAAGGATTATACCAATCCTAAAGCAAAGAAAGAAAATTCAGCAGTTTCTTCTAAGGAGGCCAATGTTGTCACATCTGATGAAGATATAAGTGGTGGTGATGTACTTTCTGTGTCCATGATTAGACACTTGCATGACAATCATGGAGATGAGTGGATCCTCGACACGGGAGCGTCATATCACATGACTCCTCATCAGAGTTAGTTCGCCAGTTACAGAGAATGAGATGATGGACAGGTATTTATGAACAATGACAATGCCTGTAATATTGTGGCCCTTGGTACGATGAGCATCAAGATGTTTGATGGGATGAAGCGTACCTTGACTGACGTTAGGCATGTTCCTGATATGAAGAAAAGTCTGATTTCTCTCGGTGCACTCGAGACTATAGGGTGCAAGTTCACTGGCGACAAAGGTGTCCTTAAAGTTACGAAGGGAGCACTCGTGGTTATGAGAGCACAAAGACAAGGAAACCTTAACAGGTTGATCGGGAGCAGTTCAGCAGGTGGAGTAGCAGCGAATGTTGTAGATTCCACATCTGTACGTATGTGGTACACTCGTCTGGGCCACATGAGCGAGCGGGGCATGAAGGTACTATCTGATCGTTGTTTGATTCCAGCTTTTAAGAATTCTGATTTAGATATATGAGAGTATTGTATATATGATAAACAATGTATATTGTATTTTAAATTTGGAAAACATGTATTAAGGGAGTGCTTGATTATGTGCACTTTGACGTATGGGGGTCATCGCCAGAGATTTCCGTTGGAGGGTCGTCATGATTTGTTTCATTCATTGACGACTACTCCTAGAAATTTTGGGTTTACTTCATTAAACGTAAATCTGAAGTTTTCACCATATTCAAACAATGGAAGGCAAGGGTGGAAATTCTGTCAGGGAAAAAAAATAAAGGTTTTAAGGATTGACAATGGTTGAGAATTTACTTCCACTGAGTTTAATGAATATTGCAAGGATGAAGGGATCATTAGGCACAACATAGTGTGCTACATGCCCGAACAAAACGATGTGGCTGAATGAATGAATCAAACTCTCTTGGAGAGGGCCCGATGCATGTTAAGTAATACTGCGTAGGGCAAGGACCTATGGACAGAGGTCGTCAATATGGCTTACTATTTGGTGAACCGGTCTCCTTCTACGACAATTGCATATAAGATCACAGAGGAAGTGTGGAGTGGTCATAAGATAGAGCACTCAGATTTGCACATATTTGGTTGTGAAGCTTACTCTCATGTACCATCAGTTGAGAGAGATAATATAACATCCCGTAGTTTTATACTTGGATATCATCCTTAGATAATTTGTAAAACAAAAACAAAAAAATAAAAAAAATAAAAATAATAAAAAAATAAAAAAATAAAAAAATATATAAATATAAATATAAATATAAAAAAAAATCGTAAGTCCACCGTCTAGAGTGTTTAATTAAACCCTTTAAGAAAGATCAATGGTTTAGATTGCTCGAGGGATCGCATGGACCCCACTTAAAATCCCCGCATGTGTACAGACTTACGTCTACATGAGGTGCACCAAAATCGTCAGCACGGTTTGACCGTGCTGACCCGAAATTCTCAAAGAAGAAGTATTTTCTCTTCTTTTTCCCGCTATTTACGGTATTTGAAAATACCGTTTGTATGTGTGTCACTAAAGGTCCATCATCATAGATCTGACCAAGGATCTGAACCATCCATATTGTGTAAAACCAAAATTTTACCAGCCACATCCATTTTCAACCGTTGCATAGCCTCGATGCACACACCAACGCGCGTGTATTCTGACTGTGTGCCACCACACTTCCAGAAACGGAAACCGTTCCGCCTTCTGTTGCCAGACTGGCAACCTTATCCCCTTACGATCCTAGCCCTCCACCTCAAACGATCCCAGCCTTCAATCCTACACCGCATTCTAGAAATTTCTTTACAAGGAAAGAACCACCGCCGCGAGTAGAATTCGAATCCCATCCAAACGACCGTCCATTCGGTGGGCCCCCATGACGATCTTAGGACCCATCCGAACCGTCCAGACGGGGCTGATCATCAGATCAACCATCAGGGAGAAATCTGCCATTTTCGGTGGAGTCATCTTCACCGTTTGGCCATCAAACGCATCATTTGATTATGGACCCCATTCCTTGATCTAAGCCATCCATCTGGTGGCTCGTGGTCTCAGACATCCTTCCATGACATCCGATCTTAGCCAAACATTCAATTCTTAGCGACATCATCAGCGATCTCTCATTGTTAATCGTAATTAATGGACGAAGCTTATAACTAATGCGTGATTAGTTGCCGATCCTTCTAGGTGTCTAGGAGAATATAAATAATCCTCTTTTCTTTTAGGGCAACGGATTCAAATAGAGAGAGAAGTTTTGGGCGCCGCTGTGGTACCACAGTCAGTTGGGTCGACTCAGTTCGAGTTGCAACTGCCTACAACGTCCCATTTGGGTGTTCCATCAGAGAGAGAAAAAAGAGAGATAGAAGAAAGAAAAGAAAGAAGAGATTCCAAAGAGAAGCAGAGATCATGAAGAAGAGAAAGAAAGAGGAAAAAGGAGGGAGAAAGAGAGAGAGAGCCGAGTCGCCCACCAGCTGCGCCATTGCTGCTGTGTCCTTCTGTTCGAGTCTTTAGGAGATAGGGCGAGGAGCATCGAGTCCAACACCGTTCCGGCCTTCCTACCAGAGCTAACGAGGGAAAGAAAGAAGGAGGAGAAGAAGAAAGGCTGGGGCGAGTCGCTGAGTCAACTCTGTTCGAAACCGAGTCAGGACTCTGACTCACTGTCTGGTTGGGTCAGACCTTGCTGGAACCCTGTCATGCTGGGAGAAAAGAAAAGAGAAAGGGAAAGAAAGGAAGAAGAATGGAAGAGAGCGTAATCGGGTTGGCACTGAGTTGACTCGGTTTGAACTCGAGCTGAGTTTGGAATGCATTTAAGTAAGGTTCATATTGGAGCCAATCCAAGCTAGGGAGGGTAGATTGAGTACTTTGGACTCCTTTGTGGTCCCTAGTCTAGCAAGAAGATAATCCACACTTTAAGGTGAGGAGTCTCTCCTATAACTTTTTACTTTCACAAAAATTCCCATATGAACTAACCTCAAATTGTATGGAAATTTAGAAGACTTCTACTTTCTAGCTAATTTGAATTTTCAGAGTAATTGGATTAATATCGTACTTAGAATTCTTGTATGATAATATACCTTGTTTATAAACTCCATGTCATATTATAATTGGTTGCTTATGAATATATTTCTGTTAAATATGATGAGGAAAGAAAGTTCCCATGCTAGATTATGTATGAATTGTATAGGTAGACATCAACTGTTGATTTGCCATTTATAAATGCTAATAAATGTAAGATGCATGACCTATGTGAGTAGGTAAAATTCTTAACAATTCCCGTGATGTAGCCTCCCTTTAAAATTTCATAATGTTTAGTAAACTTTCTTTTGCATGACTTGAAATTATGAAAATCCATGTTGAACTCATAATTAGATATCTCGTATTTTAATATTGAATTTATCTCTTTCATATTGAAGTGAGGAATGTAGTGTCATGGTGCATAACTTCCACTCATAACATATGAGGCTTTTTCGGGATTTTATACCTCCTCGGGCGTACCCCGGGTATTTTTCCAGGAGGTCATCCTTGGGTGCACTCACTTTCATGGCCTTTTCCAGTTAGGTGATCTACCGTGGGTGGTCTGCATGGTCTTTTCCGGGTGACTAGTTCTCCTTGGGCGTACCTATGAGTATTTTTCTGGAGACTGGTTCGCCTTGGGTGACTCTTTATTTTGGCAGCTGGATGTGCATCCCCAGGCTTGTGCTTTGACCATACATTCATACATTCATGCAATTGCATATATAATAGTGTTACCCTATGAAGCATATGTGACGTATTAATTCATATTGAAATGATGTGTTAAAGTTGAATTTATGAGGGAAATTTTCACTGAGTTTTTGCTCACCCGACTGTGCGGTTGCACTAAATAGACCCAGGTATGATGGAGAGTTATGGTGCCTATGACAACATCCCAGAGGTGGCTGGAGAGGAGTACAGCAAAGAATGACGATGTAGCTAATCCACAGGCGCTCCACTAAATATTTAAATTTCGTTGTTTTTACATTATACCTTCAGTCGTTAGTTTTGTTTTGTTTACGTGAGATATGTAATTAAACCTTCCCTGTTATGGATTTTGCTTTATTTTTAATCTGTATATAATGAACTTACTCGACTAGTTTATACCATGGTTATATCTGGTTGTTATGACTTGTATTGATAATTAGAGAAATGGTTGTTATGACTTATGTTGATGATTAGAGGAATGGTAAATTTAACTCATGACGTAACCTTCGGGTTCTCGTACTCGAGTGACTATCCTCGGGTAGTGAGAATCAGGGTGTTACAGATAAGCTTGACCATAGAGCCAAAAAGTATATTTTTGTTATCTATGGTGTTGGTGTAAAAAGTTACAGGTTATATGACAAAGTCACACGCAAGGTCATCACTAGCTGTGATGTCAGATTCGATGAAAGCTCCCTATTCCATAAGAATGATCGGGAGAAGTAATAAGAATCTGAAAGGTTAATCATAGACGTCCAGATTGACAAGATGATACTCAGGCAGAAACAGATGCACAGACAAAGGTACAAGAGTGGGTGGAGCATCCACCTGTGAGAAGGAACCCACCACGTGATCGCAGGTTACCGACAAGATACAATGACAACTCTAATATTGCATATGTCCTCATTATAGATGAGGGGGACCCGTCTATTATTCAAGAGGCTCTTGATGAGCCTGATGCAGAAAAGTGAAAGGCGGCTATAGATGATGAGATGGACTTGTTGCACAAAAACCACACATGGGAGTTGGTGGAGCTTCTAGTTGTCGAAAAAGTGATCGGATGCAAGTGGTTATTCAAAAGGAAACATGATAAATATAAAGCAAGGTTGGTAGTGAAGGGGTATGCTAAAGAGAAGGAATCGACTTCATAGAGATATTTGCGCCGGTGGTTAAACAGGTATCTATCAAATTCGTATTGGCGTTGGCTGGCTAATATGATCTCGAGCTGGAACAAATGGATGTCAAGACTGCATTCCTACACGGGGAGTTGGAAGTGCATATCTACATAAAGCAACTAAAGGGTTAGGAAATTAAATGGGCAGAAAAAGATTGCAAGTTAATGAGGTCGTTGTACAGCCTTAATCAGTTGTTTAGGTAGTGGTATAATGTAACGCCCCGATTTCTAAAACCCGAGTATGACACCCATTTCAGAAATCCGGGAGTTTATGAATCAAGAATCAGCGAAATTGTAAACTCAGAGTGCGATATCAAAAGAAGCATGTATAATCATGAGAGCCCAAATATTTGACCCACCCAGCTGGGGGTCTTAGTTACAAAATTTTCATAAGTTTCTAAAATACTAAACCACTGAAATTAAAATATAAAACTACTGATTAATCCTGAAATACGCCACTGCTTCTTATTGTGGCTCGTCATCATAGTACCCTCCCTCGGGATCCACGGTCCGTCGTCAAGGCCAGCACTGTCATCCTCTACATCTGTCCATACATATTCTGTACGGTTGGATAGTTGATGAATGAGTGACCAGCTCAGTATGAATTTCCCTCAAGATACATCACCGCCTTAGCAAACATAGTTTAAAGGAAAACAAACAATAATCCAAAACAGTCAGTATGCAATCTTATTAGATGCATGGATGTATGAATGCACATCGACCTGGGGATGCACATCCATCGGACATGGGCTCGTCACTCATGCAATCATCGACCTGGAAATGACCATTCAGTCGGAACAGGGGTCGATAGTCGATGGTCTGGGAGCTATCGAAACGATACCCCCAACAACTCTAGGGCACGTGCTACAACATCCAGAATAAGCCATCCGTCATCGTCAAAATGCCATGAATGCATGATTTGCCAATCGTTATTAATCCAGTTACAACAAGAAAATTTAAGTAACTCAAAGGTCACTACGGGGCTTGTCACCTAGCGTAGGCCGACATCTCGATCATAGTGTCCCATGACCACCATCCCCAGTTCATGAGGTTCTTCACCTTGAGATGTTTTAATAGGATACCTTGATCAAAATGACACCAGTTCAAGGGTCCTATTTCCCCACACAATTTGTCTAATTACATCCCAAGTGTGGCTTGCATACAATTGTGTAACATCAAAAGGTTATATAAAGAGGTAATCATGTTAGCATGCGACAACATAGGACTTCAAATAAAACATGTACGGGAGCGTCATGAGTTAATAACCACTGATAATATGCTACCAAGTCACGTGAATAGTTGTCATTGTTCAAGGATTAACTAGCATGTGAGCCCATCATATGGTGAAAGCAAGCATCACAATAGTGGTAATCTAGTACAAACTAGGTTTAGCTAATTTAGAAATGGAAAGCCTAAGGAGAAAGTCATCACGTATATGGTAGTGTTCACGAACTCGATCCAAGTCTTCCCGCGGCCCAAGGTCGCCCAAGGAATCTCCTAAAATTATAGTTTATATTTGTCAGGTATTTCTACGGCTTGGATTAACAGATGTATCACAGTGAAGTCCCATGGATGGTGCAACACATCATGAGGTGAGATCTACTGCCCAGATTGACAGTTTGGATGAACCTCATATATCAGGGTGAAGTGATCCTCATGTATGGCCCACTGAAATTTTTAATGATTAGAAGGTATTCTGGCACCTTGGCCATCCATGACCAATCCGTTGGGGGGGGGGGGGGGGGGGCATCTAATGAGTGGTTCAGATGACACTAGCGCCACCAATGTCAGTACACACACTTCATGATAGCCACCCTGCTAGAGGTAGACACCAAGACCACAAGTGTTATAACGAGGTATCTTCACTTAGTTTGCCAGATGAGCTATGGTTCAGGGTGTTTACGTCCAGTGCTGGAGTTCATCGATGGACAGTCTGGAGACGTCCACTGATGGATGGCCAGGGATCAATGGTCCCAGACGCATCAAGGTGGGACTGAGGACGGGTGGTTTGGATGCAATCCTTAGATCAGGCCCATAGAGGCTACTGACGGACGGTCTGGATTGTAGGCAGATGGACGACCTGAATTTGAACAGGCCCGCCAAGGTGGGCACCCACGTAACTTGCTGGTGAGTGAGCTGTTGGTGTGAGGTACACCAGCCAACGGCTTCCCACCGCCCAATCCCTGGATGGTGAGGACACGATATTTCCATTATGGTAGGCCCCACACCCCATACTCGTACGACGTGCAGGATGGGTCCCACCTGCTGGCAAAATAAGCGGACAGAGTGGATAAAATAATGCATTAAGGTGGCTACGTCCAGATCTTGGACGGTCTGGATTCAACATAAGTATCAGGTGGGTCCCACATGGGGCCACCTCATATATATATATATATATATATATATATATATATATATATATATATATTATATCAGTGCTACATGTATCTAATATATATTTAAATATCATATTAACGTCACATGCATTGCATATTTAAATATTATATCTAATATGCATCTGATATCATATCACGTGGGTCCCACATGGGCCTATCACTAGGGGTGTACAAAAATCGGGCTAGCCTGGTTAGCTCGCTCGACCCGGCCCAAAAAAGCCCGACTCGGCCTGACCCGGAACTGAGTTCGGGTCAGGACGGGCCAATTTTCTAGGCCCGAAAGTGAGTTCAGGCTGAGTTCGGATACCTCCTAGTTCGGCCCGACTCGGTCCGAAATCCGACTCGCCCCGTCCCGACCCGACCCGGCCCTGCCCGACCCATGTATGACTGTATTTAATTTGTATAAAATATTTTATTTTATGCTTTGTCAAATGTATGTAAATGTATGTAAATGTCCTGACTAGTTAGATTTTTTGTGGAGTCTATAATTCAACTATCTAAATCATTGATCGAGGGCCTTGTAATGGGACGCGGATTACCTGTCAAAGCCCTTCTCATGAACTTGCTGTAAGGTTCGAAACTAGCCTGAACTCGCGCCGGGCCCAGTTCGAGCTGGAGATGTTGGCCCGGTGACCAGGCCCGGTCGGGTTCGAGCCTTGTGTGGCTGTTGAACGGGCCTGGACAGGCTGAGGCCAGTTCGACTCGGCCCGACTCGTGTACACCCTTACCTATCACATATAATATCGTTTAATACCTTTCTACACCGCATATAGCCGTCCAGCACTGCTCATCCATTGATGGACGGCCAAAACAAGGAGGTCCAGTGCTATTTGAAATGGATGGACGGTCCTGGATGCAATTCACATACACCGTGCTTCATGCATCTGAGGTACTCTATATGCAATATAATATTTTAGAATTTCATGCACGTACAGATGCATGTATACATTTTTTAATATATATATTTTTTCTTGAAATAAATGCCCAGCACGGCTCGTCCTTTGATGGACGGCTTGGACGAGCCACATCATCAAGGTGGGGCCACATACATGGCCAACTGTGATGCAGGGTGCGGCCCACCTGTTGATGTAGGGTGCGGCCGACCTGCACTTGTGCAGGGCCCAAAACTAGGGCAACCCATCCATTTTGGGTGAGGCCCACCTGCATGTGTGCAGGGCCCACTTGCGTTTTGGTGAAGCCCACATGCACTCCACCTTTGTTTGCAACGTGCACAACAACCTACAACTAACGTGAAAATAGTCCCTGCTTCAGTTGTTTTGGAGACCATTACCGGCCTTGTTTTTCAGTTCAACCACAACCCGTCCCTGGCCGTTTTTCGACCCTCACCAGTGCTTAGTTAGAGGCGTGGTGGCTGCCACTTTCATCATCCAAGAAAGGGCCCGAAACAGGGTCATTTTCTCCTCCATTCCCGGACCATTTTCAACCTGATTTCTAGGCATACTGAAGCTCATTTACAGGTTGTTTCTAAGCCGAATTTCAGCACATAGTTTAGGTTGTTTTCATGCTATCTATTTGGCCACAAACAGAGCCTGAACTCAGGTCGGTTTGATGTTAAAACAATGCCTGAATGCAGGCCATCTTCAACTCCAAAACAGGGCCTGTTCTTAGCCCTATGTATGGTCCCTGCTGTATGTATGTGCGAGAGAAGAGGACAAGAGGATACAATTTGAAGATTGAAGACATGGTGGAGATTGTTGTAATATATGTCTTAAATGGAGTCTATTGCAGGGCCTATCGATGTAATCGACAGACTGTTCGATGTCACCTTCGATGACATCGAACAATGCTCGATCCCATCGAGATTTTCCTGATTTCTCTAGTTGGTTACTGACCTATCTGGGCAATTTTTCGATGTCATCGAAGGGTGTTCGATTGAACCTTCGTTGACATCGAACATGGCTTGATGCAATCGAGATATTTTGAAAAATCAAGTTTTGTCTCTAGACAATTGAGGTGTTAGTTCGATGCCATCGACCAGGCTTTAATGCAATCGAAGAATAAGTTTCGATTATATCGAAGAGTGTTCGATGCCATCGAACATAGTCGGTGAGGATTTACGCAGAACTGCGTATTTGCGGGATTTGTTTCCTAATTCGTTTCATATTCCTTCATAGGCTATATATGTGGGTGTAAACGGGATTGGGAGGTATTTTGTAACATCCCGGATTTTTGCCAACCTGGGATTAGACGTTCTAGGGCAATGGGTCGATCCTAAGACCTTATCAACTTGTCAAAACTAAATCCCACAGTCTAAAATCGCTCCTGAACCCATTTCCTTCACAAATCCCACCCCTTTACTACCTTGTGCTTTCAATTTTTCAAAGCACTTTCGCCCTAGACACTAACTTAAACTAGCTAAGTAGTAAAACTTGGATCACTTTATATACAAACTACAAAGGCCTAAGTACCATCTCAACCAGAAAACAATTAGGATTAAATCCTTTAGAAATTTAACAAAGTTAACTAAGTGCAAACTCGACTAGCCATGAAATCCGTTGGGATCGCTTTAAATACGATCTGCAAGACCCAAAACTTGTAAAACATGTGACTCTAGGTTACCCTAAAGTTTAGAACCGAACTCATTACCCGTCTGCTCTCGGGACTGAAACGAAACTTCGTATGAGGGCTAGATCGCACATCGGGAGTCCGATTAACACGAAGCTAAGGAACCAGGACCGCCCCACTGGGCTTGACAATCATCTCAAAAATCAGGCGATTCCGATGTCCCACGGCCATTTATTTCGATCCGGAGCGAGGGTGTGTGAAAAACACTATTTCCATCCTAATAAAAATATCAGGAATAGTGATCTGGCACCATTCGCTTGCGCATCAGTATTAAGCAACCTGACCGTCAGAATCAGACCAAATTACACCCTCGGATTAAGAAAAATTTCAGGAACATTTACATGTACTTGGAATTTCGGATCGTGGCCCACTGACCGTTGAACTGAAAGTGGTCCGCCACGTGCGATCTGGGAATCCGATCGAGTCGAAAACGTAATCCCACGTGGATCCATAGATGGTGAGCTTAAGTCTTACGTTTGGCTCAAGGAGGGCCACCAGAACACCTCTTTTGAGCTGGAAAAGTGACGAAATACCTATATTAGCAGTAACTTTTGAACAGGAGTCTATTTCGGTGAGTTTTGAGACTATATAAGGACCTTAAACCCTCTCTCATGGCAGCCATACGAATTTGGATTTGAGAGGGAAAAGAGAGAGAAAGTGTGGGAGATGTGGGAGAATCTCCCTGCCGTCCTTCCCTGCTGCTATCCATGCTCCACCGCATCCTTCTTGACGCTTTTCCGGCGTTTCCGGCGTCGTTTCTAGGTAAGAAACCCTAACCCTAATCTGTTTTGGGGTTTAGACTGTTGTAGGTTGTGAAGTAGCTAACCTATTTCGTTCTATAGGTCGCCTAGTTGCCGTATACGGAAGCTTAGCAAACCTATCAACTCCATTACGATTCTACGACAAAAGGTGCGGACTTTAGGTGTATAGGTTACGTTTTTCAACGCTTTCAATGTCAGATAATGATAGATTCATGATCTGCATGCAATTGCACATGTACAAAGTGCTTTCCGTTTCCTGTTTCGATTAACATTGTAGAATATGGAATTTCACATACTCTAGATATACGTAGAAATACCGTATACGTATTTTTTTGGAGAAGTGTTTGACATGTTTATTTAATGTATGATTATACTATATATGGATAAAATACTAGTTTGGCGAAAGGAATCGCCGTAATACATGTTCACTTGTAAATGCTACGTATGTTGAAATTGTGTATTCTAGAAATACTGTATACGTATAAATTTTGGAGATGTATGTATCATGATTATTTGCTGTAGTAATATATTATACATGGATAAAATACTAGCTTGGCTAAAGGATAACCCTAATACATGTTTTACTAACATACACCATGTATGTTGTAATAGTGTATTCTAAGTGTTTGTGGAAATGGCTGAATGAGTATAGAATTCTCATTCGTGCTCGCCATGACTAATTGTCATGGATTCATGATTGATGTATTGGCGATACCCCCCTTTGACGAAAGGATTTGCCCTAAGTCACGCCACGGCCAAAATACACTATATATGCTAAAATGTGTGGCCCAAGTGTTTGTGGAAATGACTGAATGAATATGGAACTCGGATTCCTGCTTGCCATGACTATCCGTCCTGGGTGTACGCGTGTTATGATTGGGGCAACTCCCTAGTGAAAGGATTTGGCCTAATGCCTATGTGATCGACATATGTCGTGTATGTTGATGTATGTTTGTTTAAGTGTTTCTTGAAATGTCTGAATGAGTAGTAGTTAGCAAATTGTAAAGTATAAGGGTGTTGAGATATGATTCTCAACCTCTTTTAACTATGTGTATGATCTCCTTTGATAGTTGTGTGATTAGGAATTGAACATGTACAAACTCATGCTTGTGTTGTGATTCATAACATGCTCAACTGCTTTATGATTTTAACTATGTAATGTATATGCTTAAATTTATATCTACGTTGTATGATCCGTCATGGGTGATGGGGGAGCGGAGCAACGAGTGCGTGCAACAGCCCTGGCAGCCCTAAACGGATAATACCAGACTGATTGTATGATTTGAATCCTGATCTATTACTGCTTTATATCTCTGTAATTGATTGTGTTTGGGGCTATGATTATAGTCCAGGCAATCGGTAACGGGATTGAACTCGTGGCTGAGATTCATTTACCACGTGGGATGTGTTCGACGAACTCGAGTCGTGCGTTGCCTGTCGGCAGTGGCTAGGCCACACGAAGTTGTTTATGCACTTCATGTCGTGCAGCTCAAAGGGCGATCGTGCTAGTCGAGCTCATCAAGTAACCCGATCTGCCTTATGCATATTCACCCTGTTTGGTCGCTACTGCTTGAACCTAGGGTACCAAACTTACCAGTGGCGATCCCCGTTTAACCATGGTACCTAGATCCGCTAAGTCGCATGAGCCGGGCATGGTGGTATGGGACACCGTGGTCGAGCTGTCGGCCTACGCTGGGGCCATGTGCCTCCCCGTAGTGACCATTGCGCAATCAACTCGTGAGCCGAATATGGTGGTATGGGACACTGTATTCGAGCTGTCGATACCTAGGCGAGAGCCGAGTACGGTGAGATCTGTGCTCGTGCTGACGGGCGACGAGTCCTCCGTGGTATCATCGAGTACACTCCAAGGGTCTGTGATTGGCCACGAGTCTTTCACAGCAACTAGAGTGTGAGTTGAGCCGAGTACGGTGAGACCTGTACTTGAGCTGACGGCTAGTGATTGAGCCGAGTACGGTGAGACCTGTACTCGAGCTGACGGCCAGCAATTGAGCCGCATACGGTGAGATCTGTATCCGCGCTGACGGGTGATGAGCCCTTTGCGATGCCTTCACTACGTTTCTCAAACCATAACATCGTATGAGAATAACTAGGATTGACGACCCTAGAATGGATCATGTTTGGGAATGATACAAGGGAGGTACCTTAGTTTCCCAATACTGCTGTTTGAAATGGACTAATAAAAACTTGGTAATCATGAGCATCATCGCACCGCATGTGCTTTGTAGATGTGGCGCACTGAGGGAATAAGCATTCGCGAACGTAAGATGATGTCGCTTGAGGGTGGTTTGGCAAGGGCATACAGCATCATGTCATTTCATTCTTGCATTTAATAAGAGTAGTTAGAATTGTTTGATTTGTACTGCTTTATCATTACTGCTTGATTGAATTGATAACATGTTAACCTATGCTTTACTGTTCCACTGAGTTGATCACTCACTCCCACGTTACGGGACGGTGTTCCGAACACCCACCAGATTTGTTGAGTTTCAGGTGATGGCGATGTTTATGAAGCAGAGCCGGACTTCTATGATGTGGAGGAGTTCTCCTACATGTAACTTTCTGACAGGCCAATGAAGACCTGGTATTGTATTGACGGGGTTATGGTTCTTGGGATAGAAGGCATTACACTTCCTCACATTTGGTAAATTTTAGAACTGCACTTATATTTATTTAACCTGGTAATGTTATCACACTCTGGAGACTCATCATAAGTTATATAATTTATCTATCTATCACAGTCTTCCGCTTGCAAACTTAACTGTCTCTGGAGTATGATATGCTGTTTTGGCTTAATCTCACTCATGTTCAATGCACGAATACAGTCAACATTCAATCATCATTCATTTTGTTGCATAAGTGATGTTCTGGAACTCGGGAGTTGAGTTTATGCTCGACCCCCGATTTTCAGGGCGTTACATATTTTAAGAGTTTCTAAATCGTCTTAGGGTTTCAAAGGGTGTAGTAAGGAAGAGATTTGAGGGTGTTTGAATCGGGTAAGCTCTATCTCTTTGTAATTTCTACTTTCATAGTGGATTTCTGTCGCTTTGTGCCGTAGTTTTCTCAAGAAAGGGTTTTCCACGTTGAAACTTTGTGTTCTCTTGTGTTTGGTTGGTGCTCTTGGATTGCTATCATAGATCCATCTCTGTTTGATTCTGCAGCACAATCTCCAACATCCTAACCCTTTAATAGGTGGTCAACAAATATTTGGTTTAGAGAAAAAAGGCAATAATGGTTTGCTTTAATATAGAAAATCATTAAATATTTTACCTAAAATCTTCTAATTCAAGGATTTTTGGTTGAGAGTGGGTTAGGCTGCTTGACTCAGCCTTGTAAGGCCAGGGCTTGGGCCCCTAAAGTTGGCCTAAGGTCCTAGCTAGGGCTTCAAATCTAGGCCCAATGTTTGGGTTGTTGGGGCAAGGCCATTAACGAATGGTCTGGACTGGCCCATTTGCCTATCCAATACTCAAGTGGACCATTGTTATATAAATGAGTGAATGATTGGAAAACACTTGTGGATATTTCCAATCAACGCTCACTTTTGGATTTGAGGTAATGTTTTATTGTAAAAATCATTTATGCAATGGGATTCATTACAGATGGGAGGGGATACATCCCTAGTTTTTTTAATTAATATTTAGATTATTTTAAACCTTTGATCATGTCACACTTTTACTCATAAGCAAGCCTTGTGGGGATACACTAGGGGTTGAGGTTTTTTAGCTCTATTACAACTAGGGCTATGACTTATTAGGTACTAGGGCGGGCCAAGGCTGAACCTGACCTAACCCTAACTATTGGAGCTAGTGCATTAGAAAACTAATGTGAGCTTTAATATATTTATTAAGTGGATGTGATTAAGGCGATCTTAGTCGTGGATCAAGATGAGCATGAGTCCTTGGCAGACATCCCATTAATCCTCAGTGTATATTGTTACCTTGAATTTTTCTTATGCATTTACTGAGTGATTTCTTTGATAGTCCTTGGGAACTTGAGATTTGGGATGACAGTCATTGACCTTGGAGAGTCATGGTCCATGGATCTCAGTACTCTGTTAGAAGATGACCATTAAAGGTGCATGGGGCATACATGTGGACATCCGTTCATGAGATACACAATTATCTTGTTTGAGGGGACTAGGTCAAGATTGACAGTTTCCACCATCGAAAAATGACTTAGTGTTGGTTTATGCCTTACCCTTACCCTATACAGGAGAGTGAGTGGGAAATGAACAAATGATCTAGATTTGGACCTTTGGTCACGTACATTGGTGGATCGAGACCAAGTCAACAGTCCAAGGGCCCATTAACTCGGGCTGTGATCATGAGATCAGGATTTGATGATGCGTGAAGAGGATTAATTCTTAGACCCGAGGATGTGTAAGGGTCACAATCTTGATTGGTCGGCTTTAATTCTTCTTATGGGGTCCATGTATGAACCAATAAAGTGGATATACTTGGATACTTTTATCAGGAGTCGTTGATTCTTACATGGTCCAACAAGGGATCTATTGGTTTGCCTAGGAACATGTTTATGGCCTTAATATGAATATATCAGGAATTCGTCAAGTGATTTTTTTCATTGGACCCAACACTTCGATTATTTTAATAAGAGTTTTAAAGGTTTTTAACCGTTAAAGTTTTGTTTTAATCGCTAAAACTGCTTTGATCACACTTGATGACAACTTGATAGTTCAAATCTAATGGTCTACTTCTGATTGACATGGAATATGATTATTAGTAGATGGTCAAGGTAGTAGAAGGATTAAATCATTATTATATGCATAGATGAGACGGACTGATGCACTTCCCTCACAACAAGTCACAAAGTTGTGCGTAGGGTGGCGGAGTACCATACCAGTATTCCTTTGAAACCCTAAGTTCCGCCTTATTTATTTGATCATATTCCAAAGGAGTAGATACGAGAAGCTTTAGACACATTTTCTCTTGGTTGTGTGAGTAAGAGGAAATTAAGAGAGAAAAATCGATAAAGAAAAAATGAGTTTTTCGTCATCTATTTCATATATGTGTAGTACATCATTGTAGATGGTTGTAGGATTCCTTGACACCTACCAGATGATATTTCTTGGGCTTTCTAGATCACTCAAGTACTGAGATAAATCGAGGAGAGACCTTTTAGTTTGGAGGACCATCATTGGCATTGCATCAATACATATCGTCAGATTCATATATGATCAAACTTTTTCAATAAGCTTCAGTTTGGTTCTCGGTCCCACTGAATGGTGAGAGTTCGGGTTTCTTTAAGTCTTCGAGGGGTCTCCGACAGGGAGACCCGCTCTCCCCCTCCCTTTTCAATATTGGTGCCGAAGTCCTCAGCGGGGGTCTGAAGGGCCTGCTATCCCAGGGTACCGTCATGCCGTTCAAGCTGAGAAGAGGATGCCTGCTCATTTCACACCTACTATACATTGACGACACTCTTCCCTTTTTCAACGGTAGCTTAAAGTCATCCAAGGCCGTTAAGAAGTTCCTTGAAGATTACCAACAAACTTCGGGGTAGTCCATCAACCACCGTAAGAGCTCCTTTATTTGCGCCGATTCCCTTCCGCCGTCCATAATCAGATCACTTAAAAGAATTTTTGGTGTGGGCTGGGACTCCTCTGACATACCTAGGGATTCCCTCGCAATGAGCAGATTGAAGGCGTCAGCATTCCAACCCCTTCTAGATAAAGTGGAAGCCTGCATCATGGGCTGGTAGGCGAGATTTCTCTCCCATTATGGTAGAGTGACTCTCATTCAGTATGTGCTAGGAAGTATCCCAGTACACTCTCTTGCGGTAGCCCACATTCCTTCAACCATTCTCGCCTCCCTGGAAAGACGTTTTGCCAACTTTCTTTAGGGCTGGTTCGAGGGTAGGCACAAGCTACACTGGCAGAGCTGGAAAGCCATTTCCCTACCCAAGGTGGAAGGTGGTTTGGGGATTAGAAGACTGTTCGATATCATGAAAGCCTTCAGGCTGAAGATGGCTTGGAATGACAGGTTCAGGGAAACTCAGAGTTTATGGGGCAGATTCTTATAAGCTAAATACATGCACTTCCATTCCCCATTGCGGCAGCTCACTCCTCCAGCTTACGCCTCTCTAATTTGGAGAAGAATCATGAAGCTCATCACTCTGCTGGAATCATCCACTCAGGTTCATATAGGGGCAGGTGACAACAATTTATGGAGTTCAAACTGGACGGGCCTGGGCCCCCTCTAGTAGATTGATGGCATCCAGATCCCGGCCGAGTTGAGACATATGAAGGTGAATCAATTCTTGGGTCACTCTGGTCCCCTCCCTCCCTCAGTGGTCTTCAGTTTCCTCCCCCAACAAGTGATAGATTATATTTTCCAAGCGGGTTTCTGCCTCTCCTCAAGGCCAGATAAGCCGTTTTGGCCTTTCACTCCTTCGGGAAGTTTCTCTGTAAGATTGGCTTGGGGTTTATGTAGGGATAGCTAGTCTCGCAAGGTTTGGGCAAGATGGGTTTGGCACCCAACCCTCCCTCCTAAAATCGGGTTATTGGTTTGGAAAATTTTGGTTAAAGCTATCCTGGTTGAGGCTGAGATCCAAGCTAGGGGCATCCACTTGGCCTCCTGCTGCGTTTGTTGCAAGTGCGGAGCGTCCCATGTTAGGACGCATCAAGACATTAAAACCATCTAGCACCTTTTTCTCTCGGGTGACCTGGCGAAAGCAGCCTGGAGTTTTATCAGTACCGGTTTCGGCATACCCCCCCTCAACTCCTCGTCAGTGGAACTCCGCCTATCCCAGTGGTGGGCGGCCTCGACTTCTACGTCCCCTACTTCCAAGGCCCAATATCTAGCCCCTTGCATCCTGCTCTGGGAAACGTGGAAGGCGAGAAATGCAGCGCTCTTCGATGGGACTCTGCCCTCGATCCCCAGGTTGATTAACAAGATTAAATGGTGGCTGCATTATATCCAATCGGGTGGGCTGAGTCCTTTTTCTTTTTTTCCTCCGGGGTCCTTGTTCTCGGCAAATAGGATGAGCTCTAGCCGAGCCCCCCCAGGATTTTCCCCTCTGTTCAGACTGGACCCGGCTGCTCCCTTCCCAGCTCCCGCCTCAGGTGCGAATTCGGTAATTGTTAAATGATAGAGACCCCCTCTGGGCTGGGCTAAAATTAATGTCGATGGGTTTGCCTTAGGTAACCCCGGCCCATCGGGCAGCGGAGGGACGTGCAGAGATGATAAAGGGGTTTTTTTGTTCGCCTTTTCGGAGGGTTACGGGACTGGTTCAAATGTCCATGCTGAGCTCCGCGCTATCCATGACGGTATCCTTCGGCGTTTGTAGTTTGGTTTCCCAGCCTCCTTTTTTGACTGGGCGTTCTCTTCTCTGTAATTTTGTCCATATCAATGATATACATCCCGGTTTTATTTTAAAAATTTTTTAAAAACAAAACTAAAAAAAAAAAACTTTTTCAAGTTAGTTATTCAATTCGAGAAATTGTACATGATTATATTTGAGAAATCTTGAGATTAGGATTTCATTTTAGCTTTAAAGAAAATCAAATTCTATCATGTAGTTCGATAAAATCCCATCACCAGCCCATGCCCTAGCTCAGCTTGTTCCCACACTTAGTTTTTGGAACTTGCTCCATCAATGACGAGGCACACGGTATTTATAGAATTTGGATCATTAAACCATTGGTGCACTTAAGCAAACTGGAAAGTCCAGCAGCTATGTACAATATTTTAGCCAAATCCATTGTATAATACCCCAACAAGAAGAATAGACACAGTTCATGACGAGAAATATAATTGTATAATTGTTGTTCTAGAAAAATGGAAAAAAAAAATAATAATCCTCTACAACATCTATTGTATGCAAGGCTTTGATACCCAAGCTCTGTGAGGCCCACATGTGTTGTGTGTGACATCTATTCCATCCATCATCAGGTGTGCTTCTCCATGTTAGTCCATGAAAAGCATCAGCTGAGTTGAGAATCATGAGGATTCTGGTCCAACAAAATGGGGACAAAAGGATACTCATTTCCCAACATTCTTTTATGAAATCTCTGACGCATAAAATTAAACTCTATAATAATCCAAACTGAAATACTATATGGTTGGGACGATTGATCGCGTTCGAAAGATGAGGAGAGAACTGTCGTGAGACAAAAAATCGCTTTCATGGTATGCTCTTCCAGATTGTAGGATTTTCTTGGGGATCTTTTGTGTTTTTTCTCAAGCATCTTGCAGTGGCTTGCTATCCCCATTTATAGACGCTAATCCATATGCTTAACGGTCAGCTCTTCAATAATTCAAAGAGAAACGCCTAAAAAAGCTTGTCCACCTTAACCTTGATTTAAATGGTTAGAAACCATTTTTTGAATAAATATTATTTTATAATATTACTATTATTTAATTTTTTTTTTAACTATCTTGATTAGCAAACTGTTGTAGGGATTACCGGGATCTCCACAAAGAAAGGTTAGGATCAAGAAGGCCTCATGGCCATTAATACAATATAAACACCCTTTTTTCATAAGAAAGTAATTTGTTATTTTTCAACTTAGGGCCCGTTTAGAAGCTTCAAAACTTACAGGAAAGAGGTGGCATTTCTTTCTAATTTATTTTCCAATAAGGCATTTTGAGGAAAACAAATTAAAAAAACCGAGGAAGTGCAAGGAACCCTCTCAGGACTTTTTCTATCATAGCACAATATTAGAAAATAAAATTCGACCAAAAAATAAACTTTCAATGGGAGATAATGTCATTTTTTTCAAAAGTATTTTCCACCCAAATACTTTTTAAGTTCAAAACAATCCCTTAATTAACTTAAGGTTGGTTAAAGTTTTAAGAGAAATGCTCCAATGCTCCCATAGCATTATAAGCTATAGTGCTCTTGTTGCATCAGGTTACTTACTACTATGCAATTTTGATCCATCTAAACGGCTCATTAAATCTGGAACACATTTCATTCTCGTCCAGCGCACGGGCCAATTGGACCAGTCACAAACCTCGTCCCCTGCTTCATTCTCTGGGAATTATGGAAAGACAGAAACACCTCCAGATTTGGCGGGTCCTTGGTTAGCACGAATATGCTGATCTCCAGCGTCTCCGGTTGGCTGCGGGCCATTGCGTTGAGGTGGGGTGGGCACCCCTCCCGTGTGCACAGCCTTGGAGGGGCCTTGGGTTCTTTGGGTTTTGCAGGGCAGCCTCAACAGGAGAATTGTTCTCAGGTGGTGCATTGGAAAAAGCCCCCTCTGGGTTGGGTGAAACTCAATGTTGACGGGTCGTCTAGAGGGAACCCGGGAGTGGCAAGAGGCGGGGGTGTATGTAGGGGTGACAAAGGCGAGTTTCGCTTTGGTTTCTATGCGAGTTACGGCCTTGCCTCGAATACTCGGGCCGAGTTTCGAGCAGTACATGATGGCCTTATTCATTGCATCCTTCAGAGCCTTAAAGACATCATAGTTAAGTCCGACTCGCTTCTGGTGGTTCAACTGTTGTTGGGCATTTCTCTCACAGGTTGGAAATGAAAGTATTGGATCAATAGAATCCGAAAGATTAGTAGTATTTGCAATGTAAATTTTGTTCATATTTGTCGAAGGTAATGGGCCAGCAGATGGGATGGCCAAGTGGGGTAGTGAGAGTCAAGGTTGCGCCCTGATCTCCTCCCAAGCTAACCTCCCTCAAGTGGTGAGGGGCCAACTTTCCTTGATAGGGTGGGTTTAGGGGCGGTCAGAAGGAGATTCAGGAGATAGTCTCATGTCATACGATAGGCTCCTCCTTCGGTTTTTCTAGGGGGAGTCCGAAGCTTAGATGTCTTGTTGGTAGAGCTGTACATCTTTTGTTTTGTTTAATGAAATCATAGTTTTTACCAAAATAAATAAATAAATAAATAAAATCTAGAACACATTTCAAGGGCTACTATGTAAAATTACAACTGATCCAATGCCGATGAACATCCATCCTAGATTCAGCCATCCTTTTTCCGACTAATGGATGGAATGATTAGGATTGCTTAGCAGAAGTGGTTCCTTAGAATCATAAGCTATCCATGAGAACTATCACGTGGATAGATCAAATTTAATTTTGGTGACCTTTGTTTATACAAATGATCTTGGCTATCCATATTCGAGGCCATTGAACATATGGTTAATTAAGATCATTAGATTGGAGTGATATTTGCATGGTAAGCTGTGAAATGTGTTGGACGTAATGGACAGTCCAGATCTTCGATTGGACTGTTTAAGTTCCCAATGCAACTTGGAAGACTGTAACTTATAGTGCTCTGACAGTGCCACGAGAGCACTGGAGCAACTCTCAATTTTTAGTTAGATTTTTATTGCAAATTGACATATGATGGTTGATACTTAATTGGAAAAAAAATATTATAGCTTATTCCATAGACTAGCATGACATATACTCTTAATTGAAAAAAAAAAATGATAGTCATATGCTAAGGAAGAGATCTGCCAATCCCACAACTAAGTTCCAATGTGGCATCCATGTGGAACATCAGCGCCCTCCACCATGCGGGCCCCACCATATAGATGCCTTTGGAGTAAAACCTCATACCTGCCCACTCATCTGTTGGAGAACGGTGTACAAACCAAATGAACAGACAACAGAAAGTTGGTTTAGCCTTAGATTCCGGTTCTCGCACATGGCCCCATCCGATGAGCGTACTGCCAAATTTCTTGGTCAGGGAATCTATCCACCCAATGGAAAGCTTGGATTTCCACACATGTGCTTTTTCGATCGCCCTGTGCGTAGCGTGTATTGGTGCCGGACTATGCCCGCGTGGGGCCCACCTAATGGAAAGCTTGGATTTCCACACATGTGCCTTTTCGCCCTGTGTAGCGTGCATTGGGTGCTGGACTATGCACGCATGTGGGGTTTTTAAAATTTTTAATAATAATAATAATATTATTATTATTATTATTGCATGTAGTTTGTTTTTTTGGATGAGTCATATAATCTTTTTTTTTTTTTTTTTTAAAGACGCGGAAATTCCATTAATGAAAGGAAATTTACAACCATTCAGGAGGGTCCTACGAAAAGGAAGGGGACCACTCCTATCATATGAGCCTAACTGCACATGGAAGGCGCTCGAGCTAACAGACCTAGGAGCGAGAGCCAGAATCGCCTAACAGACCGAACAAACCATCAGGCATGCCTCAAATTCCTGAGGCCCGCCTGATCGAGGACTAGAGCGCCCTGAACTTTAGCCGGAAGGGCAGGCCTGGAGACAAAAAAGTTATTAGGACTACCTTCACTGGCCAATCTAGCCAACGCATCTGCCACCGAGTTTCCTTCTTTGAAGATGTGATTGAACGAAAGATTTGGGGGACGATGGAATTCCTAAATTGCACCCATCTTGTACCAAATTTTCCATGAAAAAGAAGTAGACCTGTTCTTAGCTGCCTTAGCGATGGTCATCGAATTAGATTCGACAATGATGTTGCGGAGGCCCAAATTGGAGCAGATTGTGATGCCATCTTACATAGCTTGGGCTTCAACTATTGTGTTCGAGGAGTGACCATAGTTGCGATGGAAAGCCAAGATCAGATTGCTAAGGTGGTCCCTACAAACCCCTCCACCACCACTCGGGCCTAGGTTTCCCCTGGAGGAACCGTCGACATTCAACTTGAGGAAGCTCCTAGGGGGTTTAAGCCAAGTAACTATTTAATGGTTCCTAGGAAAATGAGGCTCAGCCTTAGGAATATTGAGGAGCTGCAGCGTAATGGAATCCGCTAGAGAATTCCTATCCTCGCCCGGGATCGAGAAAGCAATTTCATTCAACTAATGAGCAACTTTGAAAATAATCTGGGAGGCAGACATCGCACGACCTTCAAAGCGGGCCTGGTTTCTACTCAGCCAAATTTCCCAACTGATTACACATGGAACCAGACCAATGAGGCGAGACACTCTGGTTTTCGTATTAGCTTTGAAAATCCAGAGATTAATGCGTTACAGAATAGACTGATTTGGGAGATAGTCGACACCAAAAATCTTGCTAAAATGTTCCCACACCGAGACAGCTATCATACCATGGCTGAAAAGATGATCCCGATCCTCCTCCCCACCGAGAGCAGGAACAGGGCTGGCTGCATACTGCTCTGCATCAGTAGGAGCATGCCGATCTGAGACCAACCGATGGAGCTGCAATCGACTAGAGAGATGCTGCAGCTAAGCGTCATTGGAGTTCCCAGCCAGTTGCTGCTGACTGCTCGAATGAGCATGATGTTGATCATGAGGAAGAAGTGGCGGATTTGACTGAAATGAGACTTGATTAGAGGCAGAAATCTGCTGGACTGAGAGCGCCAAATTGCAGTATTTGCAGCGGGAGGCCATCGAAGTTCCAAGAATTTATAGGGATTTATCCACAGGGACGGCATTTTTAATGATCTTCCAAACAAAGATGCTCATCTTAGGAGGGAGAGCTTTATTCCAAACCCATTTTGGCCAGCTGAGATGAGGAAGGTGGGGCCTGACTTCATTCCACACAAACTTAACTGTGAATTTACCCGAAGCGGAGATGTCCCAAATCATCCGATCTTTTCTGTTAGAAAACAGAGGAGGAGTAGCTGTGATTGAACGCATCGCTTCTGAGGAGATTATGGGACTGATTTCTGACAGATTTCTAGCAGCAGGGAGGTGGAAGAAATCTCTAACAATAGCTTCTTTCAGGTGTTGAGGGATGGGTCTCTCAGTTGCGCCTGCTAACAGACCACAGCCCCACCAATTTTGGTTCCATAAATTGATATTTCCTTCCCTGATCAGCCATCTGGAGCGGCTGATGGTAAACTGCAACACTTTGAAAATCTCCTTCCAGGATGAAGAGGAGACCTGGCCATTAACACCATTTGAGGCAATGGTCTTCAGAAAGTACCTGGCCGAAATGAACTTAGCTCATAAAGACCTACCCTGGAGAAGATACCAACCCATTTTGATTCTGAAGGCCAGAGTGATGTCCTCAAAGGATCTGATGCCCAAACCTCCTTCGAGTTAGGGGTGCACATCGACTGTCAATTAACCCAGTGCCTATTGTTGCCTTTATCAAGATCCCCAAAAGAAGTTGGCAATCGCCCTATTGATAGATTGGACACTAATTTTGGGATGTTGATAGTTGCAAGCATATGTATGGGAATGCTAGATAGGACGTGCTTGATTAAAGCCAGTTTTGCTGCTTGATTCAGAAGCTTTGCTTTCCACCCGTCAATTCTGCTTGCAATCTTTTCGACGAGTTGTTGTAGCTGTGGGGCCGGAATTCTCCCTTTGGATAACGGCACTCCAAGATACATAGAGGGAAGAAAACCTGCTTGTAGCCCGTAATGTTGTTGAGCTTATGGACTTTGGTTTTGAAGTGAAAAAAGTGAAAAAAAGTGTCGCCAAATCCGTTGAGGCTCGGGGCACTATCAACGAGGATGGAGAAAGCAGCTTCTTTTACCTCTTCAATGGAAATGGGCTTGGAAAGATCTGTGTTCATCTCATCAAACACAATACAGGGAATGCAATTAACAATGTCACCAATGTGGTTGTTGACGTTGGAGGAGAATAGGTTCATAAAGAACGAGACAACTTCTTCACCTATGTCTTCAATTTTCTCGATTATATCACCCAAGGCCTTTTTCAGCTTCTTGATTTGAATTCTTCTACGATTTTCAAGAACCGAGTTGTGGAAAAATTTCGTATTCCTATCCCCTTCAGATAGCCAGGTAATCCTAGATTTTTGCTTCAAAAAAATCTCCTCTTGGACGTAGGCCTTTTTAAGATTGTTGTGGGCCTTGTTGAGATTGAACGTGTCGGTTTCCATTTGCGAAGTGAGTAGAGCATATTCAGCCTTGAGAACTTCATTCTCAGCTAGCTGAATGTTCCTGTTAACGTCCCCGAATGTCTCCTTGTTCCAATCCTTCAGAACAGATTTCAGCCTTTTCATTTTAACATAAAACTTGATCATAGGAGTGTTGGGCGTTACTTCATTCCAAGAGGCCAAAACTGTGGAGGTAAAGTCTTCATGGGTGATCCACATCCGTTGGAATCTAAATGGATGAGGGAATGCAGCCGAGTCTTCATGTGTTTACTCAACAAACCTTAGCAATGGATATAAGCTCGGATCAGCAAACCTTAGCAATGGATATATATAAGCCCGGATAGAGTAAAAAGCATGCGAAAAGACTATCAGAAAAGAAAGGTATTAAGGTTTACCACACGTGAAACGTTTTGAGAGAGAGATAATGGAACAGCCCACACGTGTCGATATGGAACTGGTTGGAATTCATTGAAAGTAGTAAAAACTTGAAGGAATTTGTATATAAACAGTGCCCTTCAGCGCGTCGTCCACTCCAGGTCTGCTCATCGCTATAGAAAAGGTACGCGATTATAATTTGGATCAGATTAATGTAGATAATAGTCCAATAGAGGGTATTTTCAGTAGCCTTCAGTTACTGTCAACGACCCCTTCCCCCCCACCTCAGTCTTGTCCGGATAAGGGAGGTAATCGGAACATCTCTCTATCGGTAGGAAATTCTCCCCTCAGCCCCTTATCTGTTAGTGATCCCGAAAATGATTTCGGGACTCTAGCCTCCCCTGCTCGCACCCCAGGGCCCCAACAGCCTGTTGGAGGCACATCTCTCCCTCTGAAAAGCTTCACTGACTGTACAGACAGTTGGACCTCAGTGTAGATCTCTCCCCATATCAGTTAGCTCAAAGTGACAAAGGGCAAAGGCTCAGCCTGGGACAGGTGGACTGTCGCGAGCCTCCCTCTTATTTGGGCAGACACCAAAGCATGGCTAATCAGCCTGATTATGTGGCTGAGTATTACCAGCAGGGTATAAGGGAGCTTCGACAACGTGAAGATGTCACACTTAATTCTCAGAGTCCTCAAAGTCCAGGAAAGGACCACCCAGTTGCAGACAAGCATTCAATGGCTGATGAGAAGGTGGGTCTGAGGAAGGGCAGATTCCTCAGACTGAAAAGAAGGCCGCTGTATCCTCAAGAAATGTCTCTGATGGATAACATCCTAATTTGGAACGCCCGGGGTGTGGCCAATGTGGCCACGATTCGGTCTACGAAAAGTCTTATCAGGGCTCATAACCCTTCGATTGTAGCCTTTCTAGAACCTATGGCCAAAGATAGCAGCAGAGTGGGGACTGGCCTTAAGCTAGGCTTTCACTCCTCCGTCTCAAATGTTGATGATAGGGGTAAAGTCTGGATTTTTTTTTATTATATAAATCTGCTCTATTTGTTTCGGTAGTTGGCTCGTCTAACCAATCTATCTCCATAGATATATGTTTGTAGGATCTGCTGGCAAGTTGTTGGCTGATTATTGTTTACGCTAAATGCTCCAGGTATTCTAGAAGGCTCCTCTGGGAGACGCTGGAATCTCTAGCGGCCTCCACGCACAGCCCTTGGGCTGTTGGCGGGGATTTCAACGCCATTGTTGATTCGTCAGAAAGACTGGGCTACAGAAACCAAGATCTGGAAAGTGCTGTAGAATTCAGGGCCATAATTGACGAAGCAGGGTTGTTTGAGCTAGTTTTGTATGCAGCAGATTCACGTGGTGTAACAACCATGCAGGCAGATCCAGGGTGTGGGCCAGGCTAGACAGGTTACTTTGAAATGCTGAATGGGAAATTCCTTTCTAGGTTTCCAAGTGAACTATCTCCCTAGAGTAAACTCTGACCATGCCCCTATCTTGGTCGTCTTCCCTAGCCCTCTGTCCTCCGCTCCTAAGCCGTTCAGGTTCCAAAGGATGTGGTTGCAAGATGACTCCTTTCTTCGAGTTGTGGAAGATGCTTGGCGTCAAGATGTGTCAAAGCAGCCTTTGCTCAACCTTATGCTGAAAATCAAGAAGGTCAAAACACAACTAAAGGTCTGGAATAGAGACATTTTTGGGAATGTTTTCTCAATCTCAAGAAGGCTGACCAAGAACTGCAACACTTGGAAACTTGCACCCAATCCCCCTCGTCGCCCATCACCTCTGAGTGTTAACAGAAGCCAGACTTAAGGTAGCGAAGATGGAATTAGCTGAAGAGATCTTCTGGAAACAGAAGGCCCGTAACAACTGGCTTGTGGAAGGCGATAGGAACACGAAGTTCTTCCACCTCTCGGCCTCTGAAAAGGCCAGAAGAGTCTACATCCAAGAGATCCAGCTAGGGCCCGACGATTCTACGACAGATCAGGTCTGTATAAAAAATACAGCAGTGATGTTTCTACAGCAAGTTCTGGCCCCTGCCTCTTCCTTCAATACTCTCCCTGCCGCAGATAGTCTGCCGGACTGTATTCCCCCTCTCGTTTCGCCTGAAGATAATCAACATCTCATGGTAATTCCTTCCTTAGAGGAGGTTCAAATCTCCACTTTTGCTCTCCCAAAAGATGGTGTGCCAGGCCTGGATGGCATGTCTGCTGCCTTTTACGCTGGTTGTTGGAGCATAGTTAGAAAAGACATTCATAAAGTTGCAGTCAATTTTTTCTAAGGGGGCTGTCTTCCTAGGGCCTTCACCTCCACGCTTATTTGTTTGATTCCCAAATCTCCTGAAGCTAAATCTTTCGCTGACTCAGGCCAATCAGCCTATGTAACGTTGTCTACAAAATATTCGCTAGGATTATTATAAACAGGCTGAATTCTCTTCTTCCTAATCTGATCTCAACTGAGCAGGGGGACTTCATTAGGGGACAGTCAATAGCCGAAAACATAGCCCTATGTCAAGAGATCTTTAGAGACATTGGCAGGAAGGTCTGTGGTGGTAATCTAGTGGTGAAACTAGACATGGAGAAGGCCTATGATAGGGTTGATTGGGGATTTCTGAAACAAGTCCTCAACTTTGGCTTTGGCTCTTCTTAGGTGAATTTGTTGGAATCCTGCTGGAAGAACAACTGGTTCTCAGTCATCATCAATGGTGAAAGTTGCGGATTGTTCAAATCCACCAGAGGTTTAAGGCAGGGTGATCCCCTATCCCCTAGTCTCTTCATCCTTATGGCCGAAGTTTTCAACAGAGGGCTTTTTAAGCTGATGATGAGCGGGTAGTGCAAACCTTTCAAGATAAAGCTAGGATGTAAACAGATCTCTCATTTACTCTACGTAGATGATACAATCCTCTTCCTCAACGGGTCTTGTAGCTTCATTGAAGCTATGAATTCCTTCATCTCCAATTATCAATCTGCGTCAGGCCAAAGAGTAAACCAGTCCAAGAGCTCTTTCTCGCTTCCTCCCAAGCTTTCCATAGCCAGGTTTAGGAGCTTAGAAAGATCCCTAGGCTTTCACAGAGCGGTAGAGAGTTTTTCTTATCTGGGAGTCCCGATAGTGAATGGAAGGATTAAATGTAGCATGTATTCCCCTCTGATTGATAAGATGGCAGCCAAGGTTCAAGGGTGGAAAGCCAAACTTCTCTCCCAAGTCGGGCGATTAGCTCTTATCGCCTTCGTCCTGTTAGGTATCCCAGTCCACATGCTGGCTGCCTCGGTAGTTCCAAAAAGAGTTCTCAAGTCCATGGAAAGCCTTTTTGCAATTTTCTTTTGGGGTTGGTGAGATGACAGAAAGAAATTCCATTGGAAGAACTGAAACGTTATCTCCATGCCAAAGGAGGAGGGGGGTCTGGGTATCAGGAAATTGAAGGACCTCATGAGGGCTCTCCACATGAAAATGGTGTGGGGGGCTAGGTTTGGTAATGAGAGCAGCCTATGGGCTGAATTCATGCGTTCAAAGTATTTGCAGAGGGACATTGTTGCTACTTCGAGCAACCTTCCCTACAATGCTTCGCCGCTCTAAAAAGTCTTGACGAGTCTCTTCCCTATTCTGGACAGTAATGCCCAATGGAGAGTGGGCTGTGGTTTATGCAACATGTGGAACTGTAACTGGTCCGGTATGGGGCCACTCAACTCGCTTCCTTCTCTGGACATTCCCCCACATTTGTCGGGGCTTTGATTAGCGGACTTCATTGGTGAGTTTGGCCTCAAGCCGACTATCCCATATGCGCTTCCTGGCTAGCTAAAGGATCATATTCTTCACAAAGGTTTCTGCACCTCGGATACTGATGATATGCTTATTTGGCCTCACGATCCCTCTGGTTCTTTCTCAGTTAAATCGGCATTGCAAGTGGGTAGAGACAGAGGCCAGAGGATCTCCTGGGAGAAATGGGTGTGGCACCCAAATATTCCTCCTAAAATCTCCATGTTCCTATGGAGGCTGTTGCAGGAGGCCGTGCCTGTCGATGGTTGCGTTTAGAAGAAAGGTATCCTCCTCGCGTCTACATGCGAGTGTTGTGGGACCAATCAGTTGTCCAGCCTGGGTGTGGAGGTTCTGTCTCATCTACCTCTCTGGCGGCTCAGCGTGGGGCCTGCTTGCTGGTTTTTTGTGTCCCCCTTCTGCACCACAACACGATCAAGGGCAGACTCCTTTGGTGGTGGCAGAGACCCCTTAATCTTAGACGCACTTCCACGGTGCTTTGGCTGGCCCCTTCCTTCTTGATTTGGGAGATATGGAGGGCCAGAAACGGGGCCATGTATGACGGCCGCACCATCTCTGTTCCGGACCTTTTCTTTAAAGTGAAATGGTGTTTGACAACCTATTTCCCTCATTCTCAAAGGTCTCCTTTCCTTCGAGCTGATGACGCAACTCCTTCTTCCGAGTCTCAGGCCCATTTTTTCCGCCCCTCCCCTACCTTCGTCATTGTCAAATGGTCGAGACCACCTGCGGGCTGGTTTAAGATAAATGTCAATGGCTCCTCTCTCTCGAACCCAGGCCTGGCTGGGGGCGGAAGTATTTGTAGGGACCATTTTGGAAAGTACATCTTTGCTTTCTTCAGCGGTTACGGTGAAGCTTCCAATAGCTGGGCTGAATTAAGGGCTGTGTATGACGGTATGTTCTTTTCTGTGGCGCTTGGATTAGATAGAGTCCTCATTGAATTATCGGACTCTAAATGGGCAGTGGACAGTATTAGCAGAAAGTCCCCATTGGCTGGCAATGGAGCTATTGGATCTCCAAAATTCGCAAGCTTAGCCTCAGAGGTTCCTTCACGATCTCTCACATCCTTAGGGAAGCCAACGGCCCGGCAGATGGTTTGGCTAAGGAGGGCAATAAATTGCAAATCGATAGGTACTTCAGCGGCACATCCTCTCTGCCTCATTTGGTTAAGGGCTGCTACCTTCTAGACGGAACTGGCCTAGGCTCTATTAGGGAATGTCGGGGTACATCCTCTATGGAGGATATATATGATAGGTGGGACAGGTTTTTTTTTGCCCTGTCTCCCACCCAAAAGCCTTAGTTTGTAAATTTGTATCATCAATGAGATACTCTTCTTTTATATATATATATATATATATATATATAATTTAAATTTTAGCAATTTTTTTGGCATAATATCTCAAAAGAAACCTCGAAATTTGAAAATCTTCCTAGAAATTTCGGGACACGAGATTTGTAACTATGCAAGCATGACACTATAAATTATTGTTTTGGAATATTTGTCGGAAGTGTTGGCTGAACTTTAATTATAAACTATGATTTTGGCTCTTAAATAAATGTTTCCACGTCATTCCATATGTATCTTTTTAAATTAGGGCGTTGTATTATTACAAGAGCCCTTTATACAGGATGTGGATTAGGCACGGCCCTTGCCACCACCAACATCCTTTGTATGGAGGGATCTGATTGGGTGACCTGCCATTATCAGAGATGGGCCCGGTTGAATAAACAAATTTTATAAATGGGTCCATCTCTAACAGTGACAGGTTGTCTAATTAAATCTGCCACATCAAGTCACCAGAAATGTTGGTGGTGGTAGGGACAGTATTATCAATCCTCGTCCTTTCACACTTACAAACGTATATGAGGTAGCTCATCTATCTCAATGCATGTCTTCTTGTGTAAGTGAAGGTGGGCAACCATCACCATGCACAGTTTTAAAACTCAATTGAACCGAAACTCAGATGAGTACTTAACCCTAAATTAGAGAGACTTGTTGAATCAAGTCCATAATTTAGTCAACTTGATGTGACTAGTCGAGACCCGGCCGAGTCACTCACTCTTTGAAGCCGGTTTTTAATTTAAAAACTAACACAACTTTGGAACAAGCTTTGAGTGGGCTCTATATCTGGCAGATGCAGACTACATGCCCAATCAAATTCTGTTATGTCAGGGTCATCAGGGATGTTAGTGGGTAGTACCCGATCTGTATGGAAACCGAGGAAGCGGATTGGCAGGAAACGGATTGGCTATTCCCCCTGCCACCAGCCAATGGCTGATGTTCGGTGCTCTGTAGGCCCCACCATGATGTATGTATTTCATCCATACTGTTCATCTATTTTTTCAGATCATTTTATGGTATGAAACCAAAATGAGGTACATCCTACTCTAAAGTGGACCAGATTACAGGAAACAGTGTTGACTGAGCGTCGACCATTAAAAACCTTTTGGAGGCCATAAAAGTTTTGGATAAAGCTGATCTTTGTTTTTTCCCTTCATCTGGTCCTGTATGACCTAATCAACAAATTGGATGTCAAAAAAACAGTACAGTGGGCCTAAATAGGATTTTAATAGTGGATATCTAATCACTATTGTTTTCCTGTGGTGTGGTCCACCTGAGATTTATATACATCTCATTTTTGGGATAAAGCCTAAAATGATCTGTAAAAATGGATTAACGGAGTGGATGAAACACATGACCGACCACCAGCCCCCCGGCTGGTGGCAGGGGGAGTAGCCAATCCGTTACCGGATTGGCTGGTGTACCACACATCAGCTGTATAACTGGTGTATTGACGTCAGCAAGTTCTGTGGGTCCCATCATGAGGTATGTGTTATATCCAAACCGTCCATATATTTGATGAGATCGTTTTGAACCGTTTGTACAACTCAGAACGACGAGCATCGGCGCGTCTTCGCACAACACGTATCTACACCAGCTATATAGCTGGTGTGTGGTAAACCAGCCAATCCGCTCCAGCTATATAGCTGGTGTGTGGTACACCAGCCAATCTGCTTCCGGAAACAGATTGGCTACTCATTTTACGTATCATTTGATGGGTTCATCCCAAAAATGAGAAGGATATAAATCTCAGGCGGAACACACCACAACAAAACAATAGTGATTGGATATCCAACATTAAAATTCTCCTAAGGCCCACTGTATTGTTTATTTGACATCCAATCTTTTGATTAGGTCATAGAGGAAGGCAAAAGACAAAGATCTTCTTAATCCAGAGCTTTTATGGCCCCTAAAAAGTTTTTAATGATTGACATTTATTCAACACGGTTTTGTGTAATGTGGTACTGAGATTGTGATATGCCTCTTTTTTGTCTCATACCATAAAATGATCTAAAAAAGTAGATGGACAACATGGATGAAACACATACATCATGGGGGCCTACAGAGCACCGACCACCAACCATTGGCATAGGGTGTTGCCAATTCGTTTCCAATATGCATTCCTTCACATCCACACATAAATAAAGTGGCCGAACTTACAACATCGGTTTATCGCACACACATACTCTCCCCAATCAAGCTAAGTATGACTTTGCTTTTTTTTTTTTTAATAATCTTATAGAAATTTGTAAGAGCCATTTACTATAATCTGTCTATGCGTTAGTCTATTTGTGAAAAATAGGGGTGTACACATCGAGTTGAACCGAGGCTTAAACACTAGCTGACTTCAGCTCGAACTCGGCTTGGCTCAGTCCTCGAGCTTGACTGGCCAGCTCGGCTCGGTTCGGTCAGCAGCTTGGGCTGAGTTCGAGCCAAGATCAAGCCGAGTTTGCCATTAAGGCATTTCTACAAACACCTGAACTGGCTGTGGAAGGGAAACTCATATGATGGTTTTCTAATTCTGCAGGGATCGATTCGATCTCGATGGACATGAAAGAGAAGAAATTGGCGGTGATCGGAGATGTGGATCCAGTAGACATTGTGTAGAAGCTTCGGAAGGGCTGGTTTGCCGAGATCATTTTGGTGGGGCCCGCAAAAGAGCTAGAGAAGAAAAAGGAAGAACCTAAGAAGGATGAGAGCAAGAAAGAAGATGCGAAGAAGAAGGATCTGATCGATCAGATCGCCGAGCTCGTCAAGGCCTACCAGGCCTATAATCCTCATCTCACCATGCATTACTACATCCCGAGTGCTGAAGAGAATCTGAATTCCTGTGTTATCTATTAGAAAGATCCCAAAGAAAGGAAAACGACGTTGGAAATATCAGTCATGGTGTTAGAAGATCGATTCCCATTAGGGAAGAAGATGGTTTGTACATGAGAGTGTTTTTGTTTTGGGGGATGTATGGAGGTGGAATTATAGTATCTTAGATTTGCAGCAGTCCAATCTTGTGGGACCCGCCCAACCAAACCTTGCTTGCCACCACCACATTTCGTTGAGTCATTTTTATCAAACAGTTGGTGATCAACATCAATGGCAAAGTAACCGAGCCACCAAACTGGTTCGATCTGAGTTCGATTCGAGCTGGATTCGAGCTAGATTCAAGCTGGATTCGATCCGAGTCGAGTCGAGTTGGGGCCTGCTCGAACTCGGCTCAAACTCATTTTTGAGCTCAAAAAATCAGCCTAACTCGGCTCGAACTCATCTTCGAACCGAGTCAAATCGAGTCGAGCCGAGCCGAGCCGAGTGAGCTAGCTCAATTCGTGTACACCCCTAGTGAAAAACTGCCAACTTTTAAGTTATTTAAAGTGATCTGCCTACATTTTCACTCCGTTATTAATTTTACCGCTTTGAATCACATGACGCTGGGATTGCATTAGAATCTAAAAGTATTTTTTAAAAGGCTAAAATGCCATTTATGTGAGACACAAGTAGTAGACAAAGTGGCAGTCAATTTTCAAAGATCCCAAGCTACCTCATCTGTTATGACATGAGCCCGAAAATGAGGTAAATCCCAAGCGCAAGTTGAAACATTTGTGGGGCAACAAAAGCTTCGATCAGGCGAATATTTTTATTTATTTTTAATTCATTCCAGTGGTAATTACCGTATGAATAGTTTGGCCACTTTACAAATGGTTTGGATTGCATATCAACATCATGTTGGAACCTACAAAGTTTTGACTGATTGGCAACCCCTTTTCATTTTTTTAAAGTCATGTGGCCCACTTGACTTTCAAATCTGCCTGATTTTTGTTCTCATGTTTTAATATGATTTGCCAAAATGGATGGACAAGTGGATTTCTCCCAAATACCATGGTAGGCCTATACGTACAGTGGGGTCTAATACGCATTCAAACATCACATCACCCGATTTAATTACTGGCAGCTTTAGCAAAGAGAGGAGAATAGATTAGGATTAGGTGCGGCTTGTGTCCAAACACAGTACTGTCCTGAACGTAAGGCCCACCTAAATGTATCTGTCTTATATCCACACTATTCAGCCATTTTGAAAACTCATTCTAGAGAACGATCTAAAAAAATGAAGCAGATCCAAAAATCACGAGAACCATATTATAAGAAATACTGGTAATCGACCATTAAAAACTTTTTGTGCGTTACGAAAGTTTTGGATTAGGCTAATATTTGCGTGGTCTCTTCATTTGGGTCTTTTTGATTTTATCAACAAATTGGATTGGAAATAAACATACTGGTATGTCACGCCCTAGAAGTCAACACTTGGTGACTCGAATGTGGAATTTGATTAGAGGTGGGCATCGGGCCGAGTTGAGTCGAGGTGGGCCAAGCTTGGCTTGGCTTGTCCATGATGCACTCAAGTTCGAGCTCGAGCTCGAGCTCAACATTGAAGCTTGGCTTGTTTGCCAAAGCTGTCGAGTCGAGTTCGAGTCGACCTAGTAGTTCGAGTCGAGTCGAGTTTACCTCGAGTCGAGCTCAAGCTTGTTGGGTGAGAGAGTAATAGATTCTGTTCTTAATCCTCCTCCATTGATGAAAAATTCAAAAATCTTAAGAGAATCAAAGCAAAACCGGATGAAAACACCAAACCAAACTTCAAATCGGATGAAAAAACTTGTAAGAACCAATTTGTTCTTAATCTTCTTCTACCAGCAGAAATCCAAGTACTAGAAAAGAAACAGAGCATAACACAGATCAGAAATCCAAGTAAAGAGCTCTAGCCAATTAGATCATTGGATTTCCGTGAAGCTTTAACAAATTTGAGAAGATCCCATCTCGAATTTCTTGGGTTTCTCGCCTAAGAAGTAGATCTCAAGAGATTGAAATCATACTATTGTAGAGTTGAAATGAAAACTGGTGGTGGTGGATGGGGCGGGCGTGCGGCTGGCAGTGGGTAGAGAAAGAGAAGAAAGGGAAAGGGAAGGGGGTGCGTGCGGTCGGGTAGAGACTCTAGGGTTTGTTTTTTATTTTTTTATTTTTAAGTTTAAACTTAAAACTTATATATATAATATTTAATATATTTATTAATCGAGCCGAGTCGAGCTCGAGTTCGAGCTTCGAGTCGAGTCAAGTTGAAATGCCCCTTGGTCGAACTTGGCTTGAACTCAACTCGAGCTTCAAATAATGTAACGCCCTGGAAATCGGGGGTCGCGCATACGCTCAAACTCCCGAGTTCCCGAGTGTCACTTATCACCATTTTCATTAATATGCATTTAATCTGGTCTGTTTGCACAGTCTGGAACTTCCTAGTACATGAAGCATATCATACAAGTTCACTAAAATGAAGAGATCCAAAATATGTATATATACATGTCCAAGAATAAGGGATCGCACATGCGTCACCCAACAAAATCACAAAAATAATATCAAGTCCAAAAGAATAAGGCTGAGCTCTCAGCTCAGCAGTCCATCGACACATCTATGGGTCTGACGCAGCTCCACCCATCAACTGAAAGTAGGAGTACTCCTCATTCAGACCCGCACTGTCAGGATCCTCCTGATCATTGTCACCTGCATCTATGGAAGCGTCTGGTTGGTGTTTTAAAACACCGTCCCAGAGTGGGAGTGAGTGATCAACTCAGTGTGAACTATTAATCTTAAGTTGTAACAGGCATCAATTATAATAGGAATTTAATGAAAAACAGTTAATCAGTAACACCTATAACTCTTATTAAATGTACATGAAATGCGATGATATGATGCATGCCCTCGCCACAACACTCCCTCAAGCGACTACATCTACGATCGCATATGTCAACACTCCCTCAGTGCGACCTTGACTTCGGAGTCATCACCCTAACTAGTGCGATGCAATGCGATCGTGTTAGCCGAGTTATTAGTTAAGTTCATTCATCCAGCAGGTTGGGGATTCTGATTCACCCTACGCATCAATGCCCTAAGCTGATTGCGAGGCTAAGGCCCCATCAACACATGAGGCCGAGTCCTCGCGGTCCGTGATCCCGTCGGGGTCCTCATTCCCGACTCCAAGCACATGAGGAGTGCCGATAGGAAAGGGATCGCTCGCGGTCACTACGGGGAGGCGCGGTACCCCAGCGTAGGCCGACAGATCGGACACAGTGTCCCATCCCACCGTGCCCTGCTCACGAGACTGTGGACCCATTTCAAGTGAATTTTCGATGGGCTACAACGGTTGCAGGGTGGTTCAGGTTCCATACATATGTGGGCACACGAGGTTAACAAACAGGGTTGATCAGATTGCAGGCTAGATCGCACGAGCTGATTGCGAGGCCAAGGCCCCATCAACACGTGAGGCCGAGTCCCCGCGATCCATGATCCCGTCGGGGTCCCGACTCCAAGCACATGAGGAGTGCCGATAGGAAAGGGATGGCTCGCGGTCACTACGGGGAGGCGCGGTACCCCAGTGTAGGCCGACAGCTCGGACACAGTGTCCCATCCCACCATGCCCTGCTCACGAGACTGTGGACCCATTTCAAGTGAATTTTCGATGGGCTACAACGGTTGCAGGGTGGTTCAGGTTCCATACATATGTGGGCACACAGAGTTAACAAACAGGGTTGATCAGATTGCAGGCTAGATCGCACGAGCCAGGCGAGCGTGGAACGAGAGACCTCAGGCACGAGAGACCCATGTAGTCGAACTACAACCACCCGAACATACTCGCCCAAACTCACAGGTTTAGCCTCGAGGCGGTCCTACCCTTGGAGCCGTCTTCGCTCTCCTCATGTTTCCTGACCAACCCAATGTAATGAGGGTCATCCTTAACAAGCCGACTATACAGACTGTCACTAACATGTCATCATCATACTCCATGCATCTCAGTTATACGAATTAGATGTTCCTAGCAAGCAATCAAGCAATATAGTGCATGTGAGGTGTATGGGTGTGTGTGAGGAAGTTATGCACTTCCTTCATCTCAAGCCATCATATGCATAAGGGTAATGTAAGCATACACAACATGGATCAATAACATGTGAAAGAATGACACAACATAAGCATACTATCATCCATTCACAAAAATCATGTGAATCAACAAATAACATTATGAAAAACATCATGTGCATCCATACAATTTCAAGAACCTACAATTCCTAGGATTCTCTAGGCTTTCAAATGTACCAACCAAGCATCCAAAATCATTAAGCTAGTATTATAATTGGCGTTAGGCCACCTAAGAACAATAGTCCGCACCTTCGGATTCGTTGGAGGCTTGGAAACGACCTAGAGGTGAGGGTTTTGGAGGTTGGCCGGCCGGAATCCCTAAAACAATTCAAGCATGAGAAAAATCCTTACCATTTCTTCTTCAATACAAGGATTTCAAGAGAAAAAGAGTGAGGGACCTTACCTAGATGGCCCACGGACGATTTTTTGGGGTGGCGGTGGAGAATTTTCCCTTTTGGTAAGGGATAGGGTGTTGAAGGGTCGATTCTCTTGGGCCCCAACTCGATTTAGGGTCCACCACACACACCTTCACACTTAATTCTTCTTCTTTACCCTCCTTGGGGACGGTAGTTGTGGTGGAGGTTTATGAGGGTGTTGTTGTTGGAGAATGGAGGATTTATGAGGGAGAGATTTGAGGGTTGTAGGGAGTTATGAGGAAGAGAGATGGGTTGAGGGGAAAATGGAGTTATGAGGGAGAGCTTGGATGCTAGAAAGTGAAGTGGAGGAAATATACAAGAGAAGGCTAAGGTTTATTCCCTAGACTTGGGTCTTTTGGCCCCAGCTTCCACAATTTCCAAAATAGACCTATGGGACCCTTATTGGTGTTAAGGTGGCCCTAACACCCCTCAGGCCACCAAATTCGGCGTGTAGGTGTCTCATGACCCGACTAGGGTCCATGTAAAAATTGAGGACGAACGGATGAACGGATATATGATCTAAGAAGACGTTTTCGACCTTTAAGTGGCCGTATGGGGCCCATTTCGGTGATTGGAATGGTTCTGGTGGTCCTCTGGTCATGAAACTTATAGGTTAGGTGATCCATGGCTCGATGAAGGGCCGTGCAAAATTTGGGAGCGATCAGATATAGGGTTTGATCGCACAGGTCCGATTTGCGATCAACGGTCATCGTGCCACAATCGGGCCCCAGATTTGGTGAACGGGCGTTGAAAAATATATCAAACCGTCACCGTAAATTTGGAAGAAATCCGATGGCTGGAATGTCTCACATTTCAATTTCATTGACAAGTGCCAGATCTCAATTCTGGCATTGGTGGGGTGCATTGGGTCTATGCCAGATCCCACTTCTGAGCGTTTGCAGGGGCTGCGGTCAGCGATGGCCTTCAAGCCCAGTGAGACCAACGGCCACACCAAGTTTTAGATTTTTCCGACCATCCTCGGTCACTGTACGGCCTGCACGAGCCATCATTTAAGTGTAAACAACCATCTGGCTTGGTGGCCCACACTAAGCTCTATCCTGGCTAGTCTGGTCTACTAAATTGGTTTAATCTTGGATGATTTTATTTATGGTATCCCACCACAAGTGGCTTAAGCGAACGGTCCTGCGACAAATCCTACGTGGACGCCCTAGGACACTGTGCTGGTTGGACGGGACGTTACAAATAATTAGCTTGGCTCGGCTCGAATCAGCCATTCAAGCCGAGTCAATCCGAGCTGACTCAAGCTGAGTCGAGCGAGCTTTTCGAGCTAGCTTGAGTCGTGAACAGCCCTAAATTTGATGATGTTAACATTATGACGATCAAGTGCATTGGCACCGACATTAATAACACCCCTATTTTTTAAGCTTAAGAATGATACTCTACCTGTGCAAACCTGGATGTCACCTAGGGATACTGCACGTGTGGGCATGTCCCACGTGTCTATGTAATAAGATTATCTTCTTCCTTTTTTTTTTTCTTAAAAAAAAATAAAAAAATTAAGAAGAGCCATGCCCTTATTCCTACATAATAATATTGTCATTCATCCTATATTCAAAATAAATTAGAATTATAAATATCAAAATCAATGAGTAACAAAGAGAAAACAAGATAATTAAAACATAAAGTGCATAGGCAATCATCCAAGTGTACAAATCCAAAAGGTACTCATATAGACCAACACAAACCATAAACAAACCAATGAATGAGATAAGTCAATATTAAGATAAAGCTACAAAGATATCCAATGGCTTAAGCTCCTACAACTCAGCCGGACTAGCCATGCTCCAATCCAAACACCTAGCTCAAACTCCTAAGCATCTACTTTTATTTTTCTGAATTTGAGATGTGAGTTGCAACTCAGTGAGAAATCCCTTCAAGATTATACAACGACATATCAATTGGTATAGTTTCATATAAAAAGCATATGGAATAACCACAGTTTATAGTGCATGTTATTTAAATGTATGAATGCATGAAAATGCTCATTGCACAGGGATGCACATCCAGCTGGGCCAAATGCAAGAGACCGATCTTTTAAACAATCGACTTATCTCATAGTAAATAAAAAAGAGTCATTCAAACAATGGTCTAAGAGCTAATGAAAATACCCCATAAAACGGTATGTGATACCACAACATATAGATTAGCCACCCGATAACGTCGTGTGCCATGAATGCATGATTAATCGAACATTTATTAATTTGATTCACAAACAATCCATTTATATAAAACCCTTTACAAGTAGTGGTTAATATTGACCCAACCGGTAGATCTTACCATCACCACATAATAATGAATCTAATTATAAGGATCTTCCCAACAAAGTCAACAGGGCATTAAGCCCATTAAAGGACATAACAATGGGATTCCATCCAACAAGCTAACAAGACATAGTGATACACCAAAGATGGTAAGTGTACAACTAAATCTCATTTAACTCAAATCATAGGATAGTGATCATTAGTTTAAGGTATCAAAGTGATGTAGAGCAGGTTGCAGGTTGCGGACAGTTTCATGGCAAAGATGAATCAGAAAAGGGCTGGTCAATGACAAAAGTGATCCGGACCGTCGGACCTTAGATCGGGCGTATCTCGCAATTCAAAATGAGTTACCTGACGTAAAATATATGATTTTGGGGTAAAACGAGCTACTTTAGCCAACCAACCCAGCCATGCTGGGTTGCGTAGCCCGGAATTGCGAAAAACCCCTGGATCGACGGTCGTTTCCCTGTTTTAATTTCGTTTTTACTATAAATAGTAAGTTTTTGTTTGATTATAACTCTTCATTCGTCGGGCTTTAGGAGTTGCACCGAACGTGAAAAGAGCTTAGAATAATTAGGAGAACGGTTTGGTGAAGCCAAATAGGACACTTACTATTTTTGGCCAAAAACCTTGCGCACTAGTAAACATCACGACCGTCTATAAATAGTACGTTTACTATTTATAGTAAGTCGCGGATTCTATGAGTTTCAGTTGTAGTTTGATTCTAATTTCTTTCCCATTACTTGGTACCCCTATTTAAAGGGTTGTGAACTCGTTTTTTGTCATCGATTAATCAATTTTGAATTTCTTAGAATTTATTTATATTTTCTACTTTCTTTCCTTGTGGATTCAAGAAGTCTCTGTGAGGAGTCCAGAGAAGCTCCGTGGATTCAGAGTAGTTATCGTCATCACATTCATCCCTGCGTCACAAAGGAGCCAACAAGACACTAATACAAGTGTGCGACGTATCCACACAAATCACTCAAGGTATGTTATAATTCATATCTACATGAATTCTACAAGACAATGATTATAGTCATATGATTATACATTTAAGGAGTTGAAAATCAACCTAGGTAATTAGCTGGGTCCTTACTCTTGCTCAGGTGGTAGACTCTCAAGAGTTTCAACACCGGGTCAAGGGTTTGAGTACCCATACGTGGTGAAATTCCACTACGCGTGAGTGTGTGGGGGTGTGTGTGCGTGCGTTAATTATAAATAAAATAAAATAAAATAAAATAAAACCTAGGTAATTAGTTAAACATGTTATGTATTCCTATACTAAGGGCCGGTTAAGCATATTACATTCGAGTAATTAAGTATCCTAAGGGCTGCATGTGTGTGAATTATCCTATAAAAGAGCTAAGCATGTTACGTGTTCATATACATGATTCTAAACATATTACGAATTCTAATAAGGAGTTAAGCATGTTATACATTCTAACAATTCATCTTAGATTTAACAAACATAAGATAGTTTACAAGAGTTATTGTATGATTCATACATTAATTAACATGATTATCAAATGTTAAGACAATCGTAAGATTAAAAATGTCACAGAAAAGCTTGAAGGGTAGATATCACCTTAAAATTGAAATCTCACGGTTCTAATGCAACCTAGGTGTAGAGAATTTGGAGGAAAATCTCCAAACTCTAATTCATTAGTAAATCCATCATTGATAACTTAGATTCTAACTTAATTAAAATTTCAACAAGGGTTTGAGGATTTACTTATCTCAATTTAAAAAATCCCCAACTCGATACGGCGAACAGAGCTCGAGCTCGGCGCAAATCTGAAGCTCACACAAAGTCGTGCCTAAATATGGCCTTTTTTTTTTTTTTTTTTTTTGTTAGCTTGTTAGTACACCCACTGTCAGATCACACTTCACAGTTAGCCACCCCCACTAGGGAATCGATGTCAGGACCTCGGTGTTGAAACGAGGTATCTTTCACTCAGTCTACCACCTGAGCTATGCATCTGGGTGTCTTGAATATGGCTTTTGGATGAGAATGAGCTACAACTTGAGCATAAACAAACTCTATCATTAAAAATCTCAAGATTTGGATGGAAATGAAGGGTTTCTTACCCTAATAGCTCAAGTTGCTAAAAATTAGGAGAAGAACGTACATGGATGGCAAAGAAAGCTCTTACCCAACTAGCCAAAAGGTTTTTCGAACAGAGAAGATGTGGGATGGCGTACACAAGCTGAATTATGTGGGTCCCACTATGATTTATGTATTTTATCCACTCCATTCATCTATTTTACCATATAATTTTAAGGCTTTCAGCAAAAAAATGAAACATATTCAAAGCTCAAGTGGACCACACCAAAGGAAACAACATGAACTGAACGTTTACCATTGAAAAACTCTTTGAAGCCATAAAAGTTTTGGATCAAGCTGATATTTATATTTTCCCTTCATCCATGTCTGTGTGACCTAATCAATAGGTTTGATGGCAAATAAACATTACAATGGGCCCTAGTAAGTTTTTAATGTTGGGAGTTCAATTACAATTGTTTTCCTGAGGTGTGGTCCACCTGATACTTGTATTTGCCTCATTTTTTAGTTCATACCTTAAAATAATTATCCAAAATGAAAGGAAGATACGGATAAAACACATACATAATGGTGGGGCCCACAGAGACCGCCCAGTAGCCACCTCGCTACTTGCAGTGTCGGCAGGCAATTCGTGTCCCCATGTAAGGGAGTGGATTAGATGTGATTCCAGTTTCACCGTACATGATACTGCCCCGACCATAGTGCCCACCTTGGTGTAAGCATTGTATATTCACACCGTCCATCTATATTTCCATATCATTTTAGGGTATAGCCCAAAAATTAAGCACAACTAAATCTTAGACCAAAACATTGGAAACAATAGTCTTTGACCATTGAAAACTTTATGTGGGCCATAAAATTTGTGGATCAAGTTGATATTTTTTTTCCCTTCATCCACTTTTTGGTGACCTTATGATCAAAAGGTTGGATGGCATAGATACATATCATATGCATTAAGGTGAGCCCCAATATGAAGGCGGCAATGTGTTGGCTAATGCCAGGGTCGCACGCACTCCAAATCCTTGGGTGGTAATTAAGCTAGGTGAGGACCACCATAGTATCATAGAAAATCCATATTGTGCATCTATTTTTTAGGTCATTTTAGGGTATGACCCTGAAAATAAGTCAGATCGGATGATCAAGTAGACCACACTAGGTAAATATATTTTACAGTTATAACATTGTTCACCATTGAAATTTCCTAGATCCCACTTGCAATTCAGATCTAACTTATTCTTTTGGTTCATTGCCTAAAATGGCATACAATTTTGATCAATTGCATAAGTAGCGATAGCATACATTTACTCTTTCACATGCTCTCCCAAACAATGAGAGTAAATATTCATGAAAACGAGTGCAGTTAACGACAAAATGACCATTGCAGGCCTTTCTTGTTTTCCACGTCTTTTCAAATGGTAGGAGTATTACTTTAAATAGCTTAAAAGCACGCAAGTTTGAGAACATTGACCAAAATGCGTAGATAACCCTAACTATCCCAATTTTTAAATCTTATACAACATGTGATTATTTTAGAAGTTTTAATTCCTCTTTATTAACTATCAACTCCATTTGACCTGACCTGGATGAATATCGAGTGGGGTGGAGTTTTCAGGTTTTAAAACTATGCCGCCATGCAAATACCCTTGAGAAAACAGGCCACTGCACTTGTCAGCTGGATTGCAGTTTATGAAGCCTATGTAGGGCCGAAAAGAAACAAACGGCCGTGGCCAAGTTTTTTTAAGCTTTCCATTTGTTTCTAACATTGTGTGGATCACACGATGAGTGACCTGCTTGATTTTCAGCCAGGCATCTATATATAGTAGGACCCACTGATGGACGGCTTGGATATTGGTGTGTCACATTCGCTGAGTTGGTAGCATGTAGATGGATTGAGTTACACGAGCCTCTTTTTATGCTTCTAAAATGATGGTATTGTGAGTCATGACTATTGCATGTGCTTGGGAGTCTATTCATCGGACAGTAACGGCACTTCAATCGTTCTGATTTTTGGAATGGACCCCATCCATATTAGGGTCCACTTGATGGACAGTCCAGATTGCCTGGGTAGCCGCATGCTACCGTTGATGGACTTAATTTCTTTTGAGTTAGTTTTGGGCCGCATGCACCAGACGATCATTACCATCCTATATTCGGTAAACCAATTGATGGACGAGTCGGCCCCAAAATTAGAACTAACAGAGAACCTATAACCATATGATCAGTGGTCTTCCATCTGTAAAATGAATAGTGTTTACCATTTTCTTTAGCTCTACATATTTGAAGGCTGCCACTCGGCACCTACGATTATTTGATCAGTTCAATCTTTTAAACCATGCACATCCATTATGGAGTCCACCTGATGGACGGTTCTGATTAGTGACCACTTTACCTTTTAGGGAGGTGATGCTTTCAGAATCATCCTCAATCTAGCCGGCCATACATTTGGAAGCGATTTCTGTTTCTCTTGGATAGAAAATATTTCTCATCACAGGATAAGGTACCAAAATCAGAAATAGCTGTTTGGGATACATAGCATCTGGTCTATAAGCCATTTTCATTTCTAGTAATGATCACATACAACCATTATACACCATTCTCCTGGCGAAATGTCATTTGTGGTAGACATAAGATTCATGTACTTTATTTCTTCAACGGAAGAGATGTACATTAATGACTTTTTTAGCCGTACAAGATAACCATGAACATAAAATGAATCCATGCAATGCATACAGTTTTATGGTACAATGAGGGAGTACTTAAACATAATACTCGGATGTGATCTTCATGTTTTGATCTACTTTCTACGTACCCAGCTTAGATGACATGTACATGGGAGATGTTCGATGAAAAGATTATTAGTGTGGTAAGCTTGATAAAGGATTTATGACATATTAGTGCTTTTCTTTGATTCTCTCTTCTTCTTTTTTTTAAAAATTTTTTTTAATAATTATTTAAATACTATTTTTTCACTCTTCTCCTCCAAATGATGAGCGGCAAGAGACAAAACATGCATGCTAAAGACGAATTAGGCGAGCCCAAAGGGAATTCAAAGAGAATTTATTATAGCCAGAATATCTAGAAAATGTACGCAATGTTGAACCAGATAATTTGTGGCAAAACACATATATAGTGGGGCCCCACCTGCAAATCAACTAGAATCTTGTAGAGCTTTCTTAGAATGTTAGCATAGGTATGCCAATTGCCCAGCTCTAGCTCTTAACTACTTCCAAAAGAAAAGAAAAGAAAAGCAAAGTTAGAGATTTGCAAAGTAAAATGAACTTTTAAGATCGTGAAGACAAGACGAATTATGGAAAAGAAAGGCCGTAGGTGGCTTTTTTCTTTTTGGGCACAAGTAGGGCTGTTATGGGCCAGCTTGGGGTTGGCCTTGCCCTAGATTCTGAACTTTCTGAGTGGGGCATATTAAAAATTTTGATTTTTCCTGGCCTATTGCCAGGCCTACAAGTAAGGTATTATAAGGTAAGATAACCAGGGTTCTACCCTGGATCACTCACACTTGCAGTGGTCTTACCTTTGTTTACTTGGACAGTTTAATAGATTGATGAGGATTGTCATTTATTTTTTTCTAAGAAAAAAGTAACTCTCTTGTTATTTATCCAGGACAAAGCCCGAAAGCTATGTAAGTGAACAAAGAGACCTTAGAGAAGAAGAAGAGAAAAAGGAAACAAACGAAAAGAAAGAGAGAAAAAAAAAAAAAGAAGGCTTAAAAGGGAGCTAGGAAAAGGAACTAGATCTAAGGCTGGCCAAAATGGGAAGAAGAAGAAGAAAAGAGACCTACGCATGATTCACGCTGATCAAATGATCCGATCCATCCCTGATTTGGCCCTAAGCCATCCTTTTTGCTAGTTATGGATGGGATGGTTATGATTGCCTAACAAAAGTGATTTTTAACCATAAGCAACCCATGATGGCCCCTAACAAAGGGATGACTCAAATTGCTTTATTATTATTATTATTATTATTTTATAAACAATATTGAATGTCCATATTAAAGGCAATTGATCAAATGCTTAATATATATATATATTTTTTTACAGATTAGTACATTTTTGCATGGTAGCCAGTGAAATGTCTTGGATCTAATGAACGGTCTGGATCAATGTATTGGACTGTCTAAGTGTCCCAATAGAAGCACTATAGCTTATAGTGCTCTTAGGGTACCAGAACTTTTTCCATTATCCTATATCTTTTGGATCAATGGAAAGAAAACAAGAAGGCTGGCTAATCCCACGAGTGCACATGGTCTGACCATCTCTACATCGACCAACATGAAATGACTTGAGATTCATGCCGTCCATCACATGGGTCCCACTGCTTGTGCTCTCGTCTGAGAATCAGACAAATCAATTCATCAAGCGGGTCATTGTTAATGAAAATAAAAATAAAAATGGACAACTAAATACTTAGCCAAAATTTTCTAAACCGTATATTTGTTTCTTTCAGGGAGCACCTAGTAAGTGAACTGGCCTGGTCTAGACAAAACCTAGAATGTAATCCCTTCTCCTTCGCTTAGCAGGAATCCAAGCACCTCTTGGTTCCCTCCGATCTTCCTCCTCTTGCTAGAGGCTCCTTCGTTTTGGACAATACTAGGCTGGGTTCCATTACGATGAAAAAGGTTGGGTTGTATAGGATATGATAGGCGGGCTAGCTTTTTGTCGCTGGTCTTCGTCCGAAGTGCATATTGTACATTTGACTCCTTGCTAATATAAAAAGCAGCTTTTTGAAAAAATAAAAATAAAAAATATCAAAGTAGGACCTACATGATGAATGGTCTGGATGGGCTACATCCAAGGAGAGATGAAATTTATTTGCCAATTTCACAATTGTAACTTTCATGGCGAAAGGCTACGTAGAGCTTTAATATGATACCAACGTTCAGAACTTGAACTTACGGGGACCCATTTTGTAGAGCATTTTGATGCACAACAGTCCAACAAACTGTGGAAGCATTATGATTTCAAAATTAAAATAATTTAATTAAGAATAATGTTAGGGGATTCCGTCCGGATGATTCCCTTAATGTGGACAAGTGTCCCCTCCTCTCCCTATTTAATTAGACTTTGTGACATCAATAATCTCTCTGGGCCCAATGTGACATTCTCTCCCTCTATCATTGTGGACATGACAGCTCATATTAGGACATGAGCTGAGAAATCAGGCCTATAAAATACTAAAGTAGGTCACACCACAGGTCCCTGAGGACAGGATCGACTTGTACCATGCATTGAAACCTTTTCAGGACCCAACAAAGTTTTGGATGAGCCTGATATTTAGTTTTTTCCTTCATCCTGGCTATACTCACCTTATTAATTAACACGTTCAAATGTCATGTAAACATTAAGGTGGGGCGGGAATTTTCAATGTTGGCCATCCTCATTCACGCTGCTCCCTGTGTAGTTCACTTGAGTTTTGAATTGGCCTGATTAATTTTATGATCAGGTACTAATATGTGCTGATTCGAGTGAAGGACAGAATGGATTTTACACACCGATGATCATCGAGGGAACCACATAATTTTAGGTTTCAGTGCTCCAATCCAACGCAGGAGAGGAGATATCTTGGATTAAAGCAGTGATTTTATTATTATTATTATTATTATTATTATTATTATTATTATTATTATTATTATTATTTATTTATTTATTTAAACATATGCACCCCTACGCACACACCCATGCACTCACGCTAATGTGGATTTCACCCCGATGGGTACTCGAACTCCTGACCTCATGTTGAAACTCTAGGCATGAGTAACGACCCAGCGAGGCAGCCAAAATTGCTGACGAAATAAAAATAAAAAGCAGTGAAAATGCAGCTGGACTTGAAAGAAAAACATGTGCACCGCTGACAATCCCAATCAAAAACATGCCTGTGTATTGATGGAAACGAAGAAAGCTACCAGCCCCCACTCAAACCGCACCAATGGGTGATCTTGTCCAGGTTTTAAATTATACTATCCCCTCTGGTACCCATTTCATTTATCTAAGATCCGGTGGTGGTGGGTGGGAACTTGAGGACATTGGTATTTTGATTCCCTGCCCACTTTCCAATTAAAAGTATTCCCGTCCACAACAGCACAATTAGGTTTGCTGGAATCAATGTTTGATGTATTGTCTTAAACTGGTACATATGCACCAGCATGGCCTCTGTCTGCCCATAAAAACCCAGGGTGATATTAGGGGTCCTTTGGATGCCAATAAAATTGATATGTTGTAATCCAATCACAGATAATTAGAATATTATATAGGGTGTTTGGATGGATATGTTTCTCTATAAACAGATTACAGGCTGTAATTGGATTACAACTTTTACCTGTGATTTGAAACATGATAAAATGACATGTTTCATACTTAAGGAAAAGGGATTTCAGGCAAAAGACATATTTTTTATATTTCTCAGTGAAGGAGAGACGTTTGCGAAACCTCCTGCAAACCTCTCCATCCCTGTAGGAGGAGAGCTCCGAAGGATCTTTTGCATAGATTTGCTGGGCAATCTCGAGCCCTAAAATCTTCAGCAGGAACTTCCTATAATAGGAAGCTAGTGGGGCCCACCATGATCCATGTGACAAATTTACTCCCTCCATCCGTTTTTCCAAATCATTTTAGGACATAGGCAAAAAAAAATAAAAAAATAAAAAATAAAATGACAGATTTAACTCACGTGAGCCGTATGATAGGAAAAAGTAGGTAGGGAAATGTCGACAGCTGAAACCTCCCTGGGTCCACGGCGATGTACATATGCCATCCATGCCCTTCATAAGGTCATCCCTACTGGGATGAACTGAAAGCTCAAAAATATTAGTCTTTTTAAAAAAATCTATGGCCCCACGAATATTTCAACGGTGTAGTTTAATCATCATTGTTTCCGGTCATGCAGCCCACTCGAGTTTTGGATCTTTCTCATTTTTTAAGCTCATGTGCTAAAATGATATGGCCAAACGGAAGGATGGGGTGGATTTCTAACAGGCATCACTATAGGCTCTACCTAGATTACGTTCGCAGGAACTACCCATGAAAGGTTGCCTCTGAAAACCAAGGAAGCTTGTTATGCGGCACCACCTTGTACGTTGTATTTTGAAGTGCTAAAAGTGTGGCCCCACCATGATGTATGTGATATATCCACACCATCCACCCATTTTACAAGATCATTTTATGAAGTGAGCCCAAAAATGAAGCAGATCAAACCATAAGTGGACCACACCGCAAGAAGTAATGTGGAATGAACGCCTACCATTGAAAACTTCTTGGGAGCTATGGAAGTTTTATATCAAGCTTATATTTGTGTTTTCCCTTCATCCAGGTCTGTATGACCTTATGAACAGGTTGGATGCCAAATAAACATCTGGGTGGGCCATAACAAGGTTTCAACGGTGGCATCATTGTCCCCACTTTTCTCTATGGTGTCGAAAAATGGATGGACGGTGTGGATATAATACATACATCAAGGTGGGCCCCACATTAAGAGCCGCACAGTCTTGTGTGAGGCCTCGGCCGCACCTAATCCGCTCCCACACACAAATCCGAGAAGCTTCGGTGGATCTCTAGCTGTGGGGCCGACTGGGATTTATGTACCTTTCATCCACGTCCTCCATCTGTTTTGACAGAAATGAACCAGATTCAAATCTTGGTTGGACCATACCACAGGAAACATGGGTGATTGAATCACCACCATTAAAAACTTCTTGGGGTCCACCGAAATGTTTATTTGCCATCCAACCCTTTGGTAAGATCACAAAGACCTGGATAATGGGCCACATAAATATCAGCTTGATCCAAAACTTTTAAGGCTCACAACAAGTTTTTAATGGTCAATTCCCACTGTCAATTCCTTCCTGTGGTATGATCCAAAAAAAAAAAAAAAAACAAACGGATATTTGGATTTGCTTCATTTTTGCCCTAAAATTATCTGTCAAAACAGTTGGATGTGGTGTGGATATAAGGAACATGCATAACGATGGCCCCACAATCGGGATCCCACCCACCTCATTGTAGGGCTGCCAATGGGCCGGGATTGGGCTTGTTAAAATCAAAATTTTGAATAGGCCCAATCAAAACGTACGGTTCAAAATCCAGGCCGAGTGCAACCCCAGGCCCGGCTCATTGACAGTCCTACTTCGATTCGTGCCCATAGAAAGTTGTGTACATCGATAAAAGGGAGTTTGAAATAGTGAGCCCATGTTTGTGACCCATTAAGTGATTGTTTTAGAGTAAGGATTGACCATATTCTTTACTAAGTTGTGCTTATTCCAATCATCCAACTTAAATGAAGACTTTATATAATATTAATTTGGTGAATTTTAAAGGATTTACTACTTTGAGTTCAATCTTATGTGAGTAACTACTTATACGCCATAAATAATTTACCGGTTATCTAAACACAAAGATCTATTTACCCATAAACAGATTATAACTTAGAGCCAAGTAGAATAAGTTGTAATTAAACACTTTACACTTGTAATCTAATTACTTGTAATCCGATTACAACTTAAAGATTTTATGAGCATACAAACGACCCCTTACCAGCACTAGCGACTAAGATATCGAAATTGTCCATGTCATGTCACCCTAAAAAGATTTACTCCAAACCAATGATTTGAATCATCGCCTTATCTAGATAAATTAAAACCAATTGTCAAGATCATCATACAAGAGTGATTATTGGACAATGCTTTAGTTGTCATTATTGGGAGAAAAGATCCCTTTTCGACTACACATAAAGCAATATCAATCAAAAGGAAAGAGAGAAATACAAAATGCAAACAATAGCATAGAGATTTATGTGGTTCTCTTTCTGTATGTCCACAGTTTACACTATTCCACTAAAAAAGAAGCATCTCTTAATACAATGACATTTCTCTCACTCTCACTCTCTCTCCCTTACAATAGAATATATATTACCCCAAGTAAACCAAGGTTAACATAAAATTTCCATGTAAAATTATAGGGCTATGCCCTAGACCCCCAAGTAAGGAGGGTTTCCCTCTTGCGGAGCTTGACCTATGAAAGTGATGACTGGATGAACAGTACACCTCTAATGATTAGGCTCCACATATCCTAATAATCTCTCACTTGGAGACTGATCATAAGCAATCTCCTACTGAATATGTTGCATCTGTAATAACCCATGCCTCTGTAAATAACCCAATGTGAATCTCCTCTTAGTTTTTAAGCTTGAAGATTATATAAGTTGAACAGGACTTTAGTTTTTCTCTGGTGACTACTTTGGTCAAAATATCTGCAGGGTTCTAATTTGTGTGATTCTTCTGCAAAATAAATTGTTCATCCTCCAAAAATAATCATACGAAATGATATTTGATGTCAATATGCTTAGTTCTTGAATAAAAGACTGAGTTATTTGCTAGATAAATTGCGCTTTTCTTGTTACTATATAACTTACAATTTGTTTGCTCCTTACCCAACTCCTCCACGAGACCTTGTAACTATACCATTTCCTTGCAAGTCTCTATTGCAGAACATATTCTGCTTCTACATTACCTACCAGATCTGAACCAACATATCTTTACAAACTTATTTTTAGGGCTGAAAGTCGAGCGGTTGGGTCGGGTTGGTGCTCAACCCTAACCCAACCCAAGCAGGCTCGGTCGAGTTGATCAGATTGGTCGAGTGTATACGTGCTTATATTTTCGTTATTACATTAGTTTATTATATTTCAATATAAGACCTATTTTTTGTATCTATGATTTTATTAATTATATGTGATTATTTATCATAAAGAACTTCATTTTTTTCTTTAAAAAAACAAGCTAAAATATATAGGACAACTACTCATTTAAAAGTCATGTAGCATAGCACGCAATCTATTTGGGAGAGAGAAATTCGGCATATCTTGTTAACTTGAGTCCTTGGAAATGACGTGGACAAATGAGACCCGACATCACTAGTGTGCCTTTGACAAAAACGATCAGTACTTAATTATAATTTATAAGTAACTTATATATTGATCAGGTTCGGGTTGGGTCGGGCAACCCGAGACCTCAACACGAACCCAACCCAAGTTTTATCGGGTTGGTGTTTGTATAGCCCAAGCTTGAGATCAGACCCAATATATCCTGCCCGAGCCTAACCCAATGTCGGGTCGGTCACAGGTCGGTTGGGTTGAACCTGCCCAACTTTCGGCCCTACTTATTTTTGACCCTCCATAGCACAACGCTATATTAGTAGTACCTCTTAAGTATTTGAGAATCCATTTGACGGCTTCCCAATGCTCCTTCCCAGGGTTGTTCAAAAAGCTGCTAAGAACTCTTACTTCATGAGCAATATCTGGTCTTGTATAGACCAAGGCATATATTAAGCTTCCAATGGCTGATGCATATAAAACCTTAGTCATATAGTCACTTTCTTCTTACATTGTTCTACCTTGTTCCTTTGAGAGAGTCTGAAGTGGCTTGCCATAGAAGTGTTAACTAACTTAACACCTTCCATGTTAAATCACTTGAGTACTTCTGCAATATATTCAGCTTGTGACAATATCAACTTCTTATTTCTTCAGTCTCTACTAATTCTCATGCTAAAGATTTGTTTTGCAACACCGAATCATTCATTGCAAAATCCTTAGACAACTATTTCTTGAGATTTGAAATCTCATGCATAGTTGACCCTTTAACAAGCATATCATCTATATACAAAAGAAGTATGAGATACAAGTTTTCTACTTTTTAAAAATAACAACAATGATCAACATGACTTCTCTTAAAGCCATTAGTAGACCTAAAACTATCAAACTTCTTGTACCATTATCTTGGAGCTTGTTTTAAAACATATAAACTCTTCTTGAGTTTACATATCATGTTCTACGTACTAGGTGCAACATATCCATGTGGTTAATGCATATATATGTCTTGTTAAAGATTATCATAAAGAAAACTATTTTTACATCTAATTGCTCTAAGTGCAAATCCTTTAAAGCTACAATTCTTAAAATTGATTTCATAATAAAAATCTTAACAATATGAGAAAAAATTTCAATGTAATCGATACCTACCTTCTGTTCAAAAGCTTTCATAACTAACTTGCCCTTAAATCTCTAAGTATATATGGTCATGCTCTTTCTTCAATCTATAAACCCACTTGTTATGTAAAGCTGCCTTTCCCTTGGACAACTCGACTATGTTATATGTCTAGTTTGATATCAGAGAATTCATCTTATCATCAACTCGTAAGGCATCTTCATAACATTCTAGTTTACCATTATTAGTTAACAACAAGTAATATAGAGAAGGAGAATAACAGATTATGGGTTTGCTAACCCTTGATGATCTCCTCATAGAAATAGAGATATGAGGTTTCTGCTTGTAGATTTTCATCTTGGAGCCTTAGAACATACTTTTCAGGTATCTTATCAAGTTTTACAAACTTAGTATGTTCAATTTTCTCTCATTGTTGTTCCAACTTATGCTTATGCATGACAATTTCATTGAGTATATACTATATCATTGCTCTTAATGATTTTTCAATTTTTAGTCTCCCAAAATCGATAACCAAAAATATTAAGACCATTTCCAATGAATGTAAACCTTCTAGACTGAGGATTAAGCTTTGTCCTATTTTCAGAATTGATATTGACATAAGAGATACAACCAAATATCTTTAAATGCAACAAGGTTATCTCTTTTTCGGTCTATGCTTCCTTTGACAATCTACCATCAAAAGTAATTGAGGGTCATTTATTAATCAAGTTGTAGTATTTATGGGATATGCCCAGAACTGTTTAGGCAATTTAGTATCAATTTTCATGATCCTTGTATGCTCTATAATGGTTCTGTTCATGCACTTAGCTATACTATTCTATTGTGGCATTCTTGGATTCATTTTTCGTCTCTTGATTCTATTAACTGAACAATACTCTTCAAACTTGTTGTTGCAGTACTCTCTCATTATCTGAACTAAGACACTTCAACTTCAGACCTGTTCCATTCTTAACCAAAGCTTTCCATTTCTTAAACATATTAAATACTTTTGATTTATGCTCAAAGAAATAAATTTAAAATTTTCTACTAGCATCATCAATAAAGGTAATAAAATAAAGAGAGCCACTTAGAGAAAATACTAGCTGGTCCCCACACATTAATGTCGGTTAGTTCCAACCACTCCAACTTTGGAGTCCTTCCGACCATCAAGAAGTTGACTTTCCTCAATTTGACATAAATACAATATTTCCAAATTTCCAAATTAATATATTCCAACCCCCGGTAGCTTCTCCTTTAAAAGTAGAACCTTCATTTCTTTTCCGCTCATGTGCCCAAGTCAGTGATTCCAGATATACACATCCACCCGTGATAATGCAATTGTAATAAAACTATTAGAGCCGAAAGTCAAGTAAAGAGTGTATTCTTTGTTACCCTTTCCGCTCATGTGCTCAAGTCTGTGATAGCATATGCGCATCATGTGTTCAGAATCTTAAAGCTAGCCAACCGAGATCAAATTTCTTCACAGATTTCGAACATGCCTGACATTTCACAAGCACTGTCCCATTTAACTAGTTTATCTGAACGTCCCCCTTTCTAACAATTCAACAAGTTTCATCATCTCCTAGATAAACTTTTCTGAGATTACCATGCACATAGTTATGAAGAACATCACTGCTCGAAGTAGCATGAAATGAGGCACCATGATATATTACCTAAGATTCATTATGAGTATTCAAAGGCAGAATTATGAAAACAAAAATACTTTCTTCAGAGATCTTTATAGAATCTTTATATCCCTGATTATTATTATTTATTTTTTAAGGCTTTATAGTCTCGCTTCATGTGCCGCATTTTATCGTAATTCCATCAATCATCACCCTTTTCTTGCAGAGACTTAAATGATCTAATCTTCTACAATCTTGATCAACCATGATTTTTTGTTTCCTCCATTTGGCATTCTTCCCCTTTCTTTAGCATTCAAAACATTCCCTGGTATTTCACTTGATGATCTCGAGGCTTTCCTTCGAGATTCCTCACTAAGAATGAGACCCATAACATCATCAGATTTTAAGTTCGTTAATCTAGTGGAATTGTTCATGGCTACTATTAAATCGTCCCATCTTTTTGGTAACCATGATAAGATCACAACAGCTTTGATTTCATCATAAAAATTGAGGCCTGCAAATTCCAAGTAGCTCATGACTATTTTGAACTCATTGAGTTTCCCAACCATGTTTTCGCTATCAAATATCTTCATATTAAATAATCTCTTCATTAAAAGAACCTTGTTGGAAGTAGAAGGTTTTTTGTACGTCCTTGATAGGGATGCCATCAGATCCTCTGTAGTCTTTTCCTTCGAGATGTTGAACAAAACAAATTTTGCCAAAGAAAGTCGAATTATTCCTAAAGTCTTTCTGTCGAACACCTCTTAATCATTATTGGACATCTTTTGTTTTTTTGTCAATTTTCATCGAAGAAGAAATAGAGATCCTTTTCATACAGGTAATATTCTATATACGTCTTCTAGAATTTGAAGTTCAAACCATCGAACTTTTCAATCCTCATCTCCTTCTTCCGATATTGCTCACACTCAAACCAAGAGCTCTAATAGTAGTTGTTGGGAGAAGAAACCATTATCAACTACACACCGAACAATATCAATCAAAAGAAAAAAAAAATGCAAAACACAACATAGATATTTATGTTATTCCCTTTTGGAACGTCCACGGATTCACACCAATCCACTATGCTTAAAGGCATAAAAAAATTAAAGAAGCAACTATCATTACAATGACGACTCTCTCTCTCTCTCTCTCTCTCTCTCTCTCTCTCTCTCTCTCTCTCTTACGATAAAATATATATTACCCCAAGCGAACTAGGGTTTACATAAAAATTCAATGTGAAATTATGAAATTCTCCTCTGGGTCGAGGGTTGTGCCCCTAGATCCCCAAGTAAGGAAGCGTTGTCCCTCTACAACCCCTAACGAGCTCAGCGCGGAGCTACAACCCATAAATGTGATAGCTGAATGAACAATACACCTCTGATGATAAGGCTCTACAAATTCTAAGAATCCCTAGTCCATCTCATCCATGTTGACCCAATGGGGCTATAGGCTAGAACAGGAAGATTAAATTACTTACAAATTATATATATGGCGTGAAAGTAATTAAATTAAACAATGCAAATTATGATACCCTGGGTAGACGTATCATGAACCAGAAATAAGTTTATTTGATTTTTTTACTATTGTATTGATGGATATTTATTAGATGCTTAAAATGAAAAATACTCAAAATTCTTATTTGTACAGAAAAGTTTCCACAAATCAGGGGCAAGGATAGTCCTACTAATCTCATTTTCATGTATAAATTTTGAGTGCCCGCATATCAAGCGTCGTACAAAGCCTGAGTAACATGTAACTCCTAAACAAACTCTTAAAGAGGAGTTATATACTTTAGCAGATCATGATAATTCATAGTAGGCACACAGAAGTGCAAAATAATTAACTCAACCTTGAGCGTACAAGATGTGGCCAAATCTCCAATTCCTACAATCAGATAAGTTTAACAATACCAACTGTTGATTCTTGGACACCTATTCAGTGAATCAGGATCGTTGAATATTTTTCAGGAAAATTTATATAACACTACCGGCTTAACATGGAATTTACATTCCAGTACCATTTTTAGAAAGATTCTCAAAAGGCTATCTCATCAATACAAGTAATTATTATTGGAGTACCTTCCGTTAAATTTCTTAGAGGAAGTTGGGGCCCATGCAAGAAAATTGATGGGCGACTGAGGTGGGCCCTACTGTTATGTTTATGTGAAATCCACCCTAATGGCCAAGTGCATTAGACTATGCTAGGCTAGGGTCCAAAAATCAACCCGATATGTTATTCTGGTGGACCTCATGAGTGAAAATTGTGTACAAGGCAACCCTCACCTTCTGAACTCTCTCTCTCTCTCTCTCTCTCTCTCTCTCTCTCTCTCTCTCTCTCTCTCTCTCTCTCTCTCTCTCTCTCTCTCCAACCCAACTAAATTATAGACACCTCTTTCCCAACTGTTTCCCTTGGCCTGGCTCACCTGTATCATAGGTTAGCCTTTTTTTCTTTTTTTTTTTGGTCATGTGCCTCATGTGCCTAATGTAGAATCACACGTCTATTTGTCAGAATGGAATTCATGTACACATCACAATGGCCCTTAAAAAAATGAAAGGTCGTGTCCCTCTTGCAAATGAAGGGCGGCATCACCTGTAATTGGTCTAGATAAAAAGATCTTTAAAGAAAAGTTTATGAGAATTTCTTGATGGATCCACCTTGATGGCTATGTGAGATCCACTCATGACCATTAAATGTGTAATTCCACATCAGGCTGACTTGTGTTTCATGTGGGCCAACCCAAAGGAAATGGTTAGGAGAGAGACATCCACCTTTGAATTTTACAGGTCCACCGCAATGATTAGATGAAATCCATTCCAACTATTAGATACCGCACTATAATTTAGGCTTGGGACTCATGCTATAACCCATCCCTGATTCAGGTGGGCCACACCAAGTGAAATAGTTTGGAAGGTGAGGGTTGCCTTGTACATTGTTTCAAATAGTGTTATCCACCAAAATCATGAATGGGGGCTGATTTTTGGGCTCTGAGTCTAACATGGCTGATGCACCTGGTCATCGGGGTGGAATTTATATAAATATCACCATGGGGCCCACCTGAGTTGCCAAACACGTTTAAAAAATCTAATTGGAAGGTACTCCAGTAATAATTACTTTCATTAATGGGGTAGATAAATCTTTTTGAGAAAGTAGAGCTACACGAACCGAGTTAGCTCGGTTAACTCGATTCGACTCGGCTTGAACTTCAAGCTGATTGCTGGAGCTCGAAAAAATTTTGAGCCGAGTTTGAGCTCGGCCGAGCTCAAATCGACCTGGATCGAACCTCAACTCAAATCGAACTCGGATCGAACTAATTCAGTGACTCGGTTATTTTGATATTGATGGTGCTCACCAAGTGTTTGATGAAATGACTCAATGAAGTGTTGTTTTGGGTGGATACATTCTCCGTGGGATCCGCCGGTGGCGAGGAAGGTATGGATATGAAACAAATCAATACCAAAAATTAAACATTACATGATAAAACCAACCTTGGATCTTGATTTTAATGCCGTCTACTGAGTGTTTGATGAAATACCTGTCAACTCCTGTCGCTGTTTTGCAAACTATGAGAAATTGAAGGTGCACTTCATGTGTTTGAGAAAATGCCTCATAGGCTTGAACTGGCTCGAGTTGCTGAATGAACTGAGCCGAGCTGGCCGGTCAGGCTCGAGGACTGAGCCGAGCCGAGCCGAGTTCGAGCTAGGGTCAGCTAGTGGCTGAGCCAAGTCGAGTTATGCCAAGCTCGACTTGGTTCCACTGGTACAACTCTATGAGAAAGGCACTGGAGTGTAATATTTCAATAAGTATGCATTCTTTTGTTAAAAAAAAATTAATAATTTATATTTCATTTAAACAGTGTATGTATTATAATTTTGTAAAATTTTCTATATTTCATTTAAACAGTCTACTATAAATGTCCACTAATCGCTAGTTATATAATGATGTCAGAGCATGGTTTGTGATACATACACCTGGGTTATACAATCTGGACGGTTTAGTTTGAGTTACTTATACATGACATGTACCATTTTCTGGTACCTGCATATCAACCTTCGCGCTCTGCTATAGTATTAAAGTCTTACCAATAAACAAGCACAGTAGGTTGTTTGACTTCCAGAAGAATTCTCACAGAGATTTTGGTAACCCGAAAGGACAGAAAACAACGTGTCTGATGAAGAGGGTCATGGCCTTTACTCTTATTTTTTAATTTAAACCTTTTACATTTTTTCTTCTAGCTATCAAATCCAGTTAAATGTGGCTATTTTAATAACAGATACAGTATGGTACTTGTCACTTTCTTTGTTTGATTTATCGGCAGGCTATCTTTTTGTAATTTGTACACATGGCAAGATCCTAACCAATCATCCTGTCGGCGATATCTTGTATGGGACACGCCCAAAAAGTTACATTATATGACAATCCTAACCACTGACGACTTTTGGAGAAAGAATAGATATTTATAAAGAAAATCAACAATCGTCACTTCGACCATCCATTTTTCCTACTAAAGACTCCATTCATCTGACGGTTAGAATTGTCCAATCAGTGTGAATTTCGGCACATGGCCCATCCAACTTAGGACCTTGCCAGTGACAAGTTCAGATCTTGTACAAGTTTGCTACTTGCAGAAAAAGCTAGCCAATGATAAGATAGACTAGAGGCGGTGACAAGCATTCTACCCTTTGGTCATTCAATAATACTACTAGTCTACTACCAAGACAAAAGAAATCAAAGGAATATATATAAGCCTGCTAAATGCTAGCCATCCGTAAAAGCATCAACGTCAATCCCTCTAGAATCCATTCCTCTTCAAGTCTGGGAGATTTTTCAAAGCACTTCCTCTGCCTTTGATCTAACCTTTAGATGAGATTGCCAGGGCATCCCATCCTCACTTTTATGCTTTTATAGTCGGAAACTAACAGCTGCCTTCCTTGCTTTTTGCAATGTGACCCACTTTTAGTTGGACTCATTGGACGCTCGTTTCCAACCGTCGATCTATGTACATGCGTACGGTGGAGATATAATTGTGATTTGTGATTGTTCTCGTATGAGGGGATCCAAGATATATCGTTTATAAACTATCAGCTTAATCCAAAACTTCTGTAACCCCCGAGAAGTTTTAAGCGGTGGACGTTCAGTTCCCACTGTTTCATGTCGTGTGGTCTACTTGAGCTGCTTCAATTTTGGGCTTGTGCCCTAAAATGAGGGGGGGAAATGCATGAATAGCGTGTGGATAAGACACATCATGGTGGGCCCCACTGTTTTTAGCTAACTAGCATATTTGAGTTGGTAGGTAGGAAATCTGCATCCTGTCACTGAGGGCTAGATTGAGATAACTGGTCTGAGACAAACGTTAGCATACATGAAAAATGAACTAAACCATCTACATTGTGGGCCCCACTGTGGATGGGGCAAAGGCTGAGATTATAACCGATTGGATGATGTAGAAAGGACGCGCCAAATTCATGATGTGGCCTTCC
>JAJHSJ010000001.1:26694283-26735165 GCA_021015155.1 Magnolia officinalis | reverse complement strand
TATAATCATTGTCTTGTAGAATTCATGTAGATATGAATTATAACATACCTTGAGTGATTTGTGTGGATACATCGCAACTTGTATTAGTGTCTTGTTGGCTCCTTTGTGACACAAGGATGAATGTGATGACGATAACTACTCTGAATCCACGGAGCTTCTCTGGACTCCTCACAGAGACTTCTTGAATCCACGAGGAAAAAAGTAGAAAATAGAAATAATTCTAGAAATTCAAAATTGATTAATTGATGACAAAAAAACGAGTTCACACAACCCTTTAAATAGGGGTACCAAGTAATGGAAAGAAATTAGAATCAAACTACAACTAAAACTCATAGAATCCGCGACTTACTATAAATAGTAAACTTACTATTTATAGACAATCGTTATGTCTACTAGTGCGCAAGGTTTTTGGCCAAAAATAGTAAGTGTCCTATTTGGCTTCACCAAACCGTTCTCCTAATATTCATATCTATGCTCTTTCACACGTTCGTTGCAACTCCTAAAGCCCGATGAATGAAGTTTATAATCAAACTAAAACTTTACTATTTATAGTAAAAACGAAATTAAAACAGTGAAACGACCGTCGATCCAGGGGTTTTTCGCAATTCCGGGCTACGCAACCCAGCATGGCTGGGTTGGTTGGCTAAAGTAGCTCGTTTTACCCCAAAATCATATATTTTACGTCAGGTAACTCATTTTGAATTGCGAGATACGCCCGATCTAAGGTCCGACGGTCCGGATCACTTTTGTCATTGACCGGCCCTTTTCTGATTCATCTTTGCCATGAAACTGTTCGCAACCCGCTCTACATCACTTTGATACCTTAAACTAATGATCACTATCCTATGATTTGAGTTAAATGAGATTTAGTTGTACACTTACCATCTTTGGTGTATCACTATGTCTTGTTAGCTTGTTGGATGGAATCCCATTGTTATGTCCTTTAATGGGCTTAATGCCCTATTGACTTTGTTGGGAAGATCCTTATATTAGATTCATTATTATGTGGTGATGGTAAGATCTACCGGTTAGGTCAATATTAACCACTACTTGTAAAGGGTTTTATTAAATGGATTGTTGTGAATCAGATTAATAAATGTTCGATTAATCATGCATTCATAGCACACAACGTTATCGAGTGGCTAATCTATATGTTGTGGTATCACATACTGTTTTATGGGGTATTTTCATTAGCTCTTACCATTGTTTGAATGACTCTTTTTTATTTACTATGAGATAAGTCGATTGTTTAAAAAGATCGGTCTCTTTTGCATTGGCCCATGCTGGATGTGCATCCCTAGTGCAATGAGCATTTTCATGCATTCATACATTTAAATAACATGCACTATAAACTGTGGTTATTCCATATGCTTTTTAATATGAAACCATACCAATTGATATGTCGTTGTATAATCTTGAAGGGATTTCTCACTGAGTTGCAACTCACATCTCAAATTCAGAAAAATAAAAGTAGATGCTGAGGAGTTTGAGCTAGGTGTTTGGATTGGAACATGGCTAGTCCGGCTGAGTTGTAGGAGCTTAAGCCATTGGATATCTTTGTGGCTTTATCTTAATATTGACTTATCTCATTCATTGGTTTGTTTATGGTTTGTGTTGGTCTATATGAGTACCTTTTGGATTTGTACACTTTACTTGGATGATTGCCTATGCACTTTATGTTTTAATTATCTTGTTTTCTCTTTGTTACTCATTGATTTTGATATTTATAATTCTAATTTATTTTGAATATAGGATGAATGACAATTTATTATGTAGGAATAAGGGCATGGCTCTTCTTAAATTTTATTTAATTTTTTTAAAAAAGAAAAAAAAGGAAGAAATATCTTATAATCTTTTACATAGACACGTGGACATGCCCACACGTGCAGTATCCCTAGGTGACATCCAGGTTTGCACAGGTAGAGTATCATTCTTAAGCTTCAAAAATAGGGGTGTTATCAATGTCGGTGCCGATGCGCTTGATCGTCATAATGTTAACATCATCAAATTTAGGGCTGTTCACGAGTCAAGCTAGCTCGAAAAGCTCGCTCGACTCAACTTGAGTCAGCTCGGATTGACTCGGCTTGAATGGCTGATTCGAGCCGAGCCAAGCTAATTATTTGTAACGTCCCGTCCAACCAGCACAGTGTCCTAGGGCGTCCACGTAGGATTTGTCGCAGGACCGTTCGCTTAAGCCACTCGTGGTGGGATACCATAAATAAAATCATCCAAGATTAAACTAATTTAGTAGACCAGACTAGCCAGGATAGGGCTTAGTGTGGGCCACCAAGCCAAATGGTTGTTTACACTTAAACGATGGCTCGTGCAGGCCGTACAGTGACCGAGGATGGTCGGAAAAATCTAAAACTTGGTGTGGCCGTTGGTCTCACTGGGCTTGAAGGCCATCGCGGACCGCAGCCCCTACAGACGCCCAGAAGTGGGATCTAGCATAGACCCAATGCACCCCACCAATGCCAGAATTGAGATCTGACACTTGTCAATGAAATTGAAATGTGAGACATTCCAGCCATCGGATTTTTTCCGAATTTACGGTGACGGTTTGATATATTTTTAAACGTCCATTCACCAAATCTGGGGCCCGATCGTGGCACGATGACCGTTGATCGCAAATCGGACCCGTGCGATCAAACCCTATATCCGATCGCTCCCAAATTTTGCACGGCCCTTCATCGAACCATGGATCACCTAACCCATAAGTTTCATGGCCAGAGGACCACCAGAACCATTCCAATCACCAAAATGGGCCCCACAGGGCCACTTAAAGGTTGGAAATGCCTTCTTAGATCATATATCCGTTCATCCGTTCGTCCTCAATTTTTACATGGACCCTAGTCGGGTCGTGAGACACCTATACGCCGAATTTGGTGGCCTGAGGGGTGTTAGGGCCACCTTAACAGCAATAAGGGTCCCATAGGTCTATTTTGGAAATTGTGGAAGCTTGGGCCCAAAGACCCAAGTCTAGGGAATAAACCCTAGCCTTCTCTTGCATATTCCTCCACTTCACTTTCTAGCCATCCAAGCTCTCCCTCATAACTCCATTTTCCCCTCAACCCATCTCTCTTCCTCATAACTCTCCTACAACCCCCCAAATCTCTCCCACATAAATCCTCCATTCTCCAACAACAACACCTCATAAACCTCCACCACAACTACCGTCCCCAAGGAGGGTAAGAAGAAATAATTAAGTTTGAAGGTGTGTGCAGTGGACCCTAAATCGAGTTGGGGCCCAAGAGAATCGACCCTTCAACACCCTATCCCTTCCCAAAAGGGAAAACTCTCCACCGCCACCCCAAAAAATCGTCCGTGGGCATCTAAGTAAGATCCCTCACTCTTTTTCTCTTGAAATCCTTGTATTGAAGAAGAATGGTAAGGATTTCTCTCATGCTTGAATTGTTTTAGGAATTCCGGCCGGCCAACCTCAAAAACCCTCACCTCTAGGTCATTTCCAAGCCTCCAACGAATCCGAAGGTGCGGACTATTGTTCTTAGGTGGCCTAGCGCCAATTATAATACTAGCTTATGATTTTGGATGCTTGATTAGTACATTTGAAAGCCTAGAGAATCCTAGGAATTGTAGGTTCTTGAAATTGTATGGATGCACATCGAAAATTCACTTGAAATGGGTCCACAGTCTCGTGAGCAGGGCATGGTGGGATGGGACGCTGTGTCCGAGCTGTCGGCCTACGCTGGGGTACCGCGCCTCCCCGTAGTGACCGCGAGCGATCCCTTTCCTATCGGCACTCCTCATGTGCTTGGAGTTGGGAATGAGGACCCCGACGGGATCACGGACCGCGGGGACTCGGCCTCACGCATTGATGGGGCCTTGGCCTCGCAATCAGCTTAGGGCATTGATACGTAGGGTGAATCAGAATCCCCAACCTACTGGATGAATGAACTTAACTAATAACTCGGCTAACACGATCGCATTGCATCGCACTAGTTAGGGTGACGACTCGGAAGTTGAGGTCGCACTGAGGGAGTGTTGACATATGCGATCGTAAATGTAGTCGCTTGAGGGAGTGTTGTGACGAGGGCGTGCATCATATCATCGCATTTCATGCACATTTAATAGAGTTATAGGTGTTGCTGATTAACTGCTTTTCATTAAATTTCTATTATAATTGATGCCTGTTACAACTTAAGATTAATAGTTCACACTGAGTTGATCACTCACTCCCACTCTGGGACGGTGTTTTAAAACACCAACCAGACGCTTCCATAGATGCAGGTGACAATGATCAGGAGGATCCTGGCAGTGCGGGTCTGGATGAGGAGGAGGAGTACTCCTACTTTCAGTTGATGGGTGGAGCTGCGTCAGAGCCGTAGATGTGTCGATGGATTGCTGAGCTGAGAGCTCAGCCCTATTCTTTTGGACTTGATATTATTTTTGTGATTTTATTGGGTGACGCATGTGCGATCCCTTATTCTTGGACATGTATATATACATATTTTGGATCTCTTCATTTTAGTGAACTTGTATGATTATGCTTCATGTTCTAGAAGTTCCAGACTGTGCAAACAGACCAGATTAAATGCATATTAATGAAAATGGTGATAAGTGACACTCGGGAACTCGGGAGTTTGAGCGTATGCACGACCCCCGATTTCCAGGGCATTACATTATTTGAAGCTCGAGTTGAGTTCAAGCCAAGTTCAACCAAGGGGCATTTCAACTTGACTCGACTTGAAGCTCGAACTCGAGCTCGACTCGGCTCGATTAATAAATATATTAATATTATAATATATATATATATATATATATATATTAATAATATATATATATATAAGTTTTAAGTTTAAACTTAAAAATAAAAAAATAAAAACCAAACCCTAGAGTAGTCTTACCCGACCGCCCGCACCCACCCCCTTCCTTTCCCTTTCTTCTCTTCTCTCTCCTCACCCGCCAGCCGCACGCCCGCCCCGTCCACCACCACCAGTTTTCATTTCAACTCTACAATAGTATGATTTCAATCTCTTGAGATCTACTTCTTAGGCGAGAAACCCAAGAAATTCGAGATGGGATCTTCTCAAATTTGTTAAAGCTTCACGGAAATCCAATGATCTGATTGGCTAGAGCTCTTTACTTGGATTTCTGATCTGTGTTATGCTCTGTTTCTTTTCTAGTACTTAGATTTCTACTGGAGAGAAGATTAAGAACAGATTGGTTCTTACAAGTTTTTTCATCATCCGATTTGAAGCTTGGTTTGGTGTTTTCATCCGGTTTTGCTTTGATTCTCTTAAGATTTTTGAATTTTTCATCAATGGAGGAGATTAAGAACAGAATCCTTACTCTCTCTCACCCAACAAGCTTGAGCTCGACTCGAGGTAAACTTGACTCGACTCGAACCACTAGCTCGACTCGAACTCGACTCGACAGCTTTGGCAAACAAGCCAAGCTTCAATGTTGAGCTCGAGCTCGAGCTCGAACTTGAGTGCATCATGGACAAGCCAAGCCAAGCTTGGCCCACCTCGACTCGACTCGGCTCGATGCCCACCTCTAATCAAATTCCACATTCGAGTCACCGAGTGTTGACTTCTAGGGGTGACATACCAGTATGTTTATTTCCAATCCAATTTGTTGATAAAATCAAAAAGACCCAAATGAAAGAGACCACGCAAATATTAGCCTAATCCAAAACTTTCGTAATGCACAAAAAGTTTTTAATGGTCGATTACCACTATTTCTTATAATATGGTTCTCGTGATTTTTGGATCTGCTTCATTTTTTTTATCGTTCTCTAGAATGAGTTTTCAAAATGGCTGAATAGTGTGGATATAAGACAGATACATTTAGGTGGGCCTTACGTTCAGGACAGTACTGTGTTTGGACACAAGCCGCACCTAATCCTAATCTATTCTCCTCTCTTTGCTAAAGCTGCCAGTAATTAAATCGGGTGATGTGATGTTTGAATGCGTATTAGACCCCACTGTACATATAGGCCTACCATGGTATTTGGGAGAAATCCACTCTGTCCATCCATTTTGGCAAATCATATTAAAACATGAGAACAAAAATCAGGCAGATTTGAAAGTCAAGTGGGCCACATGACTTTTTAAAAAAAATGAAAAGGGGTTGCCAATCAGTCAAAACTTTGTAGGTTCCAACGCGATGTTGATATGCAATCCAAACCATTTGTAAAGTGGCCAAACTATTCATAAGGTAATTACCACTGGAATGAATTAAAAATAAATAAAAATATTAGCCTGATCGAAGCTTTTGTGGCCCCACAAATGTTTCAACTTGCGCTTGGGATTTACCTCATTTTCGGGCTCATGTCATAACAGATGAGGTAGCTTGGGATCTTTGAAAATTCACTGCCACTTTGTCTACTACTTGTGTCTCACATAAATGGCATTTTAGCCTTTTAAAAAATACTTTTTAGATTCTAATGCAATCCCAGCGTCATGTGATTCAAAGTGGTAAAATTAATAACGGAGTGAAAATGTAGGCAGATCACTTTAAATAACTTAAAAGTTGGTAGTTTTTCACTAGGGGTGTACACGAATCGAGCTAGCTCACTCGGCTCGGCTCAACTCGATTTGACTCGGTTCGAAGATGAGTTCGAGCCGAGTTGAGCTGTTTTTTTTAGCTCAAAAATGAGTTTGAGCCGAGTTCGAGCAGGCCCCAACTCGACTCGACTCGGATCGAATCCAGCTTGAATCTAGCTCGAATCCAGCTCGAATCGAACTCAGATCGAACCAGTTTGGTGGCTCGGTTACTTTGCCATTGATGTTGATCACCAACTGTTTGATAATAAATGACTCAACGAAATGTGGCTGGTGGCAAGCAAGGTTGGTTGGGCGGGTCCCACAAGATTGGACTGCTGCAAATCTAAGATACTATAATTCCACCTCCATACATCCCCAAAACAAAAACACTCTCATGTACAAACCATCTTCTTCCCTATGGGAATCGATCTTTTAACACCATGACTGATATTTCCAACGTCGTTTTCCTTTCTTTGGATCTTTCTAATAGATAACACAGGAATTCGGATTCTCTTCAGCACTCAGGATGTATAATGCATGGTGAGATGAGGATTATAGGCCTGGTAGGCCTTGACGAGCTCGGCGATCTGATCGATCAGATCCTTCTTCTTCGCATCTTCTTTCTTGCTCTCATCCTTCTTAGGTTCTTCCTTTTTCTTCTCTAGCTCTTTTGCGGGCCCCACCAAAATGATCTCGGCAACCAGCCCTTCCGAAGCTTCTACACAATGTCTACTGGATCCACGTCTCCGATCACCGCCAATTTCTTCTCTTTCATGTCCATTGAGATTGAATCGATCCCTGCAGAATTAGAAAACCATCATATGAGTTTCCCTTCCACAGCCAGTTCAGGTGTTTGTAGAAATGCCTCAATGGCAAACTCGGCTTGATCTTGGCTCGAACTCGGCCCAAGCTGCTGACCGAAACGAGCCGAGCTGGCCAATCAAGCTCGAGGACTGAGCCAAGCCGAGTTCAGCTGAAGTCAGCTAGTGTTTAAGCCTCGTTCAACTCGATGTGTACACCCCTATTTTTCACAAATAGACTAACGCATAGACAGATTATAGTAAATGGCTCTTACAAATTTCTATAAGATTATTTTAAAAAAAAGAAAAAAAAAAAAAAAAAAAAAGCAAAGTCATACTTAGCTTGATTGGGGAGAGTATGTGTGATAAACCGATGTTGTAAGTTCGGCCACTTTATTTATGTGTGGATGTGAAGGAATGCATATTGGAAACGAATTGGCAACTCCCTATGCCAATGGTTGGTGGTCGGTGCTCTGTAGGCCCCCATGATGTATGTGTTTAATCCATGTTGTCCATCTACTTTTCTAGATCATTTTATGGTATGAGACAAAAAAGAGGCATATCACAATCTCAATACCACATTACACAAAACCGTGTTGAATAAATGTCAATCATTAAAAACTTTTTAGGGGCCATAAAAGCTTGGATTAAGAAGATCTTTGTCTTTTGCCTTCCTTTATGACCTAATCAAAAGATTGGATGTCAAATAAACAGTACAGTGGGCCTTAGGAGAATTTTAATGTTGGATATCCAATCGCTATTGTTTTGTTGTGGTGTGTTCTGCCTGAGATTTATATCCTTCTCATTTTTGGGATGAACCCATAAAATGATACGTAAAATGAGTAGCCGATCCGTTTCCGGAAGCAGATTGGCTGGTGTACCACACACCAGCTATATAGCTGGAGTGGATTGGCTGGTTTATCACACACCAGCTATATAGCTGGTGTAGATACGTGTTGTGCCAAGACGCGCCGATGCTCGTCGTTCTGAGTTGTACAAACGGTTCAAAACGATCTCGTCAAATATATGGACGGTTTGGATATAACACATACCTCATGATGGGATCCACAGAACTTGCTGACGTCAATACACCAGCTATACAGCTGATGTGTGGTACACCAGCCAATCCGGTAACGGATTGGCTACTTCCCCTGCCACCAGCCGGGGGGCTGGTGGTCGGTCATGTGTTTCATCCACTCCGTTAATCCATTTTTACAGATCATTTTAGGCTTGATCCCAAAAATGAGATGTATATAAATCTCAGGTGGACCACACCACAGGAAAACAATAGTGATTAGATATCCACTATTAAAATCCTCCTAAGGCCCACTGTACTGTTTTTTTGACATCCAATTTGTTGATTAGGTCATACAGGACCAGATGAAGGGAAAAAACAAAGATCAGCTTTATCCAAAACTTTTATGGCCTCCAAAAGGTTTTTAATGGTCTACGCTCAGTCAACATTGTTTCCTGTAATCTGGTCCACTTTAGAGTAGGATGTACCTCATTTTGGTTTCATACCATAAAATGATCTGGAAAAATAGATGAACAGCATGGATGAAACACATACATCATGGTGGAGCCTACAGAGCACCGAACACCAGCCATTGGCTAGTGGCAGGGGGAGTAGCGAATCCGTTTCCTGCCAATCCGCTTCCTCGGTTTCCATACAGATTGGGTACTTCCCACTAACATCCCTGATGACCCTGACATAACAGAATTTGATTGGGCATGTAGTCTGCATCTGCCAGATATAGAGCCCACTCAAAGCTTGTTCCAAAGTTGTGTTAGTTTTTAAATTAAAACCGGCTTCAAAGAGTGAGTGACTCGGCCGGGTCTCGACTAGTCGCATCAAGTTGACTAAATTATGGACTTGATTCAACAAGTCTCTCTAATTTAGGGTTAAGTACTCATCTGAGTTTCGGTTCAATTGAGTTTTAAAACTGTGCATGGTGATGGTTGCCCACCTTCACTTACACAAGAAGACATGCATTGAGATAGATGAGCTACCTCATATACGTTTGTAAGTGTGAAAGGACGAGGATTGATAATACTGTCCCTACCACCACCACATTTCTGGTGACTTGATGTGGCAGATTTAATTAGACAACCTGTCACTGTTAGAGATGGACCCATTTATAAAATTTGTTTATTCAACCGGCCCATCTCTGATAATGGCAGGTCACCCAATCAAATCCCTCCATACAAAGGATGTTGGGGTGGCAAGGGCCGTGCCTAATCCACATCCTGTATAAAGGGCTCTTGTAATAATACAACGCCCTAATTTAAAAAGATACATATGGAATGACGTGGAAAACATTTATTTAAGAGCCAAAATCATAGTTTATAATTAAAGTTCAGCCACACTTACGACAAATATTCCAAAACAATAATTTATAGTGTCATGCTTGCATAGTTACAAATCTCGTGTCCCGAAATTTCTAGGAAGATTTTCAAATTTCGAGGTTTCTTTTGAGATATTATGCCAAAAAATTGCTAAAATTTAAATATATTATATATATATATATATATATATATATATATATAAAGAAGAGTATCTCATTGATGATACAAATTTACAAACTAAGGCTTTTGGGTGGGAGACAGGGCAAAAAAAAACCTGTCCCACCTATCATATATATCCTCCATAGAGGATGTACCCCGACATTCCCTAATAGAGCCTAGGCCAGTTCCGTCTAGAAGGTAGCAGCCCTTAACCAAATGAGGCAGAGAGGATGTGCCGCTGAAGTACCTATCGATTTGCAATTTATTGCCCTCCTTAGCCAAACCATCTGCCGGCCGTTGGCTTCCCTAAGGATGTGAGAGATCGTGAAGGAACCTCTGAGGCTAAGCTTGCGAATTTTGGAGATCCAATAGCTCCATTGCCAGCCAATGGGGGACTTTCTGCTAATACTGTCCACTGCCCATTTAGAGTCCGATAATTCAATGAGGACTCTATCTAATCCAAGCGCCACAGAAAAGAACATACCGTCATACACAGCCCTTAATTCAGCCCAGCTATTGGAAGCTTCACCGTAACCGCTGAAGAAAGCAAAGATGTACTTTCCAAAATGGTCCCTACAAATACTTCCGCCCCCAGCCAGGCCTGGGTTCGAGAGAGAGGAGCCATTGACATTTATCTTAAACCAGCCCGCAGGTGGTCTCGACCATTTGACAATGACGAAGGTAGGGGAGGGGCGGAAAAAATGGGCCTGAGACTCGGAAGAAGGAGTTGCGTCATCAGCTCGAAGGAAAGGAGACCTTTGAGAATGAGGGAAATAGGTTGTCAAACACCATTTCACTTTAAAGAAAAGGTCCGGAACAGAGATGATGGTGCGGCCGTCATACATGGCCCCGTTTCTGGCTTTCTGCCCATATCTCCAAATCAAGAAGGAGGGGCCAGCCAAAGCACCGTGGAAGTGCGTCTGAGATTAAGGGGTCTCTGCCACCACCAAAGGAGTCTGCCCTTGATCGTGTTGTGGTGCAGAAGGGGGACACAAAAAACCAGCAAGCAGGCCCCACCGCGCAGAGCCGCCAGAGAGTGAGACAGAACACTCCACACCCCACCACAACAACTGATTGGTCCCACAACACTCGCATGTAGACGCGAGGAGGATACCTTCTCTTCTAACGCAACCATAGACAGGCACGGCCTCCTGCAACAGCCTCCATAGGAACATGGAGATTTTAGGAGGAATATTTGGGTGCCACACCATTTCTCCCAGGAGATCCTCTGGCCTCTGTCTCTACCCACTTGCCATGCCGATTTAACTGAGAAAGAACCAGAGGGATCGTGAGGCCAATAAGCATATCATCAGTATCCGAGGTGCAGAAACCTTTGTGAAGAATATGATCCTTTAGCTAGCCAGGAAGCGCATATGGGATAGTCGGCTTGAGGCCAAACTCACCAATGAAGTCCGCTAATCAAAGCCCCGACAAATGTGGGGGAATGTCCAGAGAAGAAGCGAGTTGAGTGTCCCCATACCGGACCAGTTACAGTTCCACATGTTGCATAAACCACGGCCCACTCTCCATTGGGCATTACTGTCCAGAATAGGGAAGAGACTCGTCAAGACTTTTTAGAGCGGCGAAGCATTGTAGGGAAGGTTGCTCGAAGTAGCAACAATGTCCCTCTGCAAATACTTTGAACGCATGAATTCAGCCCATAGGCTGCTCTCATTACCAAACCTAGCCCCCCACGCCATTTTCATGTGGAGAGCCCTCATGAGGTCCTTCAATTTCCTGATACCCAGACCCCCCTCCTCCTTTGGCATGGAGATAACGTTTCAGTTCTTCCAATGGAATTTCTTTCTGTCATCTCACCAACCCCAAAAAAATTGCAAAAGGCTTTCCATGGACTTGAGAACTCTTTTTGAACTACCGAGGCAGCCAGCATGTGGACTGGGATACCTAACAGGACGAAGGCGATAAGAGCTAATCGCCCGACTTGGGAGAGAAAGTTTGGCTTTCCACCCTTGAACCTTGGCTGCCATCTTATCAATCAGAGGGGAATACATGCTACATTTAATCCTTCCATTCACTATCGGGACTCCCAGATAAGAAAAACTCTCTACCGCTCTGTGAAAGCCTAGGGATCTTTCTAAGCTCCTAAACCTGGCTATGGAAAGCTTGGGAGAAGCGGAGAAAGAGCTCTTGGACTGGTTTACTCTTTGGCCTGACGCAGATTGATATTGGAGATGAAGGAATTCATAGCTTCAATGAAGCTACAAGACCCGTTGAGGAAGAGGATTGTATCATCTACGTAGAGTAAATGAGAGATCTGTTTACATCCTAGCTTTATCTTGAAAGGTTTGCACTACCCGCTCATCATCAACTTAAAAAGCCCTCTGTTGAAAACTTCGGCCATAAGGATGAAGAGACTAGGGGATAGGGGATCACCCTGCCTTAAACCTCTGGTGGATTTGAACAATCCGCAACTTTCACCATTGATGATGACTGAGAACCAGTTGTTCTTCCAGCAGGATTCCAACAAATTCACCTAAGAAGAGCCAAAGCCAAGTTGAGGACTTGTTTCAGAAATCCCCAATCAACCTATCATAGGCCTTCTCCATGTCTAGTTTCACCACTAGATTACCACCACAGACCTTCCTGCCAATGTCTCTAAAGATCTCTTGACATAGGGCTATGTTTCGGCTATTGACTGTCCCCTAATGAAGTCCCTGCTCAGTTGAGATCAGATTAGGAAGAAGAGAATTCAGCCTGTTTACAATAATCCTAGCGAATATTTTGTAGACAACGTTACATAGGCTGATTGGCCTGAGTCAGCGAAAGATTTAGCTTCAGGAGATTGGGAATCAAACAAATAAGCGTGGAGGTGAAGGCCCTAGGAAGACAGCCCCCTTAGAAAAATTGACTACAACTTTATGAATGTCTTTTCTAACTATGCTCCAACAACCAGCGTAAAAGGCAGCAGACATGCCATCCAGGCCTGGCACACCATCTTTTGGGAGAGCAAAAGTGGAGATTTGAACCTCCTCTAAGGAAGGAATTACCATGAGATGTTGATTATCTTCAGGCGAAACGAGAGGGGGAATACAGTCCGTGTAACGCCCTGAAAATCGGGGGTCGAGCATAAACTCAACTCCCGAGTTCCAGAACATCACTTATGCAACAAAATGAATGATGATTGGATGTTGACAGTATTCGTGCGTTGAACATGAGTGAGATTAAGCCAAAACAGCATATCATACTCCAGAGACAGTTAAATTTGCAAGCGGAAGACTGTGATAGATAGATAAAATAGATAACCTATGATGAGTCTCCAGAGTGTGATAACATTACCAGGTTAAATAAATATAAGTGCAGTTCTAGAATATACCAAATGTGAGGAAGTGTAATGCCTCCTATCCCATGTACCATAGCCCCGTCAATACAATATCAGGTCTTCATTGACCTGCCAGAGAGATACAGATAGGAGAACTCCTCCTATCATCACAGAAGTAGTCCGGCTCTTCTTCACAAGCATCGCCATCACCTGAAATTCAACAAATCTGGTGGGTGTTCGGAACACCGTCCCGTAACGTGGGAGTGAGTGATCAACTCAGTGGAACAATAAGGCATAGGTTAACATGTTATCAATTCAATCAAGCAGTAATGATAAAGCGGTACAAATCAAACAATTCTAACTACTCTTATTAAATGCAAGAATGAAATGACATGATGCTGTATGCCCTTGCCAAACCACCCTCAAGCGACATCATCTTACGTTCGCGAATGCTTACTCCCTCAGTGCGCCACATCTACAAAGCACATGCGGTGCGATGATGCTCATGATTACCAAGTTTTTATTAGTCCATTTCAAACAGCAGTATTAGGAAACTAAGGTACCTCCCTTGTATCATTCCCAAACATGATCCATTCTAGGGTCGTCAATCCTAGTTATTCTCATACGATGTTATGGTTTGAGAAGTGTAGTGAAGGCATCGCAAAGGGCTCATCACCCGTCAGCGCGGATATAGATCTCACCGTATGCGGCTCAATTGCTGGCCGTCAGCTCGAGTACAGGTCTCACCGTACTCGGCTCAATCACTAGCCGTCAGCTCAAGTACAGGTCTCACCGTACTCGGCTCAACTCACACTCTAGTTGCTGTGAAAGACTCGTGGCCAATCACAGACCCTTGGAGTGTACTCGATGATACCACGGAGGACTCGTCGCCCGTCAGCACGAGCACAGATCTCACCGTACTCGGCTCTCGCCGAAGTATCGACAGCTCGAATACAGTGTCCCATACCACCATATTCGGCTCACGAGTTGATTGCGCAATGGTCACTACGGGGAGGCACATGGCCCCAGCGTAGGCCGACAACTCAACCACGGTGTCCCATACCACCATGCCCGGCTCATGCGACTTAGCGGATCTAGGTACCATGGTTAAACGGGGATCGCCACTGGTAAGTTTGGTACCCTAGGTTCAAGCAGTAGCGACCAAACAGGGTGAACATGCATAAGGCAGATCGGGTTACTTGATGAGCTCGACTAGCACGATCGCCCGTTGAGCTGCACGACATGAAGTGCATAAACAACTTCGTGTGGCCTAGCCACTACCGACAGGCAACGCACGACTCGAGTTCGTCGAACACATCCCACGTGGCAAATGAATATCAGCCACGAGTTCAATCTCGTTACCGATTGCCTGGGCCATAATCATAACCCCAAACACAATCAATTGCAGATAAATAAAGCAGTAATGGATCAAGATTCAACTCATACAGTCAAAGTCTGGTATTATCCGTTTAGGGCTGCCAGGGCTGTTGCACGCACTCGTTGCTCCGCTCCCCCATCACCCATGACGGATCATACAACATAAATATAAATTTAAACATATGCATTACATAGTTAAAATCATAAAGCAGTTGAGCATGTTATGAATCACAACACAAGCATGAATTTGTACATGTTCAATTCCTAATCACACAACTATCAAAGGAGATCATACACATAGTTAAAAGAGGTTGAGAATCATATCTCAACACCCTTATACATTACAATTTGCTAACTACTGCTCATTCAGACATTTCAAGAAACACTTAAACAAACATACATCAACATACATGACATATGTCGATCACAGGCATTAGGCCAAATCCTTTCACTAGGGAGTTGCCCCAATCATAACACGCGTACACCCACGACGGATAGTCATGGCACGCAGGAACCCAAGTTCCATATTCATTCAGCTATTTTCACAAATACTTGGGCCACACATTTTAGCATATATAGTGTATACAGGCCGTGGCGTGATTTAGGGCAAATCCTTTCGTCAAAGGGATATCGCCATTACAACAATCATATATCCATGACAATTAGTCATGGCGAGCACGAATGAGAATTCTATACTCATTCAGCCATTTTCACAAACACTTAGAATACACTATTCCAACATACATAGTGTATGTTAGCAAACATGTATTAGGGCTATTCTTTCGCTAAGCGGTTATTTTATCCGCGTATACCGTATTCATACAACAATTAATCATGACAATTACATTTCCAAAATTCGCACGTATGCGGAATTTCTAGAATGCGCAATTTCAACATACATGACATTTACACATGAACATGTATTTTTGCGATCCCTTTCGCCAAACTAGCATTTATCCACACATGATATAATCAAACATTAAATAAACATGTCAAACATTTTCTCAAGAAAAATACGTATACGGTATTTCTACGTATATCTAGAGTATGTGAAAATCCATATTCTTTATCGCTAATCGAAACAGGAAACGGAAAGCACTTTGTACATGTGCATTTGCATGCAGATCATGAATCTATCATTATCTGACATTGAAAGCGTTGAAAAATGTAACTTATACGCTTAAAGTCCTCACCTCAGCCCTTGGAATTCCAACGAATCAGCAAGAGGGTTGGTGCTTCCGTATACGGGAGTTTCTTAGCCTAAAGAGCGCATTCGATTAGTCTTTCCTTAACCTATCACTAATCAGGCTCAAATCAGACCTAGGGTTAGGGTTTCTTACCTTCAAATGGGGTGGAAACCGCCGAAAAATCTCTTGGAATAGAGCGGTGTAGGCCGTGGGAGAAGTGGAAGCAGCAGGAGGAAGATCGGCCTCGATCTCCACAAGTTTCTCTCTCTTTTCTCTCTTTCTCTCTTAGGGTTTGAACCCAAATTCGTATGGCTGTGAGAGGGGCTGTTCTAAGCCCCTTTTATAGCCTAAAACATAACCAAAATAGACTTAGGTTCAAGGGTGGCTGCATACTTAGGCAGTTCGCCACTTTCCAAGCTCAAAAGGTGTGTTCTGGTAGCCCTCTTTGAGCCAAACGTCAGACTTAAGCTCACCCTCTGCGGATCTACGTGGGATTACGTTTTCGGCTCGATCGGATTCCCAGATCGCACGTGGCAGACCACTTTCAGTTCAACGGTCCGTGGGCCACGATCAGAATTTCTGAGTACATGTAAATGTTCCTGAAATTTTTCTTAATCCGAGGGTGTAATTTGGTCTGATTCCGACGGTCAGGTTGCTTAATACTGACACGCAACCAAAAGATGACAGATCACTATTCCAGATATTTTCATTTGGATGGGAATAGTGTTTTTCACACTCCCTCGCTCCGGAGTGAAAACAATGGCCGTGGGACATCGGAATCATCTGATTTTTGAGATGATTGTCAAGCCCAGTGGGGCGGTCCTGGTTCCTTAGCTTCATGTTAATCGGACTCCCGATGTGCGATCTAGACCTCATACGAAGTTTCGTTTCATTCCCGAGAGCAGCCGGGTAATGAGTTTGGCTCTAGACTTTAGGGTAACCTAGAGTCACATGTTTTACAAGTTTTGGGTCTTGCAGATCGTATTTAAAGCGATCCCAACGGATTTCATGGCTAATCGAGTTTGCACTTAGTTAACTTTGTTAAATTTCTAAAGGATTTAATCCTAATTGTTTTCTGGTTGAGATGGTACTTAGGCCTTTGTAGTTTGTATATAAAGTGATCCAAGTTTTACTACTTAGCTAGTTTAAGTTAGTGTCTAGGGCGAAAGTGCTTTGAAAAATTGAAGGCACAAGGTAGTGAAGGGTGGGATTTGTGAAGGAAATGGGTTCAGAAGCGATTTTAGACTGTGGGGTTCAGTTCTGACGAAATAATAAGGTATTAAGAGCAACCCATCGCCTAAGGACATCTAATCCCAAATTGGCAAAAATCCGGGATGTTACAGTCCGGCAGACTATCTGCGGCAGGGAGAGTATTGAAGGAAGAGGCAGGGGCCAGAACTTGCTGTAGAAACATCACTGCTGTATTTTTTATACAGACCTGATCTGTCGTAGAATCGTCGGGCCCTAGCTGGATCTCTTGGATGTAGACTCTTCTGGCCTTTTCAGAGGCCGAGAGGTGGAAGAACTTCGTGTTCCTATCGCCTTCCACAAGCCAGTTGTTACGGGCCTTCTGTTTCCAGAAGATCTCTTCAGCTAATTCCATCTTCGCTACCTTAAGTCTGGCTTCTGTTAACACTCAGAGGTGATGGGCGACGAGGGGGATTGGGTGCAAGTTTCCAAGTGTTGCAGTTCTTGGTCAGCCTTCTTGAGATTGAGAAAACATTCCCAAAAATGTCTCTATTCCAGACCTTTAGTTGTGTTTTGACCCTCTTGATTTTCAGCATAAGGTTGAGCAAAGGCTGCTTTGACACATCTTGACGCCAAGCATCTTCCACAACTCGAAGAAAGGAGTCATCTTGCAACCACATCCTTTGGAACCTGAACGGTTTAGGAGCGGAGGACAGAGGGCTAGGGAAGACGACCAAGATAGGGGCATGGTCAGAGTTTACTCTAGGGAGATAGTTCACTTGGAAACCTAGAAAAGAATTTCCCATTCAGCATTTCAAAGTAACCTGTCTAGCCTGGCCCACACCCTGGATCTACCTGCATGGTTGTTACACCACGTGAATCTGCTGCATACAAAACTAGCTCAAACAACCCTGCTTCGTCAATTACGGCCCTGAATTCTACAGCACTTTCCAGATCTTGGTTTCTGTAGCCCAGTCTTTCTGACGAATCAACAATGGCGTTGAAATCCCTGCCAACAGCCCAAGGGCTGTGCGTGGAGGCCGCTAGAGATTCCAGCGTCTCCCAGAGGAGCCTTCTAGAATACCTGGAGCATTTAGCGTAAACAATAATCAGCCAACAACTTGCCAGCAGATCGTACAAACATATATCTATGGAGATAGATTGGTTAGACGAGCCAACTACCGAAACAAATAGAGCAGATTTATATAATAATAAAAAATCCAGACTTTACCCCTATCATCAACATTTGAGATGGAGGAGTGAAAGCCTAGCTTAAGGCCAGTCCCCACTCTGCTGCTATCTTTGGCCATAGGTTCTAGAAAGGCTACAATCGAAGGGTTATGAGCCCTGATAAGACTTTTCGTAGACCGAATCGTGGCCACATTGGCCACACCCCGGGCGTTCCAAATTAGGATGTTATCCATCAGAGACATTTCTTGAGGATACAGCGGCCTTCTTTTCAGTCTGAGGAATCTGCCCTTCCTCAGACCCACCTTCTCATCAGCCATTGAATGCTTGTCTGCAACTGGGTGGTCCTTTCCTGGACTTTGAGGACTCTGAGAATTAAGTGTGACATCTTCACGTTGTCGAAGCTCCCTTATACCCTGCTGGTAATACTCAGCCACATAATCAGGCTGATTAGCCCATGCTTTAGTTGTCTGCCCAAATAAGAGGGAGGCTCGCGACAGTCCACCTGTCCCAGGCTGAGCCTTTGCCCTTTGTCACTTTGAGCTAACTGATATGGGGAGAGATCTACACTGAGGTCCAACTGTCTGTACAGTCAGTGAAGCTTTTAAGAGGGAGAGATGTGCCTCCAACAGGCTGTTGGGGCCCTAGGGTGCGAGCAGGGGAGGCTAGAGTCCCGAAATCATTTTCGGGATCACTAACAGATAAGGGGCTGAGGGGAGAATTTCCTACCGATAGAGAGATGTTCCGATTACCTCCCTTATCCAGACAAGACTGAGGTGGGGGGGAAGGGGTCGTTGACAGTAACTGAAGGCTACTGAAAATACCCTCTATTGGACTATTATCTACATTAATCTGATCCAAATTATAATCGCGTACCTTTTCTATAGCGATAAGCAGACCTGGAGTGGACGACGCGCTGAAGGGCACTGTTTATATAACAAATTCCTTCAAGTTTTTACTACTTTCAATGAATTCCAACCAGTTCCATATCGGCACGTGTGGGCTGTTCCATTATCTCTCTCTCAAAAACGTTTCAAGTGTGGTAAACCTTAATACCTTTCTTTTTCTGATAGTCTTTTCGCATGCTTTTTACTCTATCCGGGCTTATATATATCCATTGCTAAGGTTTGCTGATCCGAGCTTATATCCATTGCTAAGGTTTGTTGAGTAAACACATGAAGACTCGGCTGCATTCCCTCATCCATTTAGATTCCAACGGATGTGGATCACCCATGAAGACTTTACCTCCACAGTTTTGGCCTCTTGGAATGAAGTAACGCCCAGCACTCCTATGATCAAGTTTTATGTTAAAATGAAAAGGCTGAAATCTGTTCTGAAGGATTGGAACAAGGAGACATTCGGGGACGTTAACAGGAACATTCAGCTAGTTGAGAATGAAGTTCTCAAGGCTGAATATGCTCTACTCACTTCGCAAATGGAAACCGACACGTTCAATCTCAACAAGGCCCACAACAATCTTAAAAAGGCCTACGTCCAAGAGGAGATTTTTTTGAAGCAAAAATCCAGGATTACCTGGCTATCTGAAGGGGATAGGAATACGAAATTTTTCCACAACTCGGTTCTTGAAAATCGTAGAAGAATTCAAATCAAGAAGCTGAAAAAGGCCTTGGGTGATATAATCGAGAAAATTGAAGACATAGGTGAAGAAGTTGTCTCGTTCTTTATGAACCTATTCTCCTCCAACGTCAACAACCACATTGGTGACATTGTTAATTGCATTCCCTGTATTGTGTTTGATGAGATGAACACAGATCTTTCCAAGCCCATTTCCATTGAAGAGGTAAAAGAAGCTGCTTTCTCCATCCTCGTTGATAGTGCCCCGAGCCTCAACGGATTTGGCGACACTTTTTTTCACTTTTTTCACTTCAAAACCAAAGTCCATAAGCTCAACAACATTACGGGCTACAAGCAGGTTTTCTTCCCTCTATGTATCTTGGAGTGCCGTTATCCAAAGGGAGAATTCCGGCCCCACAGCTACAACAACTCGTCGAAAAGATTGCAAGCAGAATTGACGGGTGGAAAGCAAAGCTTCTGAATCAAGCAGCAAAACTGGCTTTAATCAAGCACGTCCTATCTAGCATTCCCATACATATGCTTGCAACTATCAACATCCCAAAATTAGTGTCCAAATCTATCAATAGGGCGATTGCCAACTTCTTTTGGGGATCTTGATAAAGGCAACAATAGGCACTGGGTTAATTGACAGTCGATGTGCACCCCTAACTCGAAGGAGGTTTGGGCATCAGATCCTTTGAGGACATCACTCTGGCCTTCAGAATCAAAATGGGTTGGTATCTTCTCCAGGGTAGGTCTTTATGAGCTAAGTTCATTTCGGCCAGGTACTTTCTGAAGACCATTGCCTCAAATGGTGTTAATGGCCAGGTCTCCTCTTCATCCTGGAAGGAGATTTTCAAAGTGTTGCAGTTTACCATCAGCCGCTCCAGATGGCTGATCAGGGAAGGAAATATCAATTTATGGAACCAAAATTGGTGGGGCTGTGGTCTGTTAGCAGGCGCAACTGAGAGACCCATCCCTCAACACCTGAAAGAAGCTATTGTTAGAGATTTCTTCCACCTCCCTGCTGCTAGAAATCTGTCAGAAATCAGTCCCATAATCTCCTCAGAAGCGATGCGTTCAATCACAGCTACTCCTCCTCTGTTTTCTAACAGAAAAGATCGGATGATTTGGGACATCTCCGCTTCGGGTAAATTCACAGTTAAGTTTGTGTGGAATGAAGTCAGGCCCCACCTTCCTCATCTCGGCTGGCCAAAATGGGTTTGGAATAAAGCTCTCCCTCCTAAGATGAGCATCTTTGTTTGGAAGATCATTAAAAATGTCGTCCCTGTGGATAAATCCCTATAAATTCTTGGAACTTCGATGGCCTCCCGCTGCAAATACTGCAATTTGGCGCTCTCAGTCCAGCAGATTTCTGCCTCTAATCAAGTCTCATTTCAGTCAAATCCGCCACTTCTTCCTCATGATCAACATCATGCTCATCCGAGCAGTCAGCAGCAACTGGCTGGGAGCTCCAATGACGCTTAGCTGCAGCGTCTCTCTAGTCGATTGCAGCTCCATCGGTTGGTCTCAGATCAGCATGCTCCTACTGATGCAGAGCAGTATGCAGCCAGCCCTGTTCCTGCTCTCGGTGGGGAGGAGGATCGGGATCATCTTTTCAGCCATGGTATGATAGTTGTCTCGGTGTGGGAACATTTTAGCAAGATTTTTGGTGTCGACTATCTCCCAAATCAGTCCATTCTGTAGCGCATTAATCTCTGGATTTTCAAAGCTAATAGGAAAACCAGAGTGTCTCGCCTCATTGGTCTGGTTCCATGTGTAATCAGTTGGGAAATTTGGCTGAGTAGAAACCAGGCCCGCTTTGAAGGTCGTGCGATGTCTGCCTCCCAGATTATTTTCAAAGTTGCTCATTAGTTGAATGAAATTGCTTTCTCGATCCCGGGCGAGGATAGGAATTCTCTAGCGGATTCCATTACGCTGCAGCTCCTCAATATTCCTAAGGCTGAGCCTCATTTTCCTAGGAACCATTAAATAGTTACTTGGCTTAAACCCCCTAGGAGCTTCCTCAAGTTGAATGTCGACGGTTCCTCCAGGGGAAACCTAGGCCCGAGTGGTGGTGGAGGGGTTTGTAGGGACCACCTTAGCAATCTGATCTTGGCTTTCCATCGCAACTATGGTCACTCCTCGAACACAATAGTTGAAGCCCAAGCTATGTAAGATGGCATCACAATCTGCTCCAATTTGGGCCTCCGCAACATCATTGTCGAATCTAATTCGATGACCATCGCTAAGGCAGCTAAGAACAGGTCTACTTCTTTTTCATGGAAAATTTGGTACAAGATGGGTGCAATTTAGGAATTCCATCGTCCCCCAAATCTTTCGTTCAATCACATCTTCAAAGAAGGAAACTCGGTGGCAGATGCGTTGGCTAGATTGGCCAGTGAAGGTAGTCCTAATAACTTTTTTGTCTCCAGGCCTGCCCTTCCGGCTAAAGTTCAGGGCGCTCTAGTCCTCGATCAGGCGGGCCTCAGGAATTTGAGGCATGCCTGATGGTTTGTTCGGTCTGTTAGGCGATTCTGGCTCTCGCTCCTAGGTCTGTTAGCTCGAGCGCCTTCCATGTGCAGTTAGGCTCATATGATAGGAGTGGTCCCCTTCCTTTTCGTAGGACCCTCCTGAATGGTTGTAAATTTCCTTTCATTAATGGAATTTCCGCGTCTTTTAAAAAAAAAAAAAAAAAAGATTATATGACTCATCCAAAAAAACAAACTACATGCAATAATAATAATAATAATTATTATATTTTATTAAAAAATTTAAAAACCCCACATGCGTGCATAGTCCAGCACCCAATGCACGCTACACAGGGCGAAAAGGCACATGTGTGGAAATCCAAGCTTTCCATTAGGTGGGCCCCACGCGGGCATAGTCCGGCACCAATACACGCTATACGCACAGGGCGATCGAAAAAGCACATGTGTGGAAATCCAAGCTTTCCATTGGGTGGATAGATTCCCTGACCAAGAAATTTGGCAGTACGCTCATCGGATGGGGCCATGTGCGAGAACCGGAATCTAAGGCTAAACCAACTTTCTGTTGTCTGTTCATTTGGTTTGTACACCGTTCTCCAACAGATGAGTGGGCAGGTATGAGGTTTTACTCCAAAGGCATCTATATGGTGGGGCCCGCATGGTGGAGGGCGCTGATGTTCCACATGGATGCCACATTGGAACTTAGTTGTGGGATTGGCAGATCTCTTCCTTAGCATATGACTATCATTTTTTTTTTTTTTCAATTAAGAGTATATGTCATGCTAGTCTATGGAATAAGCTATAATATTTTTTTTCCAATTAAGTATCAACCATCATATGTCAATTTGCAATAAAAATCTAACTAAAAATTGAGAGTTGCTCCAGTGCTCTCGTGGCACTGTCAGAGCACTATAAGTTACAGTCTTCCAAGTTGCATTGGGAACTTAAACAGTCCAATCGAAGATCTGGACTGTCCATTACGTCCAACACATTTCACAGCTTACCATGCAAATATCACTCCAATCTAATGATCTTAATTAACCATATGTTCAATGGCCTCGAATATGGATAGCCAAGATCATTTGTATAAACAAAGGTCACCAAAATTAAATTTGATCTATCCACGTGATAGTTCTCATGGATAGCTTATGATTCTAAGGAACCACTTCTGCTAAGCAATCCTAATCATTCCATCCATTAGTCGGAAAAAGGATGGCTGAATCTAGGATGGATGTTCATCGGCATTGGATCAGTTGTAATTTTACATAGTAGCCCTTGAAATGTGTTCTAGATTTTATTTATTTATTTATTTATTTTGGTAAAAACTATGATTTCATTAAACAAAACAAAAGATGTACAGCTCTACCAACAAGACATCTAAGCTTCGGACTCCCCCTAGAAAAACCGAAGGAGGAGCCTATCGTATGACATGAGACTATCTCCTGAATCTCCTTCTGACCGCCCCTAAACCCACCCTATCAAGGAAAAGTTGGCCCCTCACCACTTGAGGGAGGTTAGCTTGGGAGGAGATCAGGGCGCAACCTTGACTCTCACTACCCCACTTGGCCATCCCATCTGCTGGCCCATTACCTTCGACAAATATGAACAAAATTTACATTGCAAATACTACTAATCTTTCGGATTCTATTGATCCAATACTTTCATTTCCAACCTGTGAGAGAAATGCCCAACAACAGTTGAACCACCAGAAGCGAGTCGGACTTAACTATGATGTCTTTAAGGCTCTGAAGGATGCAATGAATAAGGCCATCATGTACTGCTCGAAACTCGGCCCGAGTATTCGAGGCAAGGCCGTAACTCGCATAGAAACCAAAGCGAAACTCGCCTTTGTCACCCCTACATACACCCCCGCCTCTTGCCACTCCCGGGTTCCCTCTAGACGACCCGTCAACATTGAGTTTCACCCAACCCAGAGGGGGCTTTTTCCAATGCACCACCTGAGAACAATTCTCCTGTTGAGGCTGCCCTGCAAAACCCAAAGAACCCAAGGCCCCTCCAAGGCTGTGCACACGGGAGGGGTGCCCACCCCACCTCAACGCAATGGCCCGCAGCCAACCGGAGACGCTGGAGATCAGCATATTCGTGCTAACCAAGGACCCGCCAAATCTGGAGGTGTTTCTGTCTTTCCATAATTCCCAGAGAATGAAGCAGGGGACGAGGTTTGTGACTGGTCCAATTGGCCTGTGCGCTGGACGAGAATGAAATGTGTTCCAGATTTAATGAGCCGTTTAGATGGATCAAAATTGCATAGTAGTAAGTAACCTGATGCAACAAGAGCACTATAGCTTATAATGCTATGGGAGCATTGGAGCATTTCTCTTAAAACTTTAACCAACCTTAAGTTAATTAAGGGATTGTTTTGAACTTAAAAAGTATTTGGGTGGAAAATACTTTTGAAAAAAATGACATTATCTCCCATTGAAAGTTTATTTTTTGGTCGAATTTTATTTTCTAATATTGTGCTATGATAGAAAAAGTCCTGAGAGGGTTCCTTGCACTTCCTCGGTTTTTTTAATTTGTTTTCCTCAAAATGCCTTATTGGAAAATAAATTAGAAAGAAATGCCACCTCTTTCCTGTAAGTTTTGAAGCTTCTAAACGGGCCCTAAGTTGAAAAATAACAAATTACTTTCTTATGAAAAAAGGGTGTTTATATTGTATTAATGGCCATGAGGCCTTCTTGATCCTAACCTTTCTTTGTGGAGATCCCGGTAATCCCTACAACAGTTTGCTAATCAAGATAGTTAAAAAAAAAAATTAAATAATAGTAATATTATAAAATAATATTTATTCAAAAAATGGTTTCTAACCATTTAAATCAAGGTTAAGGTGGACAAGCTTTTTTAGGCGTTTCTCTTTGAATTATTGAAGAGCTGACCGTTAAGCATATGGATTAGCGTCTATAAATGGGGATAGCAAGCCACTGCAAGATGCTTGAGAAAAAACACAAAAGATCCCCAAGAAAATCCTACAATCTGGAAGAGCATACCATGAAAGCGATTTTTTGTCTCACGACAGTTCTCTCCTCATCTTTCGAACGCGATCAATCGTCCCAACCATATAGTATTTCAGTTTGGATTATTATAGAGTTTAATTTTATGCGTCAGAGATTTCATAAAAGAATGTTGGGAAATGAGTATCCTTTTGTCCCCATTTTGTTGGACCAGAATCCTCATGATTCTCAACTCAGCTGATGCTTTTCATGGACTAACATGGAGAAGCACACCTGATGATGGATGGAATAGATGTCACACACAACACATGTGGGCCTCACAGAGCTTGGGTATCAAAGCCTTGCATACAATAGATGTTGTAGAGGATTATTATTTTTTTTTTCCATTTTTCTAGAACAACAATTATACAATTATATTTCTCGTCATGAACTGTGTCTATTCTTCTTGTTGGGGTATTATACAATGGATTTGGCTAAAATATTGTACATAGCTGCTGGACTTTCCAGTTTGCTTAAGTGCACCAATGGTTTAATGATCCAAATTCTATAAATACCGTGTGCCTCGTCATTGATGGAGCAAGTTCCAAAAACTAAGTGTGGGAACAAGCTGAGCTAGGGCATGGGCTGGTGATGGGATTTTATCGAACTACATGATAGAATTTGATTTTCTTTAAAGCTAAAAATGAAATCCTAATCTCAAGATTTCTCAAATATAATCATGTACAATTTCTCGAATTGAATAACTAACTTGAAAAAGTTTTTTTTTTTTTAGTTTTGTTTTTAAAAAATTTTTAAAATAAAACCGGGATGTATATCATTGATATGGACAAAATTACAGAGAAGAGAACGCCCAGTCAAAAAAGGAGGCTGGGAAACCAAACTACAAACGCCGAAGGATACCGTCATGGATAGCGCGGAGCTCAGCATGGACATTTGAACCAGTCCCGTAACCCTCCGAAAAGGCGAACAAAAAAACCCCTTTATCATCTCTGCACGTCCCTCCGCTGCCCGATGGGCCGGGGTTACCTAAGGCAAACCCATCGACATTAATTTTAGCCCAGCCCAGAGGGGGTCTCTATCATTTAACAATTACCGAATTCGCACCTGAGGCGGGAGCTGGGAAGGGAGCAGCCGGGTCCAGTCTGAACAGAGGGGAAAATCCTGGGGGGGCTCGGCTAGAGCTCATCCTATTTGCCGAGAACAAGGACCCCGGAGGAAAAAAAGAAAAAGGACTCAGCCCACCCGATTGGATATAATGCAGCCACCATTTAATCTTGTTAATCAACCTGGGGATCGAGGGCAGAGTCCCATCGAAGAGCGCTGCATTTCTCGCCTTCCACGTTTCCCAGAGCAGGATGCAAGGGGCTAGATATTGGGCCTTGGAAGTAGGGGACGTAGAAGTCGAGGCCGCCCACCACTGGGATAGGCGGAGTTCCACTGACGAGGAGTTGAGGGGGGGTATGCCGAAACCGGTACTGATAAAACTCCAGGCTGCTTTCGCCAGGTCACCCGAGAGAAAAAGGTGCTAGATGGTTTTAATGTCTTGATGCGTCCTAACATGGGACGCTCCGCACTTGCAACAAACGCAGCAGGAGGCCAAGTGGATGCCCCTAGCTTGGATCTCAGCCTCAACCAGGATAGCTTTAACCAAAATTTTCCAAACCAATAACCCGATTTTAGGAGGGAGGGTTGGGTGCCAAACCCATCTTGCCCAAACCTTGCGAGACTAGCTATCCCTACATAAACCCCAAGCCAATCTTACGGAGAAACTTCCCGAAGGAGTGAAAGGCCAAAACGGCTTATCTGGCCTTGAGGAGAGGCAGAAACCCGCTTGGAAAATATAATCTATCACTTGTTGGGGGAGGAAACTGAAGACCACTGAGGGAGGGAGGGGACCAGAGTGACCCAAGAATTGATTCACCTTCATATGTCTCAACTCGGCCGGGATCTGGATGCCATCAATCTACTAGAGGGGTCCCAGGCCCGTCCAGTTTGAACTCCATAAATTGTTGTCACCTGCCCCTATATGAACCTGAGTGGATGATTCCAGCAGAGTGATGAGCTTCATGATTCTTCTCCAAATTAGAGAGGCGTAAGCTGGAGGAGTGAGCTGCCGCAATGGGGAATGGAAGTGCATGTATTTAGCTTATAAGAATCTGCCCCATAAACTCTGAGTTTCCCTGAACCTGTCATTCCAAGCCATCTTCAGCCTGAAGGCTTTCATGATATCGAACAGTCTTCTAATCCCCAAACCACCTTCCACCTTGGGTAGGGAAATGGCTTTCCAGCTCTGCCAGTGTAGCTTGTGCCTACCCTCGAACCAGCCCTAAAGAAAGTTGGCAAAACGTCTTTCCAGGGAGGCGAGAATGGTTGAAGGAATGTGGGCTACCGCAAGAGAGTGTACTGGGATACTTCCTAGCACATACTGAATGAGAGTCACTCTACCATAATGGGAGAGAAATCTCGCCTACCAGCCCATGATGCAGGCTTCCACTTTATCTAGAAGGGGTTGGAATGCTGACGCCTTCAATCTGCTCATTGCGAGGGGAATCCCTAGGTATGTCAGAGGAGTCCCAGCCCACACCAAAAATTCTTTTAAGTGATCTGATTATGGACGGCGGAAGGGAATCGGCGCAAATAAAGGAGCTCTTACGGTGGTTGATGGACTACCCCGAAGTTTGTTGGTAATCTTCAAGGAACTTCTTAACGGCCTTGGATGACTTTAAGCTACCGTTGAAAAAGGGAAGAGTGTCGTCAATGTATAGTAGGTGTGAAATGAGCAGGCATCCTCTTCTCAGCTTGAACGGCATGACGGTACCCTGGGATAGCAGGCCCTTCAGACCCCCGCTGAGGACTTCGGCACCAATATTGAAAAGGGAGGGGGAGAGCGGGTCTCCCTGTCGGAGACCCCTCGAAGACTTAAAGAAACCCGAACTCTCACCATTCAGTGGGACCGAGAACCAAACTGAAGCTTATTGAAAAAGTTTGATCATATATGAATCTGACGATATGTATTGATGCAATGCCAATGATGGTCCTCCAAACTAAAAGGTCTCTCCTCGATTTATCTCAGTACTTGAGTGATCTAGAAAGCCCAAGAAATATCATCTGGTAGGTGTCAAGGAATCCTACAACCATCTACAATGATGTACTACACATATATGAAATAGATGACGAAAAACTCATTTTTTCTTTATCGATTTTTCTCTCTTAATTTCCTCTTACTCACACAACCAAGAGAAAATGTGTCTAAAGCTTCTCGTATCTACTCCTTTGGAATATGATCAAATAAATAAGGCGGAACTTAGGGTTTCAAAGGAATACTGGTATGGTACTCCGCCACCCTACGCACAACTTTGTGACTTGTTGTGAGGGAAGTGCATCAGTCCGTCTCATCTATGCATATAATAATGATTTAATCCTTCTACTACCTTGACCATCTACTAATAATCATATTCCATGTCAATCAGAAGTAGACCATTAGATTTGAACTATCAAGTTGTCATCAAGTGTGATCAAAGCAGTTTTAGCGATTAAAACAAAACTTAACGGTTAAAAACCTTTAAAACTCTTATTAAAATATCGAAGTGTTGGGTCCAATGAAAAAAATCACTTGACGAATTCCTGATATATTCATATTAAGGCCATAAACATGTTCCTAGGCAAACCAATAGATCCCTTGTTGGACCATGTAAGAATCAACGACTCCTGATAAAAGTATCCAAGTATATCCACTTTATTGGTTCATACATGGACCCCATAAGAAGAATTAAAGCCGACCAATCAAGATTGTGACCCTTACACATCCTCGGGTCTAAGAATTAATCCTCTTCACGCATCATCAAATCCTGATCTCATGATCACAGCCCGAGTTAATGGGCCCTTGGACTGTTGACTTGGTCTCGATCCACCCACCATGTACGTGACCAAAGGTCCAAATCTAGATCATTTGTTCATTTCCCACTCACTCTCCTGTATAGGGTAAGGGTAAGGCATAAACCAACACTAAGTCATTTTTCGATGGTGGAAACTGTCAATCTTGACCTAGTCCCCTCAAACAAGATAATTGTGTATCTCATGAACGGATGTCCACATGTATGCCCCATGCACCTTTAATGGTCATCTTCTAACAGAGTACTGAGATCCATGGACCATGACTCTCCAAGGTCAATGACTGTCATCCCAAATCTCAAGTTCCCAAGGACTATCAAAGAAATCACTCAGTAAATGCATAAGAAAAATTCAAGGTAACAATATACACTGAGGATTAATGGGATGTCTGCCAAGGACTCATGCTCATCTTGATCCACGACTAAGATCGCCTTAATCACATCCACTTAATAATATATTAAAGCTCACATTAGTTTTCTAATGCACTAGCTCCAATAGTTAGGGTTAGGTCAGGTTCAGCCTTGGCCCGCCCTAGTACCTAATAAGTCATAGCCCTAGTTGTAATAGAGCTAAAAAACCTCAACCCCTAGTGTATCCCCACAAGGCTTGCTTATGAGTAAAAGTGTGACATGATCAAAGTTTTAAAATAATCTAAATATTAATTAAAAAAAACTAGGGATGTATCCCCTCCCATCTGTAATGAATCCCATTGCATAAATGATTTTTACAATAAAACATTACCTCAAATCCAAAAGTGAGCGTTGATTGGAAATATCCACAAGTGTTTTCCAATCATTCACTCATTTATATAACAATGGTCCACTTGAGTATTGGATAGGCAAATGGGCCAGTCTAGACCATTCGTTAATGGCCTTGCCCCAACAACCCAAACATTGGGCCTAGATTTGAAGCCCTAGCTAGGACCTTAGGCCAACTTTAGGGGCCCAAGCCCTGGCCTTACAAGGCTGAGTCAAGCAGCCTAACCCACTCTCAACCAAAAATCCTTGAATTAGAAGATTTTAGGTAAAATATTTAATGATTTTCTATATTAAAGCAAACCATTATTGCCTTTTTTCTCTAACCAAATATTTGTTGACCACCTATTAAAGGGTTAGGATTTGGAGATTGTGCTGCAGAATCAACAGAGATGGATCTATGATAGCAATCCAAGAGCACCACCAAACACAAGAGAACACAAAGTTTCAACGTGGAAACCCTTTCTTGAGAAACTACGGCACAAAGCGACAGAAATCCACTATGAGTAGAAATTACAAAGAGATAAGCTTACCCGATTCAACAACCTCAAATCTCTTCCTTACTACACCCTTTGAAACCCTAAGACGATTTAGAAACTCTTAAAATATGTAACGCCCTGAAAATCGGGGGTCGAGCATAAACTCAACTCCCGAGTTCCAGAACATCACTTATGCAACAAAATGAATGATGATTGAATGTTGACTGTATTCGTGCATTGAACATGAGTGAGATTAAGCCAAAACAGCATATCATACTCCAGAGACAGTTAAGTTTGCAAGCGGAAGACTGTGATAGATAGATAAATTATATAACTTATGATGAGTCTCCAGAGTGTGATAACATTACCAGGTTAAATAAATATAAGTGCAGTTCTAAAATTTACCAAATGTGAGGAAGTGTAATGCCTTCTATCCCAAGAACCATAACCCCGTCAATACAATACCAGGTCTTCATTGGCCTGTCAGAAAGTTACATGTAGGAGAACTCCTCCTCACATCATAGAAGTCCGGCTCTGCTTCATAAACATCGCCATCACCTGAAACTCAACAAATCTGGTGGGTGTTCGGACACCGTCCCGTAACGTGGGAGTGAGTGATCAACTCAGTGGAACAGTAAAGCATAGGTTAACATGTTATCAATTCAATCAAGCAGTAATGATAAAGCAGTACAAATCAAACAATTCTAACTACTCTTATTAAATGCAAGAATGAAATGACATGATGCTGTATGCCCTTGCCAAACCACCCTCAAGCGACATCATCTTACGTTCGCGAATGCTTACTCCCTCAGTGCGCCACATCTACAAAGCACATGCGGTGCGATGATGCTCATGATTACCAAGTTTTTATTAGTCCATTTCAAACAGCAGTATTGGGAAACTAAGGTACCTCCCTTGTATCATTCCCAAACATGATCCATTCTAGGGTCGTCAATCCTAGTTATTCTCATACGTTATGGTTTGAGAAACGTAGTGAAGGCATCGCAAAGGGCTCATCACCCGTCAGCGCGGATACAGATCTCACCGTATGCGGCTCAATTGCTGGCCGTCAGCTCGAGTACAGGTCTCACCGTACTCGGCTCAATCACTAGCCGTCAGCTCAAGTACAGGTCTCACCGTACTCGGCTCAACTCACACTCTAGTTGCTGTGAAAGACTCGTGGCCAATCACAGACCCTTGGAGTGTACTCGATGATACCACGGAGGACTCGTCGCCCGTCAGCACGAGCACAGATCTCACCGTACTCGGCTCTCGCCTAGGTATCGACAGCTCGAATACAGTGTCCCATACCACCATATTCGGCTCACGAGTTGATTGCGCAATGGTCACTACGGGGAGGCACATGGCCCCAGCGTAGGCCGACAGCTCGACCACGGTGTCCCATACCACCATGCCCGGCTCATGCGACTTAGCGGATCTAGGTACCATGGTTAAACGGGGATCGCCACTGGTAAGTTTGGTACCCTAGGTTCAAGCAGTAGCGACCAAACAGGGTGAACATGCATAAGGCAGATCGGGTTACTTGATGAGCTCGACTAGCACGATCGCCCTTTGAGCTGCACGACATGAAGTGCATAAACAACTTCGTGTGGCCTAGCCACTGCCGACAGGCAACGCACGACTCGAGTTCGTCGAACACATCCCACGTGGCAAATGAATCTCAGCCACGAGTTCAATCCGTTACCGATTGCCTGGACTATAATCATAGCCCCAAACACAATCAATTACAGAGATATAAAGCAGTAATAGATCAGGATTCAAATCATACAATCAGTCTGGTATTATCCGTTTAGGGCTGCCAGGGCTGTTGCACGCACTCGTTGCTCCGCTCCCCCATCACCCATGACGGATCATACAACGTAGATATAAATTTAGCATATACATTACATAGTTAAAATCATAAAGCAGTTGAGCATGTTATGAATCACAACACAAGCATGAGTTTGTACATGTTCAATTCCTAATCACACAACTATCAAAGGAGATCATACACATAGTTAAAAGAGGTTGAGAATCATATCTCAACACCCTTATACTTTACAATTTGCTAACTACTACTCATTCAGACATTTCAAGAAACACTTAAACAAACATACATCAACATACACGACATATGTCGATCACATAGGCATTAGGCCAAATCCTTTCACTAGGGAGTTGCCCCAATCATAACACGCGTACACCCAGGACGGATAGTCATGGCAAGCAGGAATCCGAGTTCCATATTCATTCAGTCATTTCCACAAACACTTGGGCCACACATTTTAGCATATATAGTGTATTTTGGCCGTGGCGTGACTTAGGGCAAATCCTTTCGTCAAAGGGGGTATCGCCAATACATCAATCATGAATCCATGACAATTAGTCATGGCGAGCACGAATGAGAATTCTATACTCATTCAGCCATTTCCACAAACACTTAGAATACACTATTACAACATACATGGTGTATGTTAGTAAAACATGTATTAGGGTTATCCTTTAGCCAAGCTAGTATTTTATCCATGTATAATATATTACTACAGCAAATAATCATGATACATACATCTCCAAAATTATACGTATACAGTATTTCTAGAATACACAATTTCAACATACGTAGCATTTACAAGTGAACATGTATTACGGCGATTCCTTTCGCCAAACTAGTATTTTATCCATATATAGTATAATCATACATTAAATAAACATGTCAAACACTTCTCCAAAAAAAATACGTATACGGTATTTCTACGTATATCTAGAGTATGTGAAATTCCATATTCTACAATGTTAATCGAAACAGGAAACGGAAAGCACTTTGTACATGTGCAATTGCATGCAGATCATGAATCTATCATTATCTGACATTGAAAGCGTTGAAAAACGTAACCTATACACCTAAAGTCCGCACCTTTTGTCGTAGAATCGTAATGGAGTTGATAGGTTTGCTAAGCTTCCGTATACGGCAACTAGGCGACCTATAGAACGAAATAGGTTAGCTACTTCACAACCTACAACAGTCTAAACCCAAAACAGATTAGGGTTAGGGTTTCTTACCTAGAAACGACGCCGGAAACGCCGGAAAAGCGTCAAAGGATGCGGTGGAGCATGGATAGCAGCAGGGAAGGACGGCAGGGAGATTCTCCCACATCTCCCACACTTTCTCTCTCTTTTCCCTCTCTCAAATCCAAATTCGTATGGCTGCCATGAGAGAGGGTTTAAGGTCCTTATATAGTCTCAAAACTCACCGAAATAGACTCCTGTTCAAAGTTACTGCTAATATAGGTATTTCGTCACTTTTCCAGCTCAAAAGAGGTGTTCTGGTGGCCCTCCTTGAGCCAAACGTAAGACTTAAGCTCACCATCTATGGATCCACGTGGGATTACGTTTTCGACTCGATCGGATTCCCAGATCGCACGTGCGGACCACTTTCAGTTCAACGGTCAGTGGGCCACGATCCGAAATTCCAAGTACATGTAAATGTTCCTGAAATTTTTCTTAATCCGAGGGTGTAATTTGGTCTGATTCTGACGGTCAGGTTGCTTAATACTGATGCGCAAGCGAATGGTGCCAGATCACTATTCCTGATATTTTTTATTAGGATGGAAATAGTGTTTTTTCACACCCCTCGCTCCGGATCGAAATAAATGGCCGTGGGACATCGGAATCGCCTGATTTTTGAGATGATTGTCAAGCCCAGTGGGGCGGTCCTGGTTCCTTAGCTTCGTGTTAATCGGACTCCCGATGTGCGATCTAGCCCTCATACGAAGTTTCGTTTCAGTCCCGAGAGCAGACGGGTAATGAGTTCGGTTCTAAACTTTAGGGTAACCTAGAGTCACATGTTTTACAAGTTTTGGGTCTTGCAGATCGTATTTAAAGCGATCCCAACGGATTTCATGGCTAGTCGAGTTTGCACTTAGTTAACTTTGTTAAATTTCTAAAGGATTTAATCCTAATTGTTTCTGGTTGAGATGGTGTATGGTACTTAGGTAGCCTTGTATATAAAGTGATCCAAGTTTTACTACTTAGCTAGTTTAAGTTAGTGTCTAGGGCGAAAGTGCTTTGAAAAATTGAAAGCACAAGGTAGTAAAGGGGTGGGATTTGTGAAGGAAATGGGTTCAGGAGCGATTTTAGACTGTGGGATTTAGTTTTGACAAGTTGATAAGGTCTTAGGATCGACCCATTGCCCTAGAACGTCTAATCCCAGGTTGGCAAAAATCCGGGATGTTACAAAATACCTCCCAATCCCGTTTACAAACACCACATATATAGCCTATGAAGAAATAAACGAATTAGGAAACAAATCCCGCAAATACGCAGTTCTGCGTAAATCCTCACCGACTATGTTCGATGGCATCGAACACTCTTCGATATAATCGAAACTTATTCTTCAATTGCATTAAAGCCTGGTCGATGGCATCGAACTAACACCTCAATTGTCTAGAGACAAAACTTGATTTTTCAAAATATCTCGATTGCATCAAGCCATGTTCGATGTCAACGAAGGTTCAATCGAACACCCTTCGATGACATCGAAAAATTGCCCAGATAGGTCAGTAACCAACTAGAGAAATCAGGAAAATCTCGATGGGATCGAGCATTGTTCGATGTCATCGAAGGTGACATCGAACAGTCTGTCGATTACATCGATAGCCCTGCAATAGACTCCATTTAAGACATATATTACAACAATCTCCACCATGTCTTCAATCTTCAAATTGTATCCTCTTGTCCTCTTCTCTCGCACATACATACAGCAGGGACCATACATAGGGCTAAGAACAGGCCCTGTTTGGAGTTGAAGATGGCCTGCATTCAGGCATTGTTTTAACATCAAACCGACCTGAGTTCAGGCTCTGTTTGTGGCCAAATAGATAGCATGAAAACACCCAAACTATGTGCTGAAATTCGGCTTAGAAACAACCTGTAAATGAGCTCAGTATGCCTAGAAATCAGGTTGAAAATGGTCCGGGAATGGAGGAGAAAATGACCCTGTTTCGGGCCCTTTCTTGGATGATGAAAGTGGCAGCCACCACGCCTCTAACTAAGCACTGGTGAGGGTCGAAAAAACGGCCAGGGACGGGTTGTGGTTGAACTGAAAAACAAGGCCGGTAATGGTCTCCAAAACAACTGAAGCAGGGACTATTTTCACGTTAGTTGTAGGTTGTTGTGCACGTTGCAAACAAAGGTGGAGTGCATGTGGGCTTCACCAAAACGCAAGTGGGCCCTGCACATGCAGGTGGGCCTCACCCAAAATGGATGGGTTGCCCTAGTTTTGGGCCCTGCACAAGTGCAGGTCGGCCGCACCCTACATCAACAGGTGGCCGCACCCTGCATCACAGTTGGCCATGTATGTGGCCCCACCTTGATGATGTGGCTCGTCCAAGCCGTCCATCAAAGGACGAGCCGTGCTGGGCATTTATTTCAAGAAAAATATATATATTAAAAAATGTATACATGCATCTGTACGTGCATGAAATTCTAAAATATTATATTGCATATAGAGTACCTCAGATGCATGAAGCACGGTGTATGTGAATTGCATCCAGGACCGTCCATCCATTTCAAATAGCACTGGACCTCCTTGTTTTGGCCGTCCATCAATGGATGAGCAGTGCTGGACGGCTATATGCGGTGTAGAAAGGTATTAAACGATATTATATGTGATAGGTAAGGGTGTACACGAGTCGGGCCGAGTCGAACTGGCCTCAGCCTGTCCAGGCCCGTTCAACAGCCACACAAGGCTCGAACCCGACCGGGCCTGGTCACCGGGCCAACATCTCCAGCTCGAACTGGGCCCGGCGCGAGTTCGGGCTAGTTTCGAACCTTACAGCAAGTTCATGAGAAGGGCTTTGACAGGTAATCCGCGTCCCATTACAAGGCCCTCGATCAATGATTTAGATAGTTGAATTATAGACTCCACAAAAAATCTAACTAGTCAGGACATTTACATACATTTACATACATTTGACAAAGCATAAAATAAAATATTTTATACAAATTAAATACAGTCATACATGGGTCGGGCAGGGCCGGGTCGGGTCGGGACGGGGCGAGTCGGATTTCGGACCGAGTCGGGCCGAACTAGGAGGTATCCGAACTCAGCCTGAACTCACTTTCGGGCCTAGAAAATTGGCCCGTCCTGACCCGAACTCAGTTCCGGGTCAGGCCGAGTCGGGCTTTTTTGGGCCGGGTCGAGCGAGCTAACCAGGCTAGCCCGATTTTTGTACACCCCTAGTGATAGGCCCATGTGGGACCCACGTGATATGATATCAGATGCATATTAGATATAATATTTAATATGCAATGCATGTGACGTTAATATGATATTTAAATATATATTAGATACATGTAGCACTGATATAATATATATATATATATATATATATATATATATATATATATATATATATGAGGTGGCCCCATGTGGGACCACCTGATACTTATGTTGAATCCAGACCGTCCAAGATCTGGATGTAGCCACCTTAATGCATTATTTTATCTGCTTATTTTGCCAGCAAGTGGGACCCATCCTGTACGTCGTACAAGTATGGGGTGTGGGGCCTACCATAATGGAAATATTGTGTCCTCACCATCCAGGGATTGGACGGTGGGAAGCCGTTGGCTGGTGTACCTCACACCAACAGCTCACTCACTAGCAAGTTACGTGGGCACCCACCCTGGCGGGCCTGTTCAAATTCAGGTCGTCCATCTGCCTACAATCCAGACTGTCTGTCAGTAGCCTCTATGGGCCTGATCTGAGGATTGCATCCAAACCACCCATCCTCAGTCCCACCTTGATGCGTCTGGGACCATTGATCCCTGGCCATCCATCAGTGGACATCTCCAGGCTGTCCATCGATAAACTCCAGCACTGGATGTGAACACCCTGAACCATAGCTCATCTGGCAAACTAAGTGAAGATACCTCGTTATAACACTTGTGGTCTTGGTGTCTGCCTCTAGCAGGGTGGCTATCATGAAGTGTGTGTACTGACATTGGTGGCAGTGCCATCTGAACCACTCATTAGATGCCCCCCCCCCCCCCCCCCAAACGGATTGGTCATGGATGGCCAAGGTGCCAGAATACCTTCTAATCATTAAAAATTTCAGTGGGCCATACATGAGGATCACTTCACCCTGATATATGAGGTTCATCCAAACTGTCAATCTGGGCAGTAGATCTCACCTCATGATGTGTTGCAACCATCCATGGGACTTCACTGTGATACATCTGTTAATCCAAGCCGTAGAAATACCTGACAAATATAAACTATAATTTTAGGAGATTCCTTGGGCGACCTTGGGCCGCGGGAAGACTTGGATCGAGTTCGTGAACACTACCATATACGTGATGACTTTCTCCTTAGGCTTTCCATTTCTAAATTAGCTAAACCTAGTTTGTACTAGATTACCACTATTGTGATGCTTGCTTTCACCATATGATGGGCTCACATGCTAGTTAATCCTTGAACAATGACAACTATTCACGTGACTTGGTAGCATATTATCAGTGGTTATTAACTCATGACGCTCCCGTACATGTTTTATTTGAAGTCCTATGTTGTCGCATGCTAACATGATTACCTCTTATATAACCTTTTGATGTTACACAATTGTATGCAAGCCACACTTGGGATGTAATTAGACAAATTGTGTGGGGAAATAGGACCCTTGAACTGGTGTCATTTTGATCAAGGTATCCTATTAAAACATCTCAAGGTGAAGAACCTCATGAACTGGGGATGGTGGTCATGGGACACTATGATCGAGATGTCGGCCTACGCTAGGTGACAAGCCCCCGTAGTGACCTTTGAGTTACTTAAATTTTCTTGTTGTAACTGGATTAATAACGATTGGCAAATCATGCATTCATGGCATTTTGACGATGACGGATGGCTTATTCTGGATGTTGTAGCACGTGCCCTAGAGTTGTTGGGGGTATCGTTTCGATAGCTCCCAGACCATCGACTATCGACCCCTGTTCTGACTGAATGGTCATTTCCAGGTCGATGATTGCATGAGTGACGAGCCCATGTCCGACTGGATGTGCATCCCCAGGTCGATGTGCATTCATACATCCATGCATCTAATAAGATTGCATACTGACTGTTTTGGATTATTGTTTGTTTTCCTTTAAACTATGTTTGCTAAGGCGGTGATGTATCTTGAGGGAAATTCATACTGAGCTGGTCACTCATTCATCAACTATCCAACCGTACAGAATATGTATGGACAGATGTAGAGGATGACAGTGCTGGCCTTGACGACGGACCGTGGATCCCGAGGGAGGGTACTATGATGACGAGCCACAATAAGAAGCAGTGGCGTATTTCAGGATTAATCAGTAGTTTTATATTTTAATTTCAGTGGTTTAGTATTTTAGAAACTTATGAAAATTTGTAACTAAGACCCCCAGCTGGGTGGGTCAAATATTTGGGCTCTCATGATTATACATGCTTCTTTTGATATCGCACTCTGAGTTTACAATTTCGCGCTGATTCTCTGATTCATAACTCCCGGATTTCTGAAATGGTGTCATACTCGGGTTTTAAAATCGGGGCGTTACATTATACACACCACTACCTAAACAACTGATTAAGGCTGTACAACGACCTCATTAACTTGCAATCTTTTTCTGCCCATTAATTTCCTAACCCTTTAGTTGCTTTATGTAGATATGCACTTCCAACTCCCCGTGTAGGAATGCAGTCTTGACATCCATTTTGTTCCAGCTCGAGATCATATTAGCCAGCCAACGCCAATACGAATTTGATAGATACCTGTTTAACCACCGGCGCAAATATCTCTATGAAGTCGATTCCTTCTCTTTAGCATACCCCTTCACTACCAACTTGCTTTATATTTATCATGTTTCCTTTTGAATAACCACTTGCATCCGATCACTTTTTCGACAACTAGAAGCTCCACCAACTCCCATGTGTGGTTTTTGTGCAACAAGTCCATCTCATCATCTATAGCCGCCTTTCACTTTTCTGCATCAGGCTCATCAAGAGCCTCTTGAATAATAGACGGGTCCCCCTCATCTATAATGAGGACATATGCAATATTAGAGTTGTCATTGTATCTTGTCGGTAACCTGCGATCACGTGGTGGGTTCCTTCTCACAGGTGGATGCTCCACCCACTCTTGTACCTTTGTTTGTGCATCTGTTTCTGCCTGAGTATCATCTTGTTAATCTGGACGTCTACGATTAACCTTTCAGATTCTTATTACTTCTCTCGATCATTCTTATGGAATAGGGAGCTTTCATCGAATCTGACATCACAGCTAGTGATGACCTTGCGTGTGACTTTGTCATATAACCTGTAACTTTTTACACCAACACCATAGATAACAAAAATATACTTTTTGGCTCTATGGTCAAGCTTATCTGTAACACCCTGATTCTCACTACCCGAGGATAGTCACTCGAGTACGAGAACCCGAAGGTTACGTCATGAGTTAAATTTACCATTCCTCTAATCATCAACATAAGTCATAACAACCATTTCTCTAATTATCAATACAAGTCATAACAACCAGATATAACCATGGTATAAACTAGTCGAGTAAGTTCATTATATACAGATTAAACATGAAATAAAGCAAAATCCATAACAGGGAAGGTTTAATTACATATCTCACGTAAACAAAACAAAACTAACGACTGAAGGTATAATGTAAAAACAACGAAATTTAAATATTTAGTGGAGCGCCTGTGGATTAGCTACATCGTCATTCTTTGCTGTACTCCTCTCCAGCCACCTCTGGGATGTTGTCATAGGCACCATAACTCTCCATCATACCTGGGTCTATTTAGTGCAACCGCACAGTCGGGTGAGCAAAACTCAGTGAAATTTCCCTCATAAATTCAACTTTAACACATCATTTCAATATGAATTAATATGTCACATATGCTTCATAGGGTAACACTATTATATATGCAATTGCATGAATGTATGAATGTATGGTCAAAGCACAAGCCTGGGGATGCACATCCAGCTGCCAAAATAAAGAGTCACCCAAGGCGAACCAGTCTCCAGAAAAATACTCATAGGTACGCCCAGGAGAACTAGTCACCCGGAAAAGACCATGCAGACCACCCACGGTAGATCACCTAACTGGAAAGGCCATGAAAGTGAGTGCACCCAAGGATGACCTCCTGGAAAAATACCCGGGGTACGCCCGAGGAGGTATAAAATCCCGAAAAGCCTCATATGTTATGAGTGGAAGTTATGCACCATGACACTACATTCCTCACTTCAATATGAAAGAGATAAATTCAATATTAAAATACGAGATATCTAATTATGAGTTCAACATGGATTTTCATAATTTCAAGTCATGCAAAAGAAAGTTTACTAAACATTATGAAATTTTAAAGGGAGGCTACATCACGGGAATTGTTAAGAATTTTACCTACTCACATAGGTCATGCATCTTACATTTATTAGCTTTATAAATGGCAAATCAACAGTTGATGTCTACCTATACAATTCATACATAATCTAGCATGGGAACTTTCTTTCCTCTCATCATATTTAACAGAAATATATTCATAAGCAACCAATTATAATATGACATGGAGTTTATAAACAAGGTATATTATCATACAAGAATTCTAAGTACGATATTAATCCAATTACTCCTGAAAATTCAAATTAGCTAGAAAGTAGAAGTCT
>JAJHSJ010000001.1:26633834-26694183 GCA_021015155.1 Magnolia officinalis | reverse complement strand
TTAAAAAAAAAAAAAAAAAAATCCCTATGCCGTCTTCCCTAACGGCAACAGAAACGGCAGAAAATCTCTCCGCCGTCTTCCCTAACGGCAACGGACACACGAACGGCAGTTTCCATTCCGGTTTGCGGTGATTTTGCAGAGATTTCCTCCCCTCGTTTCTAATTTTAAAAACTTTCCTTTTCGAGATGGATTTCATCAAAACGGAAGAAAAAGAAGGTTTTTTCTTCCGAAGATCGGAGGCCCTATTTCCCCAATTTCTCACAATCCCTCTCGCACATTTTCCACCGGGCAGCCGAGTTCATCCATCGAAGATCCACCCCACATCAAAGGTATTTTAATTTTTATTTATTTTTATTTTTTACAGATTATTTATGATCTGCCTCCAATGCCTGCGGTATATCTTCTTCTTCTTCTTCTTTTTTTTTTTTTTTTGTTCTAATGTAGATTATTAAATGAGGAACATTGGATGCTGATTTTCCTCCATTTAAAATCCTTTTTTTTCAAGGCTATTTTTTGTGATCTGCAATGGACCCACTGAATGAATGGTTCAGATACAGATTTTTAATGAAGAACATTGGATGTTGTTCAGATACCAGATTCACTTGAACCACATGCAGCAATGAGAGGTTTGACATTGTTGTTTGAAATACTCGAATGTGGTTTCATAATTGAGGCTAAACACGAGATATTGAACTGATGTCATACCACTACAAACTCTGTAATCTAAGACAAATGACAGGGTTACTATTTAGGAAACGAAAATCTCAGTTTGGTTGTCAACCCCAAATTTCTGGATAGTGCTAGAGATGATAATGATAATGATGAAATCTCAGTCAGCTCAGTCAAAATTGGCCACTTGTGAAGTTCCAAACCTATGGCCATTTTTAAAAACGAGTGGAACAGGCCAGGGCTTGTATAGAGACCTGTGGTTGGGTATGGGCCTGAATTTGAATCCTGATTAATAAAGAGGTCGGGCCTGGAGATCATGCCTCGTGGTGATTTTAGGGGTTTTTTGGAAGGAAAGAAATGGGTGTTTTTAATAGTATTTCCGCCTAGATCTCTACTATTGTTTGCAAAGTCAAACTGCTGTTTGCTCATTGGTGGAATCTGCGGACCTTCTTTCCTCTGTAATGTTGGGTCTTTGGCCACCAGATGGCTGGCCCTTCTTCATCTGCTCTGAGCTTTGTGTAAGTAGCCTACTATGAAGGTCTTACATGTAATTACTGTATATATTTCTCTTCTATTTGTCTACTTTCTCTTGTATGGTGAATAGGATGCTATTTGTTTCATTGGCTGTTAATTGCTATCTATGAGCTTGTGAAATATTCTTATCATCCTGTGGATCAGGAAGTAGGAGCTTCACAATGTTGAGATGTGAATGCGTAGTAACAAAAAATGGATCAGGGTGCTATGGTCCATTGCGAAGCTAGCTAATGAAAAATGTCTTGAGTACCCATATTGAAATTGTGTATTTGGTGAATGCAATTGAACAGCTAAGGCTTGTTTGGAATGTGGGGGTTAAATGATTGAATTGCATTAGGTGGAATTAACACCATCATTACACAATGATTATATATTTGGAAATACCATGGTATTTTGATTGTCCAATCCCATGTTTGGGATCATGTCCACTAATATGGAGGGATCTTGAAATGGGTACTTGAAATTTGTACATTGAATGGTCAGGATCTTCCAAGCCCATTTTGAGGAGCATTAGACAAATAATCTGGATCACCAACAAGGGGACCCACAAGTAGCTAAATAAAAGCATTAGGACCACCAGTCCCATTTATTTTTTTTTATACATGTAGCCCAGCAATTAATTCCTGAAACAGTGTTTCTGACCCATCTACACAGGAAGGTTACTTGATGACAATACATGTTTATGGTCAAGCACAATGCCAAATCCCCATGTAATAAACATCCCTAACTACATATCTCCCTCAGCTAAAAGTAAGAATCTAGAAGTTCTTGGGCGGAGCCTTTGGATTTTGAATTCTTCCAGCGGGCCAATTCAAAATTTTGATTTTGCCTAGCTTAAACCAAGCCTATTGACATCCCTATGAGTAACAACTTGCATGGTTATGTATCTATTTAGATATTGAAAATATTTTAGATCTTGAATTAAATCAAAGAGAAACATTAATACTTTATATTTTTTTATAAAAGTAATTAACATTAAGCTGAGTTAGGAGTCCTTGATGGACAAATTTATACAATTGTTTGATTATATGAATATGGGGACATTAATCTAACCGTTAGGAATTAAAAATAATAATAATTTACTTTGATTGGTGGGCCCATTTATTCACATGTCATGTTCTCTTGTGAAGACATGACTATTTGCTGATGTGGGTTGAGACCCATGATAACAGTAATCAGAATTTACATACAGGACCCATGATAACGGTTGATTTCTTTGAAACCCCCTAGTGGACATGGATACCTTAAAAAAGATAATTGAAAAAATATCCTCAGATTGTGCCTTAGCTTTAGCTACAAGAGATTGACATTTTCACTACTGTTAGTTTCGATGTTATTTTGTCACTATACAATAATTTGCAGTTAGAACTAAAAATTAATATGCCACGTGTATGCATAAATTGATTAGATTATTGTTGTAAAGTATGTCATTTATTTTCAAACATTATTTTTGCCTTTCAGGTCAATGGAAAATACTATTTTCTTCAAATCATGCACACCACATGAGGTGGAGGACACGTCTCAATCACAACCTCATATAGACATTGAATCAAAAAATGATATAAATGAATTAAGAAGCTCCAATGTATATACGGGTAATTCAGGTATAGATGAAAATGCATCTAATTTAAAAATTGGTAATGAATTTGAAACAGAGAAAGATGCATACAAGTTTTACAATAGTTATGGACGGAAAGTCGGTTTTAGTGTTCGGATTGATACTAGAACTATAGACCGTAAGACGAGAGTAGTGAAAATGAGAAAATTCGTCTGCTCTAGAGAAGGTAAACAACCATCTGATAAACGTGACGTACATGTGAAGCAACACCGCGATGAAACAAGAACAGGTTGTAAGGCATACATGACAATTAGGTTGGGAGTTAACGGTAAATATCAAATTACCAATTTTAATAGTGATCATAATCATATACTTGCATCTCCAGAAGAATCACATTTACTAAGATCACAACGAAAACTTTCTGTAGCTCAAGTAATGGTAGCTGATGATTGCGACAGATCCGGTATAAAGCCAAAAGCAACATTTGATTTAATGAGCAGACAAGCTGGTGGTCGACAATATGTTGGACATAATATGGTAGATTTTAAGAAGTACTTACGGACGAAAAGGATGAATGCAATGAAACAATTCGATGCTGGGGGTCTACTGCAATTTTTTAAAACAAAGCAAGTTGAAGATCCAAAGTTCTTTTACTCCATTCAAATTGATTCTGAAGATCGTATTACCAATATTTTTTGGGCAGATGGAAGAATGATTTTAGATTACGATCTTTTTGGAGATGTGATTTGTTTTGACACAACGTATAGAACAAATGAGTATGGATGACCATTTGCACCATTTCTTGGTGTTAATCATCATAGACAAACAGTTTTTTTTTGTGCTGCACTTCTATATGATGAAACCATTGATTCTTTCAGATGGTTGTTTAAAACTTTTTGTGATGCAATGTCTGGAAAAATGCCTCAAACCATTCTCACAGATCAGGATAAGGCGATGTCAAGTGCGATTAAAACGGAATTAACAAGAACAGTTCACCGTATTTGTGTTTGGCATATGTTTCAAAATGCATGCAAACACCTAAGTCATTTATTTAATTCTTCTGAATCTTTTGGCAACGATTTTAGTAAATGTGTCTATGATTTTGATGATGAGGGTGAATTCCTCCATGCATGGGAAACAATGATTCAAAAATATGATCTTACAAATAATACATGGTTGCAACAATTATTCAATGAAAAAGAAAAGTGGGCATTAGTGTATGGGAAAAAAGTATTTTGTGCTGATATGAAAAGCACACAACGTTGCGAAAGTTTGAACAAGGATTTGAAGAGATACTTACATCCAGGGCAAAATATTCTCAGATTTTTTAAACACTTTGAACGATTGGTGGATGATAGAAGGAACGCCGAATTAGAAGCAAATTTCAAAATGACTCAAAGTTCACCAATTGTGTTGTTTCCTATTAATATCTTGGAGCATGCAGCTAGTGTCTACACGACAACCATTTTTAAATTATTCCAGTCTGAGTATACCAACAGTCTTGGTCAAACTGTTGAAAAACTAGAAGAGTCTGGGATGGTGATTAAGTACCAAGTACGTGAAAGTAAAAAGCATATACTCCGCATCGTTACCGTGAACTCAACGGATGAAATTTTTGAATGCAGTTGCAGAAAGTTTGAATTTATGGGTATTTTATGTTCCCATATATTAAAAGCAACAAATCATACCCTCACAAGATTGCCATCGAAATACATCTTAAAGAGGTGGACCAGAGAAGCTTCTTCATATTCCTTTCCGTCGGTTGTTAGAGGATGTGGCTTGGATGGAGACTCTAAGAAACTACGTTCTCATCGTTATAACAGATTGATTTCCAACTTTGTCAAGTTGTCATCAATGGGTTGTGAAAGTGAAGAGTCATTTCAATGTGTTACTAAATATTCTGGGTTGATGCATCAGGAATTGCAAAAAATATTTAAAGAAAAAGCAAAATTAAAAGGACCATCATCCACTGAAGATTGTTGCAATAATAATGAGAGTTATAGACAAGATGATTGTGTAATTGTAAATGTTGACAATGCACAGTTGAAAGACAAAATCGTTGAAATAAAAAAAGAAGCTCATGGAACAAGAATGGGGAATCTCAATGACTTTAACAAAGAAGATCGTGGAATTAAAAGAAAAGGAGCTGAAATTGATGAAGGTAAAGAAGAAGCTTATAAAATAAAGAAAAAAGAGCAATGTCGTGGTAGACGTAGATTTAAGAATTGTTTGGAAAAGGGAAAAACAAAGAAACGCCAAAAGAAATTGAAGAAAAGTGAACCAATGCCATACCCTACTAATGAAGATCTCAGAGATGTGTCAAATCCAATCCATCATCATACATGTCTCACAAAGGTACGTTGTAACTATCTTGATTTAATATGTATAAATTTAAATATTTTAAAATCAATTAAAAAAATTAAATGATAAATTTATATTTATTTGTGAACTTGATTTTCATGTTGTTACTTGTATCAGGGACATAATGGTGTTTGTTTGGATCCCGTGACTACGTACTTTCAATCAGGGTTATCTCATTCCGTCATTCAACCACATCAATCCGTTCAGGACCATCTCCAACCCTCGATTCACTTTCCTAATAATTTAAGTTTCACTCAATTACTTAAGGTAAGGAATTGCATTTATGATAAATTTAAATAATGTATATTAATTCTCTTATATTTTATGAAACTAACTTGGATTCATGGAATGATCAATATGCAGAATACTACAAATTACGCATCATGCCAACATCCTATGGCAGGTAGTAGTAGTAGTTCAATAATTGGAAGAGAAGGACAACAACCATAAAGCTTTTGTACTATGACGTAATGATGATGGTTGTTATGGAGGAAAAAAAACCATAAAGCTTTTGTGGGTTTTGCCTCTTGTTGGGTTGGTGATGATGAGAGATGGGCATATGGTTTTGAAGATTTGAATGTGACTGAGATTTCATATGTGGAAGCTTATGGTGTTTCCATCAAGTTTTTTATGATGGGCCTCACTCTTCTTCAAGGAGCTGCTGCAAAACGAGTTGTTATAGTGCATTTCGATTTTTAGATTTTATCAGCAATAGTATTTTGGTGAACTCTTTTTTTTTTTCTTTATCCATCCCAAGGATTGTTGATACTGGGTTTTTTTATTTTGGTGTGTGATATTTGCTAATGGCATTGATTTTAGATAGTCATGAAGTGATTGTTTTAATCCATTTCTTAGGACCATTTGATTTAAAAATTTCTCCATTATCCATCTTTGCTTGTCTAGGTGAAGTTGAAGTGGAGGGATCTGAAATTGTTGTAAGTAGAGCTTCTGGAAATCTTGATATGCAGGAGGATCGGTGACATAAATGGAACAACCTTGACTTTTCCACCACAAATTAGATGGTCAAAAACGGAGACATTGTGAGTTGAATTCTTATCTTTGTCTTCCTTATGAAGCTAACATTCTAGTGTTATCAAAATACGTACACATTTGAGTTGTATGTATGTCTTACATATAGTAAACATACATATAGAAGCAACCTCATCAGGCTTTAATGGAGCCTAAGCCATTTTTTTAAACATATTAGACTGCATTTGGTCGTCACAAGCCAAATGGAGCCTAAGCCCCTTTTTAACTCCGCCAATGCAACTTCTTGCATTGCCGGTCCCAAGCTCGGGTAAAGGAGGAGGGAGAATGGGCATCAAGGTGAGTTGTGTACTATTCATTCATTTGTATGATTGTACCAGTTTGTATTTAAATCTTTGATTTTTTAAATACTGCAAAACTATCATGGTATTTCAACATTTTACTGGTGTTTGTTACCAAGGGCGTGTTTAATAGATGCAAATAAGTGTGCTCTGCATAAGTGTGCAGAACAGACTTTCTGATTGCCATAGCTTTGGTAGCCACCCTTTTACATTAAATGTATTTTATTACGCCTAAAAAGGGCCATAAACCCCTTTGCAATTACTAAAACAGGGGTGGGGGTAACTTCACGTGCCCGTTTTCCTGTTTTTCCAATATTTGAGAAGCCCTATGAAGTTTTTGTGAAGCTTCCTGCAGATTGCTTTCCTTGTGCTGAATTCAGGTCCATCCATATTGAGTTGCATGCTAGTTAATGCTTTGGAGGTTATTCATTATTTTCTATTGTGAGGTCCATATGATGCTTGGATTGGCTTGATTTTTATGTTGCCCCATTTTAATGGTAGGTGAGCCTGCTGGATGATTTTTATGTTGCCCCATTTTTATGTTGCCCCATTTTACTGATTATTTATGATCTGCCTCCAATGCCTGCGGTATATCTTTTTTCTTTTTTTTTTTTTGTTCTAATGCAGATTATTAAATGAGGAACATTGGACGCTGTTTTTGAATTGCCTGTATGCATGTAGACTAATAGGAGATTTTCAGGATTCTTCCTATGGCGAATCCGAATTTTTTATGTTTTAAGTTGTTTCCACTCATGCATTGTTTAATAGGAGATTTTCAGGATTCTTCCTTCCTTTTTTTTTTTTTTGAATGGTGGGTGCTGTGATGGTTGTTGTGTCGTGATGAAGATGGAGGTTTGAAGAGGAGGAGATGGGTGGTGGCGTGAGTGAAGATGGTGATGGTGGTAGAGGGAGCTGCAACAATGGCTGCCTCTGTTTTGCTGAATGTGGCTAATGCTGCAATGGCTGTGTTGAGTGTTGGCTGAATGTGGTAAATGTGGCTGAATGATGATGTTATGCTGTGCTGAATGATGGTGAATGGTGATGAATGTGGTGATGATGGCTGTGTGGCTGTGTGTTGGTTGATGTTGGATGTGGCTGGATGTTGGATGTGGGTTGAATACTGGATGTTGCTGGTTGAATGCTGGATGTTGGATGTTGGATGTTGGTTGAATGCTGGATGTGGCTGGTTGAATGCTGGATGTTGGTTGAATGCTGAATGTGGCTGGTTGAATGCTAGATGCTGGATGTGGCCCACCTGGAATGATCTTTTTTATTATTATTATTTTTTTATTTTCATTGTCTTCTGCCTTTGTTCATCTTTCTTGCAATGCATTTGCAGCATGAAGGGAAGGAATTTGATTTATATATATATATATATATATATATATATCTATATATATATTATATCTATATATATGTGTGTGTGTGTGTGTGTGTGTGTGTGTGTGTGTGTGTGTGTGTGATATAAAGATAGGTAACGTGGTTGGTGATAGATTTCTTCGGTTTTTATTTTATATGGTTTTATATTGATGATGATAAATTGATTTCTATGGCACATGTACGTTCTAAGTATGTCTTGTTTGTTTACCCTCATCTGAAATGAGTTGAGCACTCCTCTCGTTTGGTAGACAGCCTGAAAATGAGTTGAGCACTCCTATCCCTCCAATATTAGTGGACATGAATCTAACAGATCCATATTGAAATGGGTATTTGAAATTTGTATATTGAATGGTCAAGATCTTTCAAGCCCATTTTGAGGAGCATTAGACAAATAATCTGAAGGTGGGATTGCCATCTCAAGGAGTTTTGTGATGAATAACATAACATTTCAAATTAGTTTGCCTAAATTCCATGGGTGAACATGCATTTGCATTTCTACTTGTGATATTTATGTCACTCACCATTAATTTTTCGTAGGCCATGGTGAGCTCACTGGAAAAGAAGATAGATGAAACTGAAAGAAAGTATGAAGAAACACACAGGCTTAGTGAAGAAAGGCTTTGTATGGGGTACTATTAATTATTTGTATGGGGCCCCAATGAAAAGGATCCTGTTGTTATTCGATAGATGTTTTACTTCAGGGACAAGGCTTCATGGTTGGGGTTCAGATAAATCCAATCTCAGGCATACCTTCTGGATATCTGGTAGATATTTTCAACTTCTCTTAATGTCCATCATAGTAATCACCAATCTGCTCCAATTTAGGAATCCAGCTACATGCATGCTCTGATGAATTATTTGGACAGGAATTGCTGCAATTTGTTCTAGATCATGTTGAAGATAAGAGGGTGGAATATTTTCCTGAGGTTAGTGAAATAGTGATGCAGGCTTTTTCTTTTAGTGCCCATGCTGTATTCTCTTCAAATTTCTTTTAACTAGTTGTATTTAATTGCTGAAAATGTGATCTTTTATTTCTATGTTGCAGGATATCGAGGAGTTGCCATTTTTCTGGAACAATCCCTGCATATTTCGGGCAAATGGAAAAACTGGAAACTTTGTAAGTCCATCTTTTTCTTTAAAGATTAGATGAAATTGTTCTTTACCAGATTTTAGCCTTCTTATTTGCACTCTATAGTGGGTCCCTTACCTGTGGGACCCACTATAAATCAGTCAAGAGTCCGAAATTGGATTAGCCGAGCAATTCTAACCTTTGATTTGTGGGCATTCAATGAAATTCTGACTATTTGATGTTTTCATCTCAACCATCCAATGAAATGTCCACCAATCAGATTGTTGTGTGACCAAATAGGCATACTTACTGGTTTAATGGTACATTTAAATTGGGATAGATGAACTTTTCAGTGCCTGTGCATCAGTCATTACACTCTGCCAGGGTAATTAAGTTTTCCTCATATATTCCCAAATTCCTAACTTTTCTTTTACCCTCTTTGAACACAAGTTGTAGTATTGTTTGTCTCATATACTGTATCTGTGTATGGCAGGTTCTTGAATTGGGTGGGAATGCAACACGTGAAATTAAAAAGAACAGAATCATCCCTAGGCATGTACTCTTAGCTGTGAGTAATGATGAATAGCTTGGAAAGCGTTTGCATGGTGTGACAATTGCTCATGGAGGATTTCTTCCCAACATCAACCCAGTTCTTCTTCCAAAGAAAACTGCGGAGAAGGCTGACAAAGAGCCCAAGTCTCCTACCAAGGCTGCCAAATCTCCAAAGAAGTCTTGATTTGAATCCCATCTGCAAGCCTCTTTTGTGTCCATCTCTGCTCTTCTTCTTCTTCTACTTGTATGTTACTACTGCTCTTGGTCACAGTCAAGCGGGTTTGATGTGGGGAGGAGATGGATTTGAAGATTTGAAGAGAAATTGTACTTGGGTTTTCTTCATTTCCCTTTCTTTTGTTGTGTTGTTGTAGGTTAGATGTTGTCAGTCACATTGTAGTCTGGATTTACAAAAGGATCAAACAATCTCTAATATATGTACCATCTATATATGATGCATGCTTTACCAGTTAATTGAATATCTGTTATTGTTCTAGTGCAGTTCTTTTCACAGGTAGTGTTGATTGATCCAATGATCCATATTGCCACAAAATGTGTAGTATCTGAATATTTTAGGGAAAGTTGTCCCACTACAGTTCATGTCCAAGATTCCCTTACAATGGGATCGTGGGTGTGTGAAATATATATAGAATTTGGATCTCTTTGAGCTCAAATTAAATCTGGAATTTGCCACATGATGACATTGGAAAGCGAGCCAAATCACATGTAATCAAGACCTTAAGCCCTCTCATGTCATAAGGATTAATCAGGTTTAGTGCAACCACAATAATCAGCTACGGATCTAATCTGTAGCCAAAGAAACATAGCTACGGCTTTTATCCATAGCCTTTTTTCCTCTTTCTGGTAGTGTTTATTTTTAATTTATACACATTTATTTTATCAAATTTCAACTCTCTTCTGTTAAATGGAGAATATTAACAGGAAACTCACTCTCTTCTGTTAAATGGAGAATATAAATAGGAAACTCACTCTCTTCTTTTGATTGGGGTACTGATTACAAGTTTTCAGATATACCCGAGGTAAACCTAAGAAGCTACTTAGAAATCCATTTGGTGTCATCATTTTTTACACTACTTTGATCTGTCCTTTGCCTTTTCTCTTGATGTTTATACAGAAGAATCTTGTTACATACGTAATGAATGTCTGTGCCTTTACTGGTGATGAATCAAGTGGACTTGATCCAGACATTCGTGGCAGCTATCTAGGTGTAATTGACAAGTTACGTGAAATCTATCTTGGTGAATTCTATTAAGATATCTTGGGGTTCGAGGCCATGCTTTAGTGGTAGATAGGGCTCGCCTTTAAAGTGAGAAAGAGAGTGCACATATTTTCCTAAATACATCCATCAGTTGAATTGGGGTAAATATAGAACCCATTTCCATGTACCCCGTCATTTTGTCTACTGTACCCCGTCACTTTGTGCTGCAACCTCGTCACTGTGTCTAGTGAACCCTGTCACTTTGTGCTGCAACCTCGTCACTTTGTCTATTGTACCCCGTCACTTTTTGCTGTAACCCCGTCATTTTGTCTATTGTACCCCGTCACTTTGTGCTACAACCTCGTTACTTTGTCTAGTGAACCTCGTCACTTTGTCTAGTGAACTCCATTACTTTGTGCTACAATCTCGTCACTTTGTCTAGTGAACCCCGTCACTTTGTACTGCAACCTTGTCATTGTGTCTAGTGAACCCCGTCACTTGGTACCGTAACCTCGTCACTTTGTCTACTGAACCCCGTCACTTTGTACTGTAACCTCGTCACTGTGTCTAGTGAACCCCGTCACTTTGTACTGCAACCTCGTCATTTCATTTAGTGGAACCAGGTCACTTTGTTCGGCAACCCGTCACTTTTTTCAACAATCTACTGGTTGCATTGGGCCCTAATAAAGTCAATGGTCGCGCCCCATACAAATAAAATATTTAGAAGAGAGACATCCACCCTTGAAATTTATAGGACCCACCACGCTGATTATTTAAAATGGGCACGTTACTTTGTCTGATGGAAACCCATAAATTAGCCGAGTGAAATATTGTCACTTTGCACAGTTACACCGTCACTTTGTCTAGCAGAACTAAGTTGCTTTTGAAGGAAACTCATCATTTTGTCAAGCGAAACCCTATCGAATTACTTGGCAACCTCGTCACTTTATCTAAACGAATCCCGTCACTTTATCCAGTAATCCTGACACTTTGTCTACAATAACTTTGTCACTCTGTCTAGCACCCCCCTCACTTTATCTAGTGAAATCTCGTCACTTTGTCCAACAACCCCGTCACTCTATCTGTTAAAATCCCGTCATTTTGTCTATTGTTCCCCGTCACTTTATGCTGCAACCCCGTCATTTTGTCTATTGTACCCTGTCACTTTGTGTTGCAACCTCGTCACTTTGTCTAGTGAACCTCATCACTTTGCACTACAACCTCGTCACTTTGTCTAATGAACCCTGTCATTGTGTACTGCAGCCTCATCAATTCATTTAGTGAAACCAGGTCACTTTGTACTGCCGCCTCGTCACTTTTTTCATAAATCTAATGGTTAGGTTGGATTGCAACCTCGTCACTGTGTCTAGTGAACCCCGTCACTTTGCACTGTAACCTCGTCACTGTGTCTAATGAACCCCGTCACTTTGCGCTTCAACCTCGTCACTTTGTCTAGTGAACCCCGTCACTTTGCACTTCAACCTCATCACTGTGTCTAGTGAACCCTGTCACTTTGCACTGCAACCTCGTCACTATGTCTAGTGAACCCTGTCACTTTGCACAGCAACCTTGTCACTTTGTCTAATAAACCCCGTCACTTTGCAATTCAACCTCGTCATCGTGTCTAGTGAACCCCGTCACTTTGCACTGCAACCTCATCACTGTGTCTAATAAACCCCGTCACTTTGCACTTCAACCTCATCATTGTGTCTAGGGAACCCCGTCACTTTGTACTGCAACCTCGTCACTGTGTCTAGTGAACCCCGTCACTTTGCACAACAACCTCGTCATTGTGTCTAGTGAACCCCGTCACTTTGCACTGCAACTTCGTCATTTTGTCTAGTGAACCCCGTCACTGCAACCCCAAATCACTGCCATCCTTTGGCCTTTCTTCTTGAAAGTTATTATCCGCTCTGTCTTGTTGCCATCTTGATTAATTGCCCATGAACCTTTGATCTTAGGATTTTTTGGGGAATCTTTTGTCCACCCTTCAAATCAAGATTCCCAAAGGGAAACCATGGGCACCATTTCTACAGACTGGTGCATCTGGATGCTAATTCCTCGGTCTCCAACATGGAGTGCTCGGTAAAGGAACTCCACAGGTGAGGAATGAATATATGGTTAAATTGGTAGCATAGCATGTAAATTTTTATGATATAACTAATGGTATATAAAAACATTATTAAGTAATTTTCTGGGTTAACTTCAGCTTTGCTGGGCAATTGACTACTGTCGCAAATAATTTTTTCCGTAAAATGAATGAAACAATTCCTTATTCATTTGAACATGGTACGTTTAATTGGTACTATTAAGAATAATATTGCATTGGTAGATTGGATACCTTCCAGTTATAGTAATGTCAAGCTCTTCTTTTTTTGACATGTAACGTGCGGTTATTTTAGCCTCATCATGATGGTTGTAGCTAGGATAACGTGCGGTTATTTTAACCCCGTCACTTTGTGTAGTGAACCCCGTCACTTTGTCTAATGAACCCCGTCACTTTGCACTACAACCTTGTCACTTTGTCTAGTGAACCCCGTCAATTTGCACTGCAACCCCGTCACTTTCTCTGGCAGAGACACATGCTGGTTGGATGGAAGAATTTAATTAATTTTTTTTTTTAGTCATGAAGTGATTTTTTTTTTTTTTTTTTGTAATTTTTTTGAAAGCATGCAGGGACAAATGTTCACTTTTTATTCTTTAATGCATGGCTGGATGGAGGGATTTTTTAAATTAATTTTTTTAAGCATTTTTTTTTTTGGTAATTTTTTTGAAAGCATACAAAGACAAATGTAATTTTTTTATTCTTTGATAAGTGAACCCCGTCACTTTATACTGCAACCTCGTCACTGTGTCTAGTGAACCCCGTCACTTTGCACAACAACCTCGTCATTGTGTCTAGTGAACCCCGTCACTTTGCACTGCAACTTCGTCATTTTGTCTAGTGAACCCCGTCACTTTGCACTGCAACCCCGTCACTTTGTCAAGTGAACCCCGTCACTTTGTCTAATGAACCCCGTCACTTTGCACTGCAACCCCGTCACTTTGTCTAGTGAACCCCGTCACTTTGCACTGCAACCCCGTCACTTTCTCTGGCAGAGACACATGCTGGTTGGATGGAAGAATTTAATTAATTTTTTTTTAAGCATTTTTTTTTTTTTTTTGTAATTTTTTTGAAAGCATGCAGAGACAAATGTTCACTTTTTATTCTTTAATGTATGGCTGGATGGAGGGATTTTTTAAATTAATTTTTTTAAGCATTTTTTTTTTTTGGTAATTTTTTTAAAAGCATACAAAGACAAATGTAATTTTTTTATTCTTTGATAAGTGAACCCCGTCAATTTGCATTGCAACCTCGTCACTTTGTCTAGTGAACCCCGTCACTTTGCACTGCAACCCCGTCACTTTGTCTAATCAACCCCCTCACTTTGCACTGCAACCCCGTCACTTTGTCTAGTGAACCCCGTCACTTTGTCTAGTGAATCCCATCACTTTGCACTGCAACCCCGTCTCTTTGTCTAGTGAATCCCGTCACTTTGTCTAATGAACCCCGTCACTTTGCACTGCAACCTCGTCACTTTGTCTAGTGAACTTCGTCACTTTTCACTGCAACCCCGTCACTTTCTCTGGCAGAGACACATGCTGGTTGGATGGAGGAATTTAATTAATTAATTTATTTAAACATTTTTTTTTTTTTTGTAATTTTTTTGAAAGCATGCAGAGACAAATGTTCACTTTTTATTCTTTAATGTATGGCTGGATGGAGGGATTTTTTTAATTAATTTTTTTAATCATTTTTATTCACAATGTATGGTTGGATGCATGTGATATATTTGAGCAATGTAATCATATATATATATATATATATTTTTTGAAATGGATATTTATATTCTCAAATAGTTGAATTGTGTTTAGTGCCATAATGACCATATTGGAAAATTTGATGGAATCTAGACTTTCAACAACATCTTATTAATTGCTATTGGTATGATGTTAAGTTCTGTTACTATTGTTGTTATTATTATTATTATTTTAATTGAAACAAAATAGTTATTGCTATGCTTCAAATGATTAACTGGTACCTTGATTTTTTGGCAGTCATATCTTTCCATATCAGGTTAGAAAATGTGATGGAATCTAGCTTTTGGTTGTCAAATGAGCTCATATTTTTTTGTTAAGTACAAGAGCAGGGATGCATATTCGATCACTCTTGGAGGGTCCTGGATGCATTACTAGGTAATATTGGAATTTGGAAGGCTGATTTGAATGGAGCAAGTGATTGTGACAATTTATGAAATCAGATTGGTCAGGAATGCCAATTCATCATGGACCTGACATTGACTGCTTTCAGCATCCATTTTATGAAACAGGCTCGCGAGAAGTATCTGTCATTGAGGAAAGGTACAAAAGTGGATATAGCCTGTGCTTTAGAGGAGGTACTGGCTCTAAGTTTGTCGATTTACTCATTCTGATCCATAGAATATTCTATTTTTTTTTTAAGCATTTTGCTTGTCTGTCTTTTTAATTCTTACAGTTTTTAATTTAGTCATAGATATATTCCAAGAGCTCCACAAAGCAAGGTCTTCATTTGAGCAGGCCCGCTTCAATCTGGTATATACATCTTCATGCACCCATTGGTTCCGTTGAATTCCAATATTTCCAGTAGAGATACATCGAACTGAGATTTCAGATACAGAGATAAATGATATCCTGTGGCTGGGTTCCCTTAAGCTGGCATGTTTCTGTTTATCCAGGTTACTGCTCTTTCTAATATTGAGGCAAAGAAGAGGTTTGAACTTTTGGAAGCTGTTAGTGGGACAATGGATGCTCATCTCCGTTATTTCAGACAAGTACATCACATGACTGTTTTTTTTTTTTTTTTTTTTTTTTTTTTTTTTATCAACACATCACATGAATGCATTTTTCTTATTGTCCTTGCCAACAGTGTGCTTCACGACTTATTCACTGCTCACTAACCCTTTATCTGGTCTTTTCCTGCAGGGTTATGAGCTATTGCATCAAATGGAGCCTTACATCCATCAGGTTTGATTTTGTTTACATACTGTAGCTGATTGTGGCTCATTTACCTCGTTCAGTTCACTATGGCTAGATAGTATTATATGGCTTCTTTCCTAATAAAAGAGGGCTTCATGTTATGTTGTAATATTCCACACATTCTAATCTATACATGGAACTTGCCAACATGCACACAGATGCATTTCATGATAGCACCACAGCATGTTTCCAATTGTTAATGCTAAGACCTTTGTTTTTTTTTTTGGGCGGGGGGAAGGCGACAACAATTTTGTTAAGTACAAGAGCAGGGAAACAAGAGAAAGGATGATGAGGGAACATACCAACAGGAAAGCAAAGCTCTCCAAAACAGAGCTTTCCATCATATTTTCCATATCTGTAGCTATTACTAGCTTCTGCATATTGCTATACGGATTTCGTTATACTTTTACCTACAATTATTACCCGTAGCTATTTCATTACATAATACATTGGGGGCCACCGCTTTAAATTTCTAAACTATACATATTTATGGAAAAATGAGATTTTACGTTGGCCAGAATGGGACCCATGTGATGGGGAATCAAATCCCAAAATTAGAAGCCTGGAATGAACATTTTCTCTTTGCTATGCTAACTGCTGTAATACAGAGCTGTTATGCAAGAAATTCTTTGTTATCAAAAGCAATAGCCTTGTTACAAGACTTTTCATTTCAAGATAAGCCAAACATCGATCATTTCATGTTATCACATTCCCATATGTTCATCATACAACCTCTAGTTTCCCACCTATTGTAAGTCACACAACATCAAATTAGAAGCCAATCATCGAGCATTTCACAGGGACTTTGATATGCCCATATAATCATCATGCAATCACTAGCTTTCCACCTTCTATCAAGCCACAATGCATCGAATTAGAAGCAAAGAGCGCAACAAGCAGTGGGTTCCTTCTTAGGCAGGCCATGAAATCGTCAGAACTAATAGCACTTTCACTGTCACTGTTAAACAAGTTGAATAGCTCAGATACCTGCATCCATGAACAATTGTTTCAGAACACAAACAGTGATGGTGGAATATAGGAACAGTTGCTTCTGCGCATACTTACATTATCGTCATTCATGCTCAGCATTGCAGAATGGATGACATCTCGTAACTGTGCACACAATAGGATCAGAGACAAGGGGGCAAAAAAGGCAAAAAGCTTGTTACGGGAAAACAATAGAGCAAATGTTACTTCTCTTGTAGGCAAAGCAAAGTAAAAACATAAATTGGATTGTTCCAATCTGAAAGACAAGGGAAAGCACAAAATCTTGCAATCATACCAAGTCAATGAATATTTCTCACTTATTTATTTCTCTGTATGTTATTAGAAAAAAGAAAATGTTATTCAAAATTTCAACGACCTTAAAACACCGATCAACAACAGTTGAATGTTTCACTGTCCTTGAAACATGCACGCAAATATTCTATAACAGGATATGAAAATCAAAAAATTCAAAAAATGCACGTCATGGTCATGAAAATGAAATCAATCCACATCGTCGACATTAAGAGTAGTGGATGCTTCAACAACTTCGTGATCTATAATAAGTATCTTCTTAGCAAACAATTTCAAGTTATTCCTGCATACAGAACCACCAGAAAAATTTTCAGTTATTCATCCATTGAAACTTAACTGTATGCATGAAAAGGAAAATAATAAAAAATGTAGGCATGAAAAGAAAAGAACTAATATTTAAGTTATTATTTTAATAAAAGGGATAATATTCATATATGTAGCCGATGGCACAAGCTTCCATTAAAAAGAGCAACAAGATTGTAAGTATGTTTCATACCTTTACATTTCTCATTACTGTGGTGTAATCATTTTGCCCAGTATCAGTTGTGCAACCATCTTTTTTCGTTCAAAATTCATCGGCCCCTGATGATGAAAGTGGATCGTAAGTATGTTTCATAAATATTGTATAAGGAAAAAGAATAAAAAAATAAGGAAAATTTACCGGGCAAATATCTCTCCACGGGAAAGACATTCCATAAATTTCATTAAGTAGACACCACAATCAACCCTGCTAATACCATACAGAGATAAGTAAATATTATTAAATAAGAGTAAATTCATATTTTAAATGGAAAATGACTTACGAATTTGGTTGCTGGGGGCATTCTTGGTCTATAGAGACAGTAAATCCATCACATTCTATTTCACAATTTTTTAATAAATAAATCTTCAAACGTGAAACCTACATTTATAATGAAGAAGTATTAATGTACTTTCACAATCACAAATCTTTAAGTTGAATATTATTCCATTTAACAAATTAATATACATACCATCGTATTGATGTAGTTTGATGTTTGGTGACCTTTGAGAGAGTTGTAAATTGAAAATACTTTTCTCTTTAAGTCGATGACAAGCAAATACCAATGGGACATTTCATTCAGTGGGATCATAATTTTTTCTTTACTCTTTAGCTCATAAGGAATCTTCCTTAAAATACATTCAATTTTTGCATCATTGCCATCATAATATATATCTTCAATTTTCTCGTCTCCTTTCGCTATAAATCTCGTTGTACACACATATTTTTGCAATGGTTCAATTTAAATGAAATTAACATCATTTAAACACAAATTACTTATATATGATAATTTTGTTACACATATAAATGAGAAAACTTACATGAAACCATGCATTGAAGAAGTGGCATTTTAACAAATTATGCCCACCACTATTTTCTCGAATAGCCATCAATTCGGTATACTTGGATATAATCTGCATCAAATTTAACATATTAATCAATTAAGTCATATCCATGAATGATGGATCATACCTCTTCGTAATATAACATTTAAATTATACCTCATCATCTACCCAATTCATTGGATTCAACAATGACTCTAAGGATCTCCTTTCGACACGAAGTGGGCCAAATGTTTCATCCCTAAGGACATATATTATCGTATTAGTACAAAAAATTTAAAATAATAAGTGGGTGGATTAAAAATTAAATACTTAAAGCATCTTACTTGATTTCATTCTGAGCTTTAAGAGTCATAATTGCATTCACCTCTTCTTGGGATAACATATTCTCATCACTTTCTTCCATACGTGATTGGATTTCAGGTGTTTCACATATATTTTTACCTTTGGTTTTACATGAAAATTTAGTGTATGGAGATTGTAAGACTTTTGAAGGAATCCTCTTCCTGCCGTGCGCTTTGACACGCTTCACTAAAGAGTATTGATTTGTAACAAAAGTCTCTTTATTCTTCGTATTTGCATGAAAGGGAGTAGAACCTTGTGGTATGTCAGAATTTACTTGCATGTTTTTGATTATCTCACATGATGTAGCTTCCCAAACGCAGTTTCTCTTTAACTCTTTCACTTCATCAGATAACCGTTGTATGATTATTTCTTTATCAAGTATCTTATCTCTTAACTTTTCGTTTTCCACCACTAATTCTCTGTACTCACTATTGTCTTCATTTTTCTTATTCTATATAAAAAAAAAACATAATATCTTATTTAGATTAAAGCATTCTTAATTATTATGAATGAAAAATAAATATATATGAAAAAAGTTTATTGTGATTACTTGTATCATTGACTTCTTTATAATATTCACAATTTTAGGTTCAAATTGTCTGCACATTTCGTTGATTGCACTTGATATCTGCTGTATAAAAGTCACAATAATCAATGAAATGGAATTAGTATTCTAACACATTGTGATCTATAAAATATACACAATTTTTTTAAAAATAATGTTGTATTCAAAATAATTACATTTTTCTCTTTATTTTGTAAAAATATATGCTCCAAACGACTACATGTTTCTTGAGTGATATTTGATGCCTACATGCAAATCACAACAAAGATAATAAGGAATTAGTATCACGAGATAACAAGATTAAAAAAATATATGCATATATAAAATATTTGTTAAGTGGGGAACAGTTACAATTTTCTCTAACATGTTGACCAATTTAGGTTCCAAATGACGGCACATTTCTTCTGTAGCATTTAATGTATCCTGTAGGCCAATTAAAAATACAAATATTTTTTAATGTGTGATCACTATTGATTGCATGTCAAGTACAAAAAAGAAACATGAATCACTTACAGGAGGAGGTAGTAGATTTCTTTCTTCATACGTAGGCTTTATTTCTTCAATAACCTGATGAATATAAATATATAAATGTATATACTTTATTTGAATAAATTAAATATTAATTTTAAATTCTTAATTGAGTTATATAATTGATTACCCGAGTGTAGATGAGATTATCAATATATTTCCTATGTGTGTCAGCATGTTGGTAACCACCTTCTACCCATCTCAATAAACGTGGATATACCATTTTTGTTGTTAACAGTGGCTGATGAATGATGTGCTCTTGTAACCATGGCTATGCATAAAAAAATTCATAAGAGAAAGAGATGAGAACGAAAAGAAAAAAAAATTGATAAAAGTATTTGTTTACTTACTTCTAATATCATGACACATCCATTCACATAGCTCTTCTTCTCCTCCACGCATTTAGAAATGTTTATAACCAAGAATTCATAAACAGCAGTCGCCCAATTATAATTATTCAACTTTTCCAAGTTATTCACATAGTGTAACAAGAATTTTGGTGTGTCATGATTTGAAGTTGGAAATAAAATTGTATTAAATATATACAAAATAAAGAGTTTAGTAAAGTCGGCTAAACATTCATCCAAAGTTTCTTCCATCCGCCTCTTAATATTCTCCTCAATCAAATTCCTCAATATAAGAGCATTTGGAAAGTATTTATTTTTAAAATTTTCATCGCAAACATCTAGTTTCTTCTTCATATCTAAAGACTCTCCGTTCATACTCAACCCCAATATCAAAGCAATGTCTTGGGGTTTAATAAATAGTCTATTTCCTTCAATGATGAAACTTTTGGTTTCGTTATCCCATCTACGTATAATAGTATTTAAAAATGTGCGTTGAAATGTTGACTTTGGAAAACGTAAAAATTCCTTAAAAGGAGTGGTTGAAATAGCCTTTTTATGTTCATCTTTTAAATTAATTTGATTGATAAAATCAAAAAATTTTGATGGAGTACATCTGGTATTATAATCATAGCTTTTTGATTGAACTGACTCATCCAGCAATCATGAAAATTAACATCGATTAAGGCCATGCATAACTTTTGTATCTCATTTTAAATTTTGATTTAAAAAATTAAGAAACATAAGGAGAGGTTACTCACCATGTTAAGCACAATATGTTTTTGAAGAACTTGTCAAATTAAAGGGATAGACACCTGTTTAAGGACAAAAGATTGTTGGTCAAAAAAATATTTATTCGAAAAAAAAAATAAAAAATATAAAATTTACATGTACGTACACATGCTTTTATATTATATTTGTACATATCTATAAATCCATTGGGGCCCATTAGATCAATGATGTGGATAACTGCTACAAATTGTACATACTACATGCATATTTAATTGATATCCTTGCTCAAGGATCATATAATTCCTCTTCCTGGATTACCATATTTCTTAATCATATTGAGACATCAAGACTGCAGCAATAAGCTTGAAATGACTATATTCCTGAATCAAGTTTCTTCAGCAAGACAAGCATACATTACAATGGACAAACTGGAAAGCAAGTAAAGAGGTTTTAAAAAAAAAATAAAAAAGAATAACAATAACTGCATCTATGTTGCATCTATGTAAATTTCAATTGATGTCCTATTAAAGAATAACAATAACTGCTAGCAACTAAGAGAGTCACAAAATCTTAAAAGACGCCGAGAGAGCTACCCTAAGAACATAACTGCTAGCAAGTGAAAATCTCACACTCTCACATTTGACGATGGAAAAAGTTAGGAATTGCCATTTTAAATATTATTATGTCTTTTCTCATCCAAACTATTTCTTTTCCCCCAGTCTAAAGGGCTACCCTAAGAACATAACTGAAAACTGACCAGCATAGTGTGAATATCTCCCTAATGGCTTGTTTGGATAGTGAGAAAAAAAGAAAACTCTAATGATTCTCTAATAATGATCTCTTAAGATATCACATGAGCATGGATTTTTTTCATGAATTCGATTTTAGAGTCTTGTTTGGATAGCAAGCGGAGAGCTCTCCTATAATTCACCTCATATTTTTGTGCGAGAATTTGACTATGATGTTAAGTAATGATTGCATTTTCCCACCTAGTGTTTCCTTTACTGTCCAAAAAATGATGAAACGTCTTATTATGAGAAAAGCTATCGTCTTCTTTTCTTTTCCCACCAACCAAACAAGCCCTAAAAGTTCTGTTTTCTTTTCTTTTCCCACCATCCAAACAAGCTGGAAAAGTTCTATTTTCTTTTCATTTCTTTTCCCACCATCTAAACAAGCCTGAAAAGTCCTGTTTTCTTTTCTTTTTCTTTCCTACCATCCATACAAGCCCTTAAAAGTTCTTTCTCAAGCTCTCCCATAAGCTTTCCATATTCTACCTCATTTGTCGTGTGGATTTGGATTAGGTTTTGTGCCTGTACATTCCATTTTATTCTGCAAGCATAGTTGTGTAGAATCCATATCTGTACTCCCAAGTCCCATGTGCATTGGATCTCTTCTGAGAGGGAGCAGCTGCGAATTTCGTAGGACATCTTGCCCCATTTGGCAAAAGTTCTTGTGAAACTCCTTGTACATTTGCTTCGTCTTGAAGATCTATTCCCTACTTTTCATATTCCGTGAATAATCAGTGGCCAGTTGGCCCGCCCCACACCAAGTTTGCTCTAATGTTGTGACCTGCCATGATCTGCAAAACTGATATTGCTCAACTGACATAGGCTATTCTTCTCTTGATTACACTGAAAAATATAGCGAATGGGAAGCAGGCCGCCCAATTTGTTCCAATATTTCAAGAATGGTTTATACATCACTTCTCTGCCATCGATCACATCTGCCATGGCATATTTGATGCAGTGAAAATCTGTCTTATGGGATTTAAGATTCAGATGTTTCTTATTCTCCTATTCGAGTTGAACAATCTTAGTGGCCAATGGCCCACACAAAGATGAACAAGCTCCCAACAACGGGGCCACCTTGCATGTGGGGAATTGATCGATACCTGCAAGATTGGAAGAGAAGTAATGCTGTGGTGATGGTGCAAATTTACTTCCGTCACTCGGCGCAGCATTGTTCATTGAAAAAGGACAATCATGACCTACTTCAGATGAGAAATGACCACCTACAAGTGCATGTACCACTTTTGTGATACAGGCCATTTTCAGCTGTTGGATGGGTTTTGCTAATGTCCCCCACCTTCATGGGTCGTTAGCAACATCCCCAAGGCTGGAATGGAATGCCCAATCATCAATCTGAATTTCCATTCTTTAATACTATTTGGGATAAGCCATGGTGCAAAAAATCATGCAAATAGGATAATTGTGAGCATTTTCATCAATAGCATGGAAAATGGACAGTCAAGATTGAGTGGAGAGACAAAATAGGTCCAATCATTCTCCTCTTTAGCCATCTATTTGATAGATCCCTGTTTGTATTGCTTATAATTCCAAGGCATCACTTTGGTTTGATGATTCAAACCATGCAATCTATGCATGGCTCATAAAAAAAACAAATGATTAGAATAAATTGGCTTCATTCATAGGGTTAAAATCATTTTATCAGTGTAATTCTTGCACCATGGCTTTATCTCAATGGGACTATTAAATGAACTGTCCCAGCTGATGGTTGAGCATCACACGGAGAAATTAAATGAACTGTCCGGGTTGATAGTTGAACATCCCACCTATAAATTGATGGTTGAGCATCCCACCTATAAATTAAAAGCTTTGGGATATTGCTAACTTCTCCGTGAAGGTAGTAACATTAGCAAAATCCTTTATTTATTTTTCGGGATTGGTGCACATACCTCTATGTGATCAGTTCATCCATTGCTAAAGACCCATCCCCGCCATTTATTGAAAATGTTCTTGTTAGGAAAGTGCAAAAACACCATTCTTCCTTGAATGAAACAGAGAAATAATGTGGGGATTTGGACCTTCAATTGGCATGCTTGTCCTTGATATGTACTGTAAATGTGGGGATTTGGTATTTGCACACAACAACTTTTCGACGAGATACGTGAGAGAGACGTCTCTGACATGGACTAGCTTGATATCAGGGTTGGCTAGCTCAGGTTTTTTCAGGAGTCATTGGTCCTGTTCAGGCAGATGCAGTGGGAGAAGATCCGACCTTATGAGGTCACGCTTGTGTGTGTGCTCTCAGCTTGTGCTCAAACAGGAGCTTTGGACAAAGGCAAGTATATTCATTCTCTAATAGAGAGATATGGAATAAATGAGGATGTTGTGCTTTGAGACGGCTCTTGTTGATATGTTATGCTAATGTGGGCGGAGATTTTGCTCTACAAGTCTTTGACAAGATGAGAGTGAGGAATGTGTTTGCATGGAATGCGATGATTGGAGGGCTAGCCATGCATGGTCATGGCCAACATGCCATGGCCCTTTTCGAGCAGATGAAGCATGATGGCATGATGCCTGATGATGTTGACATTCATTGGAGTGTTATCTGCGTGCAGCCATGCCGGTTGGTTGATGATGGTCTCAAATTTTTTAGTGAGATGAAAGAGCTTTACCAGATTCAGCCAAGGATGGAGCACTATGGATGTATGGTTGATTTGCTATGTAGAGCAAGACTTGTGGATCATGCATTGGCAATCATAGAAAACATGCCTATCAGGCCGAACTCAATCTTGTGGGCTACTCTTCTGGAGCTTGCAGGAATCATGGGATTTTTGCACTTGCAGAGAAGTTGTAAACGGTAATTGAGTTAGAGCCTGATGCTTGTGGACGTTATGTGCTACTATCGAATGTCTATGCTGGAGCCAACCGGTGGGATGACGCTCTAAAGATCAGGAATCAGATGAGATCAAAAGGGATTGAGAAAACTGCAGGGCTTCAGTTGGATTGAGGTGAATGGCATGGTTCACCAGTTTTGTTGAGGAGATAGGTCTCATTTTCAAACAGAGCAGATCTATATGATGGTGGAAGAGATGTGCCGACGGGTCAAGTTGGATGGTCATTTTCTAGTACCACTGAAGTCTTGCTTGATATTAATGAGGAAGAGAAAGAGCATTCTCTGTATTTCCACAGTGAAAGCTGGCCATCGCCTTTGGGTTAATGAACACCGCTCCTGGTTCTTTGATTCGGATTGTGAAGAACCTCCGTGTCTGTAATGATTGTCATTCTTTCTTGAAGGTTGTTTCTAAGGTTTTTGGACCGAGAGGTAGTTGCAAGGGATCGAAGTCGCTTTCACCATTTCAGAGAAGGTTCATGTTCATGCATGGATTTTGGTAATTACTTGGTCATGTGAGAGATTCTCATTGTGAAGTAGAAAAGTTCTTTTGAGTTCAAAGGGTAAGATACCAATGACATTTCTATTTAAGAATACAATAAATTGCAAATACCTTTTCATTTGCGATGGTAAATAATCAAACTGAGTTGAAATTATATATTCAGGTATGAGTGAAGCATAAAAGGCAACATTTAGTGCTCGGGTCTACAATAATGCTCATGAGTGGGGGCAAGTGGACCCATGGTTCATGATCTAAACAGTTGGCATTATGCTCTCCACTATGGATGGCCGTGCACCAAAAGCATCCCATATCGGAACAATCTTTATCCTTCAATGGGTGGTTAAGAGAGAAAATAACCGCGGTGGTTCCATTCAACCAAGAAAAAGGGTCAAATCAATGAAATACCTCCTCACTAAATAAGGACAATACCTCCTCACTAAATAAGGACAATATCCCAAACCAGGCTATTAACCATCACCTGTGTAGGAAGTTTGTGTGGCCTCGTGATCCATCTTTGCTCACATTTATTAACCTCGTGGCTGTATTGAATCTGAATATTCAACCTGATGAAGACACATACATATCCTTTGCAGAATGAGGTGCTGACAGGATAATGGGGGCCGGCCAACTGATCAGTAGCTCTAGGGTGTTATGGGACCGGGCCCCATTAATATGATTCATATAGATAAGTGGGTCAGTGATATGAGCTCCTCGGGCTTCAACTACTTGCATGATTGGGAAGCTTAAAAATTGGGAATAGAACAAGTGGTCGATCTAGATATCCTGTCTTAGTTTCAAGATTACCATGTTTTGTATTAGTCATGGAAACTATTTTATTTCTTTATTTATGGCACACAAGTTGTTGATTCTACATTGTTTGTGGCATAAATTTCTAATTTCTTAATTGTGTTTTTTGAGCCCATGGGTGGTTTTTATCACAAAATTTTCGAAGATAGGATTCTCAGACCAAATTCCATGAAGTTGGTGATGATTAATATACTGGAGATATTAGTTAGACTGTTCATTTTCCTGGACAGAATTTTATGCCATTGACTGAATTGTGATTCATCAAGCAGTAAAATCCAGAATTGTTATGGGTTCAGCTTCTATCTGTAAGTAAATCTGAATAATCCTGAAAATGTCCTATAGTCTACATGTATACAGGCAATTCAAAAACACATCCAATGTTCTTCATTTAAAAATTTGGTATCTGAACCATTCATTCATTGGGTCCTTGCAGATCACAAAAAATAGCCTTGAAAAAAAAAGGATTTTAAATGGAGGAAAACAGCATCCATGTCCTCATTTAATAATCTACATTAGAACAAAAAAAAAAAAAAAAAAGAAGAAGAAGAAGAATATACTGCAGGCATTGGAGGCAGATCATAAATAATCTGTAAAAAAATAAAAATAAATAAAAAATTAAATACCTTTGATGTGGGGTGGATCTTCGATGGATGACTCGGCTGCCCGGTGGAAAATGTGCGAGAGGGATTGTGAGAAATTGGGGAAATAGGGCATCCGATCTTCGGAAGAAAAAACCCCTCTTTTTCTTCCGTTTTGATGAAATCCATCTCGAAAAGGAAAGTTTTTGAAATTAGAAACGAGGGGAGGAGAAATCTCTGCAAAATCACCGCAAACCGGAAATGGAAACTGCCGTTCATGGTGCCGTTGCCGTTAGGGAAGACGGCGGAGAGATTTTCTGCCGTTTCTGTTGCCGTTAGGGAAGACGGCATAGGGATTTTTTTATTATTTTTTTAAAATACGAAACGGAAAGGGATTTGCTAACCTACGTGGCAGCCGCGGTGACGTGGACCAATGAGATTGCGGGAGGCAGAGACTCTCTGCCTCCCGGAGGCAGAGGATCCGGACTCCACTCTTTCCTACCACGTATCTTCCTTGGGGGATTGTGCGCGCCATGGAGAGAAAGAGGGAGCTTTTTCAGCTTTGGGTAACCAATGGCCTCGATTTCCTCCAAGGAAGGAAAATGCAGTGCATAGCTACAGATGCTCGTTAGTTCTCGAAGTTTGTGCAGTGATATACGTTTGAGTTGCATCAGCCCTTTATCTCCAACTTCATCATCAGCAATGACCGTACCTATTAATTCTTCTAGCTGATAGCAACCATTTATCGCAATTGTTTCGAGACTTTCAAGTTGTAGTAAACCATAAATTTTCTTCAACTTGTAACACCACCAAATCTCTATGGTGCGAAAGTTTCTGAAGCATCCGTGGCCCACCCGAATGCAATTTAAGTCGGGGAGATTCTGAAGGCTGAACCATTCTAGGCTCGAAACAGGATAATCGTCATCCTTCTTCGCATACCCACTAATCGTCACCTCCACCAACCCATTGCAATCGTCAAAATAAAGCCCTTGAAGACTTTTCATTGCAGTAAAAAGGGATGATAGTTGGTTGGAGATAGTCAGATCCTCAAATCTGTTCAGAAATAGATACCGAGTCACGTTCCGTAGCTTGCTAGAGCAGAGCAACCTTTCAAGAGCATGCTGATAAGGTGAGAATAAGATGGTTTAAACGTTCCAAGCCTTCCAACTCACTCATATTTAATCCCTCATTCCCTTCTTCCCACTTTGAATAACTATAATATAGGTTCATTACTCTTTACTCAGAAAGCCTGGAGATTTCTCCTTGTGGAATTGTGTGCAAACGAGTTGTATACTCCAAGTCCAAGTGCTTCAGCTTTACCAGATTTCCTATCTCTTCGGGCAATCATGTAATCTGCGTGCGAGATAGATTGAGATACCGTAGCTCTGCCATGTTACCGATCGCTGCAGGAAGCTCCTTTAAAAATAAATTATCTGACAGATCCAAGACCCTAAGAAGAGGCATGAACTGAAAAAAATCTGTGTGGACCTTTTTAAAATACTTATTGCTTTGGAGCAGCAAGGTAAAGAGGTTAGGGCATTGAGGTGTCCCTGTTACTTCTTTTATCTCAGTATTCATTAGAGATATCCTCTCGGCCTCCTTCCACCTCTCAACCACCGGTGCATGCGTCAGTCCCACTCCAGCTCTCACCAGAAACCTATTCTTCTTCTTCCCGCACTCTGAAGCTATCCATAATGCCAGATCACGAATCACGTCATGCAAGTTTACCTCTATTTTTTCATCAGAACCACTCTCCAACAAGCATGCAGTCTTTAATCTTCCAATGATATCATGTCCCTTGTTATGCGCTTCATCAAGATCATCATCCCACCCATCTAAGAATCCTTCGCCTATCCAGTTATCTATTAGTTGTTCTTTGTCAATGGAGTAGTCCTCCAGAAACAGTGCGCAGTACAGGAAACACGATTTAATCATGTCACCACCCAGATTATCATAACTGTATTTCAAACGCAAAAGCATTTCATCATCCATACCTGATATCTCTGATGGTGGCTTGCTCATGCTAAGAACTGATATTGCATGCTCCCATTCCTGTGGTGTCTTCTTGCATGCCATGGCCCGCCCGATGGTTATTAGCGCAAGGGGCAGACCTTTGCACTCTTTGGTAATCTTCATAGCAAGGGCTGGTATGTCCCGATGAGAAATCATGGTCTCTTCACCAACATTCTGTCTAAACAGATTCATTGATTCTTGCTCCTGGAGGCATTCTATTCTGATCTTTTTATCGGCAGCCTTGCGGCCACAAACGTCCTCAAATCGTGTGGTGAAGACGACCTTGCTCATGTTTTGGCTGTTTGGATGAGGAATTCCGATCATCTCTAGATCCAACCGTTCCCATATATCATCAAACAACAGCATGAATTTCTTATTGCTCAAGACCTTGTAAATGTCTCGAGCCCGTGTCTCATTGTTGCTTTCATTCTCCACCCCAGACAAGCCCAACCGCTGCCCGATATTCTTCTGAATCTTTTCCACATTTAACACCACCACCCAAATGATGAAAGCAAATTCATGACTTCTTACAAGGAATTCGTTTTTAATCTTTTTTAGGAGAGTAGTCTTCCCGACTCCCCCCATTCCATATATTCCAAAAATTCCCACTTCGTCTTCACTAATCAAACCTAGAGCATTCAACAACATCAAGTCCATGCCCACAGCTGATGTGCAAGGCATCTCTTCAATGGCATCAGGAAGCGGCTTCTCTGCCACTACATCAAAGGAATCAACTTTGCTCTTCAAGTTGACCACGTCGTCCAGCTTCATCGCCACCTTCTTGCAGAGCTGATAGCCAGACCAACTCGTTCTCGTCACTTTCTTAGATTCTTCTACCATGGCATTCACTTCTCCTTCGAGGGCTTCTACTTTTTCTAGTCACCAGTGCACATAGTGTGTGCGTTTGAGTTTCTGCCGTTCGGCAACTTCCACCCTTGTCTTCACGTCGTCCATTACACATTTCAATTCGTTCATGGCGTTCTTCAGGGAGTCCACATTTTCTTGGAGGTTGACGATATGTCCTGTGCGTCGAGTGATGGGATCCAACAGGCGAGATATGATGGAATCCATGACTGTGAATGAGAAAATGCGAAAGGTTAAAATGTATGGAAGGGTTGAGAGTAGAGAGTACGATGGAACTCTCACAGCTCTATTTATGCTTTTGAAATTTCTTATTTCTCCATCTTTTAGTCAAAAGTAGGATGATTATTTGAGAAATGCACTATAAATTGTATTACTCCTAATTGCATTGGTTCACATGCACAGTACGATCAGTCGATCCAAACTGTACATTAATTCAAAAACAACAGTTCATGGGATATCATTCAAAAATATCACTCATCAGATATACATTCCGTCCTTGCCTTATTTGTTATAGCCATTTTTTTCACGTATTGACTGATGATTATAATTTCCTAACAAAAGTGATTCTTAAGAACCATAAGAAATATATGATGGTTCACATAAAATAGAAGATCAACTTGTTGTTTAGATCTTTTTCGTGTAAAAATCTTGACCATCCGTATCAAAATCCATTTGATCAAATAGCTAATATTTTTTAGATGAGTGTGATATTTTCGGGTGGTCCAAGAAATGTGCACAGGACTTATCGAAACATTTAGATCAATGGAAGAATGAGCATTGGACCTACGGAACGGTTTAGATCAATGGAATAAATGGTACAAATGTCCAAACACAACCAGGAGAACTATAACTTATATACTGCTCGGACGGCACTGTAATACTTCTTTAATTTATTTTTGGTCAAAACTGCTCTCGGACACTAAACGTTACTCGGGGAGCGCATTAGGTGAGACTCCAGACGCCTGAATGTGGGGCCACTTTGTGTATGTGATTACATCCCCGCCTTGCGTTCGATATTGAAAGCTCATTTTGGGACATGATTCAAAAAATAAGGAAGATGCAAATCTCATGTGTGATGGGATTTTTTGTCCCGTGCTCGATCGTGAGCCTCGCTCGACCAGTCAAGGGCTGGTGCACGACGAGTCATGGAGTCGAATCGTGGCTCGACTCAAAGTTCAACGACTGTGGACTATTTTTCCGGGGGTGCTCGACCGGTCGTGGGAGGTCCTCGACCGGTCGTGGGTGACGCTCGACCGGTCGTGGACTCAGTACGAGTACCAGTCGAGGTTACGCAGATTCGTTTCGCGATTTTGTGTGGATTTCATTTCGCAAGTCCTTTCGCAACTGGAATGCGGAAAGGAGTTTCCTAAAACTATAAAAAGGGGTCCCTTGGGCTTTTCTAGGGTAAGATGAGGTGTATGAAAAAGCACAAGAGGGTTTCCTAAAGGGTTTAGGGATATCAAAGGTGAGAGAGAGAGAGAGAGAGAGAGAGAGAGAGAGAGAGAGAGAGGAAGCTTGTAGAAGGGAGGTTATGCTCGTGGAGGTGATCTACGGTGCAATCTATATCTCAGCGCTCCTACATCCTCATAATCAGTGAGATCTCTCTGGTTTTTCTTTATTCTTTGATTGTTCATCCACTCCTGTATGAGTGACGAAGGTTGTAACATTTTACTTCATAGTGAATTGTTGATCTGGACGAGGTCCCGTGGTTTTTACCTCTTTGAGGATTTTTCACGTAAAAATCTCTTGTGTGGTGTGTGGTTGATGCTTTAATTTATTTCATTGCTTTATTATCCATAATTCTAGTTTGTCTGTGAGGCTAGATCCTAAGGTTTTGTGCAAGGCCCCCAACAAAGTTGTATCAGAGCTAAGTTCTTTGAACGGGTAGGATCAGTTTTGAATTATGGAAGGTGGCTCATCAAGGATGATCAGCCTCAATGGTTCTAACTGGACCATATGGAAGGTTAAGATGGAGGACTTGCTTTATTGCAAAGACCTATATTCTCCAATTTTAGGCATATCAGCAAAATCCAAGGATATGTTTGATGATAATTGGAAGAAGATGGACCGAAAGGCGGTGGGGTTTATTAGACAATGGTTGGATGATTCCATGTTTCACCATGTGTCTACGGAGACCTCAGTCGTTAGCCTATAGCTGAAATTACAAGGGCTGTATGAGAGGAAGATAGCCGGTAATAAGATTTTTTTGATAAGGCGACTTGTGAATCTCAAGTTCAAGGATGGTGGTTCTGTGGCTGAGTACATGAATGAGGTCAACAATATAGTGAACCAACTCTCCTCTATGAAGATGGTCCTGGATGATGAATTGCAGGCTTTACTATTGCTTAGTTCATTACCTGACAGTTGGGAGACATTGGTGGTATCTCTAAGTAACTCCGCGCCAGACGAAAAGATATCCATGGAACATGTTACTAGCTGTCTCTTCCATGAGGAGACAAGGGGGAAGTCTCGGGGGTATACTCAGCAAGAGACCCTTGTGATACATGAATGGGGGAGAGGAAAGAACAGGAAGGGCGAGAAGGTTCGAGATAAATCAAGAGGCAAGTCGAGTAACAGAAAAGATGTTCAATGCTGGAATTGTGGCAAGAAGGACCACTATAAGCATAAATGTCGTAGGGCTAAGAACGACAAGAAAGGAAAAGGAAAGGAAGATGAATCAGATTCTACTGCGGTCGCTTCAGATGGCGACGTTGCGGTTATTCTTTCAGCAGATCATGATATATGTCTCACGGCTACGAGTCAGGACACCGATTGGGTGATTGACTCGGGAGCCTCGTTTCATGCGACTCCACGCAGAGACTTCTTTATAAGCTATAAGTCAAGTGAGTATGGAACTGTGAAGATGGGAAATTTTGGCGTATTGAATATTGTAAAAGTCGGTGATATTTGTGTGAAGACTAATGTGGGCTGTACATTGGTTCTCAGGGATATGAGGCATATCCCAGACCTTCGCCTCAACTTGATGTCGACGGGAAGGTTGGATGATGATGGATATGAAAGCCGATTTGCTGGTGGGCGCTGGAAGCTCATCAAGGGTTTGTGATCACAGTCAGAGGAAAGAAGTGTTGCACCCTTTACAAGGCAAGTGTCAGTGGGTGCAAGGGTGGGTTGAACGCAGCGGAAGATTCAGCTATTGACATGTGACACAGGCGTCTAGGCCACATGAGTGAAAAAGGGCTTCAGCTACTAGCGAGGAAGTAGCTCATTCTAGACATGATAGGTACACATCTCAAAACCTGTATTAATTGTTTATTAGGGAAACAACATAGAGTTTCATTCGTTAAAACTGCTTTTCATGTTAATAAAGTACATGCATTAAATTTGGTTTATTCTGATGTTTGTGGTCCTATGAGGACAAAAACCTTGGGTGGGGCATTGTATTTTGTTACTTTTATAGATGATGCATCTAGGAGGGTTTGGGTTTATGCTTTGAAATCTAAGGACGAGGTCTTTGGTGTGTTTAAATTGTTTAATGCTATGGTAGAGAGAGAGACAGGTAGATCATTGAAGTGCATCCCCTCTCTCATTTTCCAAAACCTAAAATCTCCACCGTTCATCCCAGATGGGGCGTGTGATCTGGGCCCAGCGAAAAGGTGTCGGCTCCGTCTTCAAGTCTCACACCCACTACCGCAAGGGTCCAGCCCACTTCCGGTCGCTGGACTTCGGCGAGCGCAACGGCTACCTGAAGGGCGTCATAACGGAAATCATCCATGACCCGGGCCGAGGCCCCCCACTCACCCGAGTCACGTTCCGCCACCCTTTCCGCTACAAGCACCAGAAGGAGCTCTTCGTCGCCGCCGAAGGGATGTACACTAGTCAGTTCGTGTACTGCGACAAGAAGGCCAATCTCATCGTCGACAACGTCCTCCCCCTGCAGTCGATTCCTGAGTGTGCTGTCATGTACAACGTCGAACACCATGTAGGTGATCGCGGCGTGTTCGCTCGGGCGTCTAGAGATTACGCGATCATTATTAGTCATAATCCTGATAACGGCACCTCCAGGATCAAGCTTCCTTCTGGGACCAAGAAGATTGTGCCAAGTGGATGCAGTGCCATGATTGGCCAGGTCGCAGGCGGGGGCCAGACAGAGAAGCCCCTCCTCAAGGCTGGCAATGCATACGACAAGTACAGGTTAAGAGGAACTGCTGGCCCAAGGTCCATGGTGTGGCCATGAACCCAGTGGAGCATCCCCATGGTGGTGGTAACCACCAGCACATTGGACATGCCAGCACTGTCTGTCGTGATGCCCCACCTGGCCAGAAGGTTGGTCTCATTGCTGCAAGGAGGACTGGTCGTCTCCGTGGGCAGGCTACCGCCACTGTTGCAACATCAGAGAAAGGTGCTTAGTGAGTTCACCTGCTCTCTTCCCTTTATTTTTGAAAAAAAAAAAACTTACTGTGGGTTTGAACAATTTTCGTTTCCCTTTTCACTATAGCAGTCAGATTTCATGGCAGTTCTGTTTCCAATTTGGATTGGTTGTCGGTTACATTATAATTTGATTGCACTCAGTTATATAATATGAATTTGGCGTGTGGCCCATTTGGGTGTTTAAAAAAAAAGTCCCTGGGTATACGGCATGAACAGACGATTCCCAAGACCCCCCAGCATAATGGTGTAGCTGAGCAAATGAATCACACCATTGTAGAGAGAATCAGATGCATGTTATCCCATGCAAAGTTGCCCAAGACGTTCTGGGGAGAAGCAATGCACACGGCGGTGTATTTGATAAACATGTCTCCATCAGCCCTATTGAATGGTGAAGTACCTAAGAAGGTGTGGATTGGACAGGACCCGTCGTACAGTCATCTCAGGGTGTTTGGATGCAGGGCATCTGTTCACGTACTAAAGGACGAGAGGTCCAAGCTCGATATGAAGATCAGGCAGTGTGTGTTCTTAGGGTACGGTGATGAAAAGTTTGGTTACAAGTTATGGGATCCGACCGAGAAGAAGCTCGTCAGGAGCAGAGATGTGTTTTTCTTTGAATATCAGTATACATAAGACATTAGTACGCCAGAGAAGAATCAGCCTACTTCAGGTAAGTTAGAGGACATAGATCCGATTATTCCTCTCGTAGTGCCTGATGACGGGGGAGTACAACAAGGTGCAGAGGACGAGGGAGTTCCTTCAGAAGATGGACCAGGGGAGCAGCCTCCACTTGATCCACCTGTTGAGGCACAAGTGAGGAGGTCATCTAGGGACAGACAGCCGTCCAAGAGGTACTCGCGGCATGAGTACATTATGTTCACTGATGGAGGAGAGCCAGAAGATTATTCTAAGGCCCTAGCCGACAAGCATAAGGGGCGTGGTTGAAAGCTATATAAGAGGAGATGGAATCCTTGCATAAGAACCACACCTATGATATGGTAAAATTGCCTAAAGGTAAGAAAGCTTTGAGCAACAAGTGGGTGTTCAGAAAGAAGGTTGAGCAGAAAAATTTACAGACAAGGTTCAAGGACAGACTTGTAGTGAAAGGGTTCGGTCAGAGGAAAGGTATAGACTTCGAGGAAATATTCTCACCAGTGGTGAAGATGACATCAATACGGGTGTTGCTTGGGTTGGCAGCTAGCATGGATCTGGAGATAGAGTAGTTAGATGTTAAAACTGTCTTTCTTCATGGTGACCTAGAAGAAGATATCTACATGCACCAACTAGAGGGGTTCGAAGTCAAGGGCAAAGAGCATATGGTGTGTAGGCTGAGGAAGAGCTTGTATGGGCTAAAACAAGCTCCACGGCAATGGTACAAGAAGTTTGACTCGTTCATGTTACAGTATGAGTATGACAGAACAGAGTCGGACCACTGTGTGTTCATGCCCAAGTTTTCAGATGGTGATTTCTTAGTTTTGCTATTATACGTTAATGACATGCTCATCATAGGAAAAGACATCAAGAAGATCGACAGACTGAAACAGGAGTTGGACAAGTCTTTTGCGATGAAAGACTTGGGCCCGGCTAAACAGATCCTAGGAATGGAGATAACCCGTGACAGAAGCAGCAGGAAGCTTTGGCTGTCACAAGAGCGGTATATTGATAAAGTCCTAGAGCGGTTCAATATGAATGTAGCGAAGCCGGTCAGTACTCCACTGGATGGTCACTTCAGATTGAGCTACAGGCAGTGTCCCAAGACGAAGGCAGATGCGGAAGATGTAGAAGATATCTTACGCGTCAGCTGTAGGAAGCTTGATGTATGCTATGGTGTATACATGCCCAGACATAGCATATGCGGTTGATGTTGTTAGCCAGTATCTTACCAATCCTGGCAAAGAGCATTGGACAGCGGTGAAATGGATACTGCGGTAGCGGTGAAATGGATACTGGTGTTGTCAGTCGGTATCTTGCCAATCCTGACAAAGAGCATTAGGCAGCGTTGAAACATTAGAACAGGGAGACTTTTGGTAACATCTTCTCCCAGATTGAAGTCTCTTCAGCCCAAGTGGAATAGCTCGAACAGGAGGCAATCGCCTCTCCTACCGCCTCTATCCTCTCGACCCTCGACAAGGAAAAGTCCAACTTGCATCGCCTAGAACCTCTGGAAGAGGTTTTCTGGAAATAAAAGTCCAGGAACAGATGACTCAAAGAGGGTGATAGGAACTCTAAGTTCTTCAATGCTTCAGTTACAGACCGGATCAGAAGGGCCCATGTTAGCCAAGTTGTCCTACAGGATGGGTCCATTATTTCAGACGACGATCAGATGAAAGCTGCAGTAGCCGACTTCTTCAAGCTCCTTTACTCAGCTGAACCGACAGTGCTTATAACTGATTCCTCCATCAGGCTCCCAATGTTGGTCTCCCAGGCAGACAACGACTTTCGCCTGGCCCCTCCCTCCATAGAAGAAGTGAAACTTGTTGTTTCTTCACTGCCAGTGGACGGTGCCCCTGGCCCCGATGGATTTTCTAGAGCTTTCTTTTCTTCGTGCTGGATCGTTGTGGCTAAGGATCTCCTCCGTGCTGTTAAATTTCTCTTCCAGGGAGGTACGCCACCTAAAGCTTTTTCCACAACTCTCCCTTGTTTAATCCCTAAATGTGTAGCGCCAAAGTCCTTCTCTGATTTTCGCCCAATTAGTTTATGTAATTGTGTATATAAGATTTTCTCTAAGGTGATTGTAACTAGGCTCAACTAAATCCTTCCCAAGCTGATTTTCGAAGAGCAAATGGCTTTTGTCCAAGGAAGATCAATAGCAGATAGCATTGCCTTGGCGCAAGAGCTTCTTCGAGATATTGATAGAAAGGTCCGGGGTAGTAACATGATTTTCAAGATTGACCTTGAGAAGGCATATGATCGCGTGAGCTGGCCATTCCTCAAGGTCGTTCTCCTTAAGTTTGGGTTCAGCTGCTCCTGGATTTCGCTTGTGGAAAAATGCTGGACGGCTCCATGGTTCTCGGTGCTTTTCAATGGGGAGGCTACCGGCTTCTTCAAATCTGAAAGAGGGCTCCACCAGGGAGACCCTCTTTCTCCTAATCTCTTCATCTTACTAATGGATGTTCTTAGTCGGGGCTTGCATAATCTGTTTACAACAAACTTATGCCAGCCCTACAAGACTAGAAGAGGGAATCTGACAGTTTCTCATCTTTTGTTTGCGGATGATACAACGGTCTTCAGAAACAGCAGAAATGCCTCTCTCAACAATATGATGGCTTTCCTGTAGAATTTCAACAGTATGTCCGGCCTAAAGATCAACCTTGCCAAAAGCAGTTTTATGGCATCCTCCAGAATGTCTACGAGCAGAATTCGGAGAACAGAAAGGCTGACAGGAATCGCTCGAGCGTCATCAATCTTTTCCTACCTCGGAGTGTCGTTATCCAAAGGGAAAGTCAGGGCTGCTACGTTCCAGCCCCTAGTGGAGAATATTGAGTCTCGCATCGCCGGTTGGAAGGCCCGTTTCCTCAACCAGGCTGTCAGAGTTACCCTTATCAAGCACGTCCTCTCCAGTATCCCTATACACACTCTTGCAGCGGTTGATGTCCCAAATAGAACCCTTTCAGCCCTTGAGTCTGCGTTTTCTGACTTCTTCTGGGGGGTGGTCGGGTGGAAAGAAAACCCTCCACTGGGTGAGCTGGAGGAAAATAGCTTCCCCAACCTCGGAGGGCGGGTTGGGTATAAGGGCCTTGAAGGAGGTTTCGACGGCCCAAACAATGAAGAAGGCTTAGAACATTTTTTATGGTTACGAGACTAGTCTCTGGGGCAAATTCATGCGGGCTAAGTACGAGGTAAACGCCGACCGAATAGCCTCCAATCAGCATCAGTCTGACTCCCCAACTTGGAAAAAGGTGGCCAACCTCCTAGACCTCCTCGCGGCTAACTCCTGCCTAATTCGAGGGGATGGAAACAACAACTTTTAGGAGGATGACTGGACGGGGTTGGGCCCCCTCAAGTTGTGGATTCCAGGAAGGATCCCTCATCAAAACCGCTGCCTAAAGATCAACGAAGTTATTGATCCAGAGGGCCTGTTTGCTACTTTGCCAGCTAATCTTCCTGACTTAGTCTACCTCCACATTATTGAGGAAGGCTTATCAACCGACCTGGGCTCCGACAGGGCTGTTTGGTCCAAGGAGAAGTCAGGGAAGTTCTCAATCAAGTCAGTGTGGAAGCTCGTCCATGTCCAGAGTCAGTCTCACTCTTTGACCAAATGGGTTTGACATCCCCTCCTTCCTCCAAAAAATGGGATTTTTGTTTGGAAAATCCTAAACAAAGCCACCCCAGTCGATTTAAATGTGAAGAAGAAGAGTGTTCACACGGCCTCCTCTTGCAACTGATGCCCTCTGTTTGGCCCCAATGAGGAATCCCTAGACCATGTCTTTGTGGATGGTGATCTTGCTACAGCGACTTGGAGCCACTTTTCCTCCGTCCTCTCTGTCGCTCTCCTCCCCAACCAATCCACCGGGGCTAGAGTGTCCCAATGGTGGGCCTTGGCCAACAACTCTTCCCCTTTGGGCGTCCTAAGAGGCTTGATCCTTGCTCTGATTCTCTAGGAAATCTGGATGTCTAGAAACGCAGATCGCCTTCAAGGAGTCAAGCCAAGCGCCCCGTTAGCCATTCGCCAAGTCCGTTCTTGGGTTATTCGCCTGTCAAAGGCTTTTACTCTTCCCCCCAGTAAAAATCAGCTGACAAGGACGTCCTGCAGGATCTCCACCTCCTCTTGCTCAACCCCTCTCCGCATTTAGTGTCGTTTGTCAAATGGTTAAGACCTCGGCAGGGGAGTGTGAAGCTGAATGTGGACGGCTCTTTTAGAGGCAATCCCGGCCCATCTGGGGGGGGGGGGGGGGGAGTCTGTTGCGATGCCAGAGGGGAGTTCAAGTTCGCTTTCTCCAAAGCTTACGGCCATGGATCCAACTTTCTTGCTGAAGTTAAAGCCGTCATTGACGGCCTCATGTTTTGTAAGGAGAAAGGTTTCACCTCCATTGAGGTGGAGAGTGACTCACGTGCTGTTGTCGAGTTGTTTACCAGTACAGATGACCCCCCTTGGACCGTTTTCTATTGGAAGAAGAGATTCGCCTTGTTTCTGTCCTCACGAGTCCTTTCCTTCAATCAGCTCCCGAGAGAGGCTAACAGAGTAGTCGACAGTCTGGCTTGCTGGGCCAACTCCAATCAACAATCCAGATTATTTGTCACCGCTTCCGATCTTCCCATCCTCACTCGTGGGGAGCTAGTCCTGGATAAGGCCGGTCTCGATTCGGTGTGGATCTCTTAGTTCTCCTTTCCTTATTTTGTTTGGTCTCCTTCCATACGATAGGCCGCCAACCCCCCTGGGTTGGGCACCCCCGAAATGTGTATGCGCTACCTTGCTGGGTCTTAGGACATTTTTTGTCAGCCTGAGCAAGTAATCTATTGCGATAGTCAGAGTGCTATAGTCAGAGTGCTATACACTTGAACAAGAACCCAAGTCAGCATTCCAAGTCAAAACACATAGACATTTGGTATCACTGGATCATGGATACTTTGGAACAGAAGGTGTTACAGCTTGAGAAGGCCCATACGGATGATAATGGGTCAGACATGATGAGCAAGACTTTGCTCAAGGGCAAGTTTGAGGTTTGCAGAAACCAGGCTGGCTTGAAGAAAGTGAATCCCCCCTGAGACAAAAAGGGAGAGATTTGATGGAATTTTTTGTCCCGTGCTCGACTGGTCGTGAGCCTCACTCGACCGGTCGAGGGCTAGTGCACGACCAATCGTGGAGTCGAGTCATGGCTTGACTCAAAGTCCAGCGACTGTGGACTATTTTTTCTAGGGGTGCTTGACCGGTTGTGGGAGGTCCTCGACCGGTCGTGGGTGACGCTCGACCGGTCGTGGACTCGGTAAGACCAGTCAAGGTTACGCAGATTCATTCCGCGATTTTGTGTGGATTTCGTTTCGCAAGTCTTTTCGCAACTGGGATGAGGAAGAGAGTTTTCTAAAACTATAAAAAGAGGTCCCTTGAGCTTTTCTAGGGTAAGATGAGGTATATGAAAAAGCACAAGAGGGTTTCCTAAAGGGTTTAGGGATATTAAAGGTGAGAGAGAGAGAGAGAGAGAGAGAGAGAGAGAGAGAGAGAGAGAGAGAGAGAGAGAGAGAGAGAGAGAGAGAGAGAGAGAGAGAGAGAGAGAGAGAGAGAGAGAGATATGAAGCTTATAGAAGGGAGGTTATGCTCGTGGAGGTGATCTCCGGTGCAATCTATATCTCAGCACTCCTACGTCCTCGTAATCGGTGAGATCTCTCTGGTTTTTCTTTATTCTTTCATTGTTCATCCACTCCTGCGTGAGTGATGAAGGTTGTAACGTTCTACCTCACAGTGGATTGTTGATTTGGACGAGGTCTCGTGGTTTTTACCTCTTTGAGGGTTTTCCACGTAAAAATCTCTTGTGTGGTGTGTGGTTGATGCTTTGATTTATTTCATTGCTTTATTATCCATAATTCTGGTTTGTCTGGGAGGCTAGATCTTAAGGTTTTATGCAAGGCCCCCAACAATTTTGGATCAACGGGATGATATTTGTGGTCTTTTTTGTGACATCATCAATGGGTTGGATGGCAAATAAACATTCTGGTGGCTCCATGAAGTTTTTAATTGTGGGGATTCAATCACTACTGTTTCTAATGATATGGTATTGTCCATATAAGATTTGGAGCTGCTTCATTTTTTGGAATCGCTGTCTAAAATGAGCTTTCAAAACGGTTGGATGGACAGTGTGGATTTAAGGCACATACATCACCAGTGAACTGACAGTGGGTGTACTCACAGGCTAACCGGAAAAAATAAAAAAAAAATAAAAAAAAATAAAAAAATAAAAGGCACATACATCACTATAAGCTTCCCAGCCGCACCGGATCCACCAGTGTCTAACTTAATCAGCTCCCAAGTGCTCCTTAGTTGCGTTGGGACCTTAGACAGTCCAACACATTAATCTAGACTGTTCACCATATTCCATAAGCATTTCAAAGTCTAACATGTAAGGATCGCACCAATCTAAAAACACATCCATTTGATCACCAAAGGAATTTAAAATCTACAGTCAAGGTTGTTTACATAAAAACAGTTCCGGCCGGCCACAATTTGAGCCTTCTATTTGTTGGGGCCCCGATATGGATTGCTTGTTATTTAAAAGAATCACCTTTGTTAGGCAATTATAACCATCAGATCCATAGCTTTGAAAATATATGACCAGAGAAAATAAGGCCAAATAAAGAATGGATTGTATCATCTAACAAGAAAATTTCCACGTTAGTCTAGAAAATGTGTTATCAAGTCGAACAGATGTTTTAGATTGATTGATTTGACTGTCCAAGTGAAAGAATACAACTAGGAGCCCTATAACTAACAAGTGCTCCGAGAAACACTCACTCGAGCATATCCCAATAATGTAATGGTGGTATGACGTGATAGTGAGTTTAGCTTCTCATTTTAAGCTTAAGTTTTTATACCCTCGTGTGGACTTTTCATCCAGATTTTTGTGACATCATCAACGGGGTTGGATGGCAAATAAACATTCCGGTGGCCTGAATAAAATTTTTAGTGGTAGGGATTCAATCACTATTGTTTACTTATGGTATGGTCCACATAAGATTTGGATGTGCTTCATTTTTTGGGGTTGCACCCTAAAATGAGCTTTCAAAACGGTTGGACGGTGTGGATTTAAGGCACATACATCACTATGAGCCCCACTGTAAGAGGTCCCACAGGCCACTGTGGATCCGGCGTCTCACCTAATCCGCTCCCAGGTGCTCTAGTGGCGTTGGGACCTTAGACAGTCCAACACATTAATCTAGGCCGTTCATAATTATATTCCATCAAAATTTCAAGAGTTAAGATGTAAGCATCGCACCAAGTTAGTATTCATACTAAGGTTACACGGTAACACAAGCACTGAAAATTGCACGGTGTCATCAGAACTAAATTGATTTTATGGTACTAACCTCCTACTTATTGACATTTGAAAATTAGTCTTAATTCTTGAAAAACTCTTCCTTGATTCTACGACGATCTGTAAAAATGGATGGACAGACTGGATAAAGAATAGTCACATCAGGGTGGGCACCACGATAAGGGCTGCACCTTCTGGTGAGACTGGGTCTCATCTAATCCGCTCCCTTGCATGCAAGCTATGAAATTTATGTAGGCCCAAGATAATGTATTTATTAGATTCACAGTCTATTTTTTCTCGATCTTCTTAAATTACGAACAGAAAAGCAATGCAGATCCAAAGCTAGTGGATCATACCGAAGCCGGTAGGAATCGATGCTACTGTTGAAATTTTACTGGGGTCACGGAAAGCATTGATCAAGCAGATATTTGTATTTTAACTTCATCCAGTTAGGTGTGATCTCATGAACTAGTCAGATGGAAAATGAACCTCATGGTTGACCCTGGAAAGTTTCAACAGTAGTTTGTTCAATCCCGTTGCTTTATATCGTGTGACCCCTTTGAGCTTTGGATGTACCTCATTTTGGGGATTGTTGATGTAGAGCGGGTCACGGACAATTGCAGGGCAAAGATGGATAAAAAAAGGCCCGGTCGGCGATAGAAGTGATCTGGACCATCTATCAGACCTTCAATCAAGCGTATCTCGCAATCCGGGATGAGTTAACCGACGTAAAATATATGATTTTGGAGTAGAACGACATACTTTAGCCAACCAACCCTACTATGCCGGGTTGCGACGCTCGGAATTGTGAGAAACCCCTGATTCGACGGTCGTTTTCCTATTTCAATTTCGTTTTTACTATAAATAGTAAGTTTTAGTTTGACTATAACTCTTCATCCGTCGGGGTTTAGGAGTTGCGCCCAACGTGAAAAGAGCTTAGAATAATTAGGGGAACGGTTTGGTGAAGCCAAATAGGACACTTACTATTTTTGGCCGAAAACCTTGCGCACTAATAGACATCACGACCGTCTATAAATAGCAAGTTTACTATTTATTGTAAGTCGCGAATTCTAGGAGTTTTAGTTGTAGTTTGATTATGATTTCTTTCCCATTGCTTAGTACCCTTATTTAAAGGGTTGTGAACTCATTTTTATGCATTCATTAATCTATTTTGAATTTATTAAAATTTATTTCTATTTTCTGCTCTCTTTTCTCGTGGATTCAGGAAAGTCTCTGTGAGGAGTTCAAAGAAGTTCCGTGGATTCGGAATAGTTATCCTCTTGAGGAAGACGGTGCTCGACCTCACGTCCTCCCCTGCGTCAATTGTGCTCTAAAATTATCTGAAAATTTTGATGAAAGGTTTATATTTAACATAAAAATTATGGTAGGCCAGACAAATGAGAAATCCACACTCAAAGAGAGATAGGTAGTCAAGATCTCTCACACAACTGTTAAGGGTTAGTTCTTCTAGTTGCTTGGGACACTTAAACAGTTCATTCAGTTGATCTTGACTGTCCATTACGTTCAACAAAAAAATCATGAGCTTTTGATTGCTCCCATCATAGATTGCTTTTGATTCTAAAGAATCACTTGTGTTAGACAATCATAACATTAATCCTATTCATGAGTCCCAACGGCTATAAAAAATGGCTCAATTAAGATGGATTTGTTCAATCAAGCAGACTTACTTATAATACATGCATGGTGGCCCTTTAAAAGTATTCTAGATTTAATGTGTGTTTTATTCACGCTGTCTATTCATTTTTCAGATCATTTTAGACATAAGCCAAAAAACGGGTGCAGCTTCCGTGAAACCCCAGATGCACTATGGTCGGTGGAGCCTTGTAGTGGCCTACCATGATGTATGTACCTTACATTCACCCTATCCATCTGTTTTGACGGATCAAGTGGACCACACAACAGGACACAGTCGTGATTGACCATTAAAAACTTTTTGTGGGCCACAAAAGTTTTGGATCTTGCTGATATTTCTATGGTCCCTTCATCCATGTCTGTGACCTTATCAATAGGTTGGATGGCCGGGAAATAAGTAGTATGGTAGCTATGGTGGCCCCAAGAAGTTTTTAATGGTGGGTAGTGGATCACTGTTGTTTCCTGTGGTGTGGACCATCTAAGATTTGAAAGTGCTTCATATTTTTGGAATCATACACTAAAATGAACTATCAAAATGGATGGACAGTGTAAATGTAAGGCACATACATCATAATGGCCCCACAGTCAGGGATTCACCGAAGCTGTTCCCCCAAAAAAGTGATTCAAATCTCAGTGGACCACACCCCAGCGGTGATTAAACCCTCACCATTAAAAATTTACTTGAGGCGCTATGAAAGTTTTGGATGAAGCTGATGTATATTTTATTTCCATCCAGGTATGTGTGAACTAATTAATAGGTTGGATGGCATATAAACATTACAGTGGGCCCTAAGGAAGTTTTTAATAGTGTGCGTTCAATCACCACTATTTATTTATTTATTTTGATGTGGTCCACCTAAGATTTGATTTGACTCATTTTTTTACTCATGCATACCCTCGGATGGGCCGAAAAAATGGACGGAAAGAGACTACAAAATGCATACATCATGGTGGGGCACATTGTTTGCTAAACTACTGCAATACAAATCTGCTGCAAGAATGGATTAGTACTGTCCCCTGCAAACACCGACATTCCAGTGACTTTATGTTATAGGATTTGAGTGGGCAACCTCGTATGAGGAGGCTCAATCAAACCGTGCTTACATCAGGTCACCAGGAATGTCGATGATGACAAGGGAGTACCCAATCCGTATCCTGGGAGAAGGTGCAGTGCACCAGAAACAGCTCTTCATTTTCTAAAATGATTATTATATCCATATGTGAGACAATGGGGGCACATATATGTGGTGGCATGTAAATTAGCTCACTTGTACAGAGGTGTAAACAATGCTCAAGAGTTAAAATACACCTAATGCGTAGAATCACCAAAATAAGAAATTAATGTAATATCATGTGGTCCAATGGCACACCTATTAAAACCTACAAAAATACATAGCACACTTGATCTAAGAAAAATTCAGGCTCCTTAATTTCTAAAATTACTCTAAAATCTTAAGAAATAACTATTAAAAAGGATTTATACTTTAACAATGACTCTTTGTTACCATTCATGAAAAAAAGGAAGAAAATAGGACTTGATGCCATCTTCTTCCCACTCTAAATTATCCCACCATTCTTTCTCACCACGTATCTTCCTTGGAGAATTGTGCGCGCTATGGAGAGAAAGAGGGAGCTTTTTCAACTTTGGGCAATTAACGACGTCAATTTCCTCCAAGGAAGGAAAATGCAGTGCATAGCTACAGATGCTCGTTAGTTCTGAAAGGTACCCGAGTGTTATACGTTTTAGTTGCATTAGCCCTATATCTCCAACTTCATCATCAGGAATGACCCTACCTATTACTTCTTCTAGCTTGACGTTTTAGTTGCATTAGCCCTATATCTCCAACTTCATCATCAGGAATGACCCTACCTATTACTTCTTCTAGCTCATTGCAATCTTCTATCAAAATTGTTTCAAGACTTTCAAGTTGTAGTAAACCATAAATTTTCTTCAACTTGTCACATGACTCAATCCTTATGGAGTGAAGGTTTCTGAAGCATCCGCGGCCCACCCGAATGCAATTTAAGTGGGGGAGTTCCCAAAGGTTGAGCCATTCTAGGCTCGAAACAGGATAATCGTCATCCTTCTTTGCATACCCACTAATTGTCACCTCCACCAACCCATTGCAGCGGCGAAGAGTAAGTCGTTGAAGACTTTTCATTGCAGTAAAAAGGGATGATAGTTGGTTGGAGGTAGTCAGATCCGTCAGATACAGATACCGAGTCACGTTCCGTAGCTTGCTAGAGCAGAGCAACCTTTCAAGAGCATGCACATTTGATAAGCTGAGATTAAGATGGTTTAGACGTTCCAGGCTTTCCAACTCGCTCATATTTAATCCCTCACTCCCTTCTTCCCACTTTGAATAACTATAATATAGGTTCATTACTCTTAACTCAGAAAGCCTGGAGATTGCTCCTTGAGGAATTGTGTGCAAACTAGTTGTATACTCCAAGTCCAAGTGCTTCAGCTTTACGAGATTTCCCATCTCTTCAGGCAATGATGTGACCATCATGTGCGATAGATTGAGATATCGTAGCTCTGCCAAGTTACCGATCCCTGCAGGAACCTCTACTATCGATGACATTGACAGATCCAAGACCCTAAGAAGAGGCATGAACTGAAAAAAATCAGTATGGAACTTTGTAAAATACAAATTCCTTTGGAGCAGCAAGGTTAAGAGGTTGGGGCATTGAGGAATCTCTGTTACTTCTCTTATGTCATTATTCATTAGAGATATCCTCTCGGCCTCCTTCCACCTCTCAACCACCGGTGCATGCGTCAGTCCCACGCCAGCTCTCACCAAAAACCTATTTTTCTTCTTCCGCACTCTGAAGCTATCCATAATGGCAGATCACGAATCACGTCATGCAACTTTACCTCTGTTTTTTCATCAGAACCACTCTCCAACAAGCATGCAGTCTTGAATCTTCCAATGATATCATGTCCCTTGTTATGAGCTTCATCAAGATCATCATCCCACCCATCTAAGAATCCTTCGCCTATCCAGTTATCTATAAGTTCTTCTTCGTCAATGGAGTAGTCCTCCGGAAACAGTGCGCAGTACAGGAAACACGATTTAATCATGTCGCCACCCAGATTATCATAACTGTATTTCAAACGCAAAAGCATTTCATCATCCATACCTGATATCTCTGATGGTGGCTTGCTCGTGCTAAGAACTGATATTGCATGCTCCCATTCCTGTGGTGTCTGCTTGCATGACATGGCCCGCCCGATGGTTATTAGCGCAAGGGGCAGACCTTTGCACTCTTTGATAATCTTCATAGCAAGGGCCGGTATGTTCCGATGAGCAATCATGGTCTCTTCACCAACATTCTGTCGAAACAGATTCATTGATTCTTGCTCCTGGAGGCATTCTACTCTGATCTTCTTATCGGCAGCCATGCGGCCACAAACGTCCTCAAATCGTGTGGTGAAGACGACCTTGCTCATGTTTTGGCTGTTTGGATGAGGAATTCCGATCATCTCTAGATCCAACCGTTCCCATATATCATCAAATAACAGCATGAATTTCTTATTGCTCAAGACCTTGTAAATGTCTCGAGCCCGTGTCTCATTGTTGCTTGCATTCTCCACCCCAGACAAGCCCAACCGCTGCCCGATATCCTTCTGAATCTTTTCCACATTTAACTCTTTAGACACCACCACCCAAATGATGAAAGCAAATTCATGAGTTCTTACAAGGAATTCGTTGTTAATCTTTTTTAGGAGAGTCGTCTTCCCGACTCCCCCCATTCCATATATTCCAAAAATTCCCACTTCGTCTTCACTAATCAAAGCTAGAGCATTCGACAACATCAAGTCCATGCCCACAGCTGATGTGCTAGGCATCTCTTCAATGGCATCAGGAAGCGGCTTCTCTGCCACTACATCAAAGGAATCAACTTTGCTCTTCAACTTGACCACGTCGTCCAGCTTCATCGCCACCTTCTTGCAGAGCTGGTAGCCAGACCAACTCGTTCTCGTCACTTGCTTAGATTCTTCTACCATGGCATTCACTTCTCCTTCGATGGATTCTACTTTTTCTAGCCACCAGTGCACATAGTGTGTGCGTTTGAGTTTCTGCCGTTCGGCAACTTCCACTCTTGTCTTCACGTCGTCCCTTACACATTTCAATTCGTTCATGGCGTTCTTCAGGGAGTCCACATTTTCTTGGAGGTTGACGACATGTCCTATGCGTTGAGTGATGGGATCCCACAGGCGAGATATGGTGAAATCCATGACTGTGGATGAGAAAATGAGAAATGTTAAATTATATTGCTCCTAGTTGCATTGGTTCACATGGACAGTACAATCAGTCGATCCAAACTGTACATTAATTCAAAAACAACATTTAAGAGGATATCATTTAAAAACATCACTGATCAGATGATACATTCCATCCTTGCCTTATTTGGTATAGCCATTTTTTTCAAGCATTGACTGATGATTATAATTTCCTAACAAAAGTGATTCTTAAGAACCATAAGAAATATATGATGGTTCACATAAAATAGAAGATCAACTTGTTGTTTAGATCTTTTTCGTGTAAAAATCTTGACCATCCGTATCAAAATGCATTTGATCAAATAGCTAATATTTTTTAGATGAGTGTGATATTTTCAGGTGGTCGAAGAAATGTGCATTGGACTTATCGAACCATTTAGATCAATGGAAGAATGTGCATTGGACCTACGGAACGGTTTAGATCAATGGAATAAATGGTCCAAATGTCCCAACGCAACCGGGAGAACTATAACTTATATAGTGCTCGGACGGCACTGTAATACTTCTTTAAGTTATTTTTGGTCAAAACTGCTCGCGAGCACTAAACGTTGCTCTGGGAGCGTATTAGGTGAGACTCCGGACGCCTGAATGTGGGGCCACTTTGTGTATGTGACTACATCCACGCCTTGCATTCGTATTGAAAGCTCATTCTAGGACATGATTCAAAAAATAAGGAAGATGCAAATCTCATGTGGACTATAATACAGGAAATAATGGTAATTGACCATTAAAAACTTCTCGTTGGCCGCAAAAATTTTGGATCAACGGGTGATATTTGTGTAGCCTTTTTAATTTGTGACATCATCAATGGGTTGGATGGCAAATAAACATCCCGGTGGCTCCATGAAGTTTTTAATTGTGGGGATTCAGTCACTACTGTTTATAATGATATGGTATTGTCCATATAAGATTTGGAGCTGCTTATTTTTTGGGATCGCTCTTTAAAATGAGCTTTCAAAACGGTTGGAAAATATGGATTTAAGGCACATACATCACTAGTGAACCAGTGAACTGACAGTGGGTGTACCAATAAGCTAACCCAAAAAATAAAATAAAAAAGGCACATACATCACTATAAGCTCCACAGGCAGAGGTCCCAGCCGCACCGGATCCACCAGTGTCTAGCTTAATCGCCTCCCAAGTGCTCCTTAGTGGCGTTGGGACCTTAGACAGTCCAACACATTAATCTATGGTATGGTCCGCATAAGATTTGGATGTGCTTCATTTTTTGGGATTGTAACCTAAAATGAGCTTTCAAAACAGTTGGACGGTGTGGATTTAAGGCACATACATCACTATGAGCCCCACAGTAAGAGGTCCCACAGGCGACGGTGGATCCGGCGTCTCACCCAATCCGCTCCCAGGTGCTCTTAGTGGCGTTGGGACCTTAGGCAGTCCAACACATTCATCTAGACCGTTCATTATATTCCATCAAAATTTCAAGGGTTAAGATGTAAGCATCGTACCAAGTTAGTATTCATACTAAGGTTACACGGTGATTGAATCTAATGAAGGGGGTGTTGCAGCATGTCCAAATCTTATGTAAGGGTCTTATGAATGGGTTGATCTAATGAAGCACATCCAAACCTTATGTGGACCATACATAAGTAAACAATAGTGATTTTACAGTGGGTGTTGCAGCATGTCATCAGAACTAAATTGATTTTATGGTAGTAACCTCCAACTTATTGACATTTGGAAATTAGTCTTAATTCTTGAAAAACTCTTCCTTGATTCTGCAAGGGAAACAACTTCACGTGCATGAGATCCACAGTGTCCATCAGGTATAAAACCCCTTGCTGCCCTTGATCCAAAAAATAAGGCCGATTCAACACTCAGGTGGGCCATTCCATACGTAGAAACCTCTGTGTTCACATGTTATGGCCCATCTCAGTTTTAGAATAGCATGAGGTTTTGGGGAATGCTTTCATCCTAAGGAGTCAAGTTAGATTGGACTGAATGTGATATATACAGCACTGTGGCCCCTTCACAAAACCAATGGTGAGCAATATTCTTTATCAACTGTTTCTCATAGCGTGGCTTGCCTAAAATCTTGACCAACATGATTTATGGGTATGAGCCTAAATAAGGGTCTTATGAATGGGTTGGATCTAATGAAAAGTTTGGTCCACGTGGTTGTAGGCAATTTTGGAGTTCTCGGAGTAGCTACATGTTTAGCTCGTGGGAGATAAAAGATATAATGTTGTTATCACAATAACCATAAATGCGGGGAACAAGAGTAACAGGAGGAAAATAGTGGAATCTTTTAGTGAAACTTCTAGAGATGTCTAAATACACATATTTGCATGTGTAAGAGTGAGTATTCAGCTATTTAAAAATATATATTCGGATTTAAAGTTATAAGTTGTGACTAGTCCATTCAACTTTCAAGACGATTAACGGCTCATATTGTTAAATTATGTCTGCATATGGGATAGAAATCATCAAATAGGCATATGAATTCATCTGGTCGACTAGGCTGCGTCCTGAAACGAGCATTGGCTGCGAGTCTGCAACCATCGTGGGAACCTAATGGTAGGGTCCACCTCAATATATGTATTGTATATCCATGACGTCCATCCTTTTTGCCATCCTATTTTAGTGCATAGTGTAAAAACCGAAGCAGATGCAAATTTCAGGTGAACTACACCACATGAAACAGTGGTCATTGAGTGGCCACCGTTAAACACCTATTTTGGACCACATTAGTCATTGAATGGCCACCATTAAAAACCTATTTTGGACCACAATCGCTCAAGCTGATATTTGTTTTTTCCTTTCATCTAGATCTACGCTACCTTATCCACAGATTTGATAATCACTAATATTAGGGTGGACCTTAGGAAGTTTTAAATGATGAGTATCTAATAACAATTGTTTCCTGTGGCCTGGTCTCCTAAAATTTATATTTGCTTCATTTCTGGAACCATGCCCTGCGATAACCTGGACAAAATGATGGATGGCGTAATTATACAATTCATACAACAAAGGTGGGCCCTATAGTTAAGGTATCATCCACTTGGATGGTTCCAGGTAGAGCTGTACACGAGTCGAGTCGAGTCGAGTATCGCCCTGCTTGCACTCGGCTCTTAACGCCCGAGTACTGCTCGTACTTGACTCTACTCAGCCAATGAGCAGGGCCCCCCCTGCTCGTACTCTACTCGCCTGAGTACGAGTAGTAAACGAGTAGAGTCGAGTCCGAGTACGAGCACACGAGTTGAGTAAAAAAATAAAAATCAACCATACACGACCACACCTTATCGGGTGAGCAGAAGAGGGACGATCGGCGGCAGCTGTGTGCAGCGGTGCAGGGCAGGGCGATGACGGACGACAGGACGAGTGGCAGATGGACGGCTGGGAGGGAGTTTTTTTTTAACACTCGCTGGGAGGGAAGGGTTTGGCCGTTTGGGCGCTGCTTGAAAAGGACGGGTGGGGTAGGGTTTGGGCGGATTGGAAAACTACGGGTGGGGTAGGGTTTGGGCGGACTGGAAAATGATAGGTGGGGTAGGGTTTGGGTGGACTGGAAAAATGAAAATGACGGGTGGGGTAGGGGTTTTTTATTTTTTTGGGCGGACTTATATACACGGGTAACGAGTCGAGTACTGAGTACCGCGTCGAGTCGAGTACCGATAGACTCGTACTCTACTCGTAATCTAAACGAGCAGTGAAAACCCCGCTCGTACTCGGCTCTAACTCAGGCGAGTCGAGTACGAGTCGAGTATTCCGAGTCGAGTCGAGCGAGTACTCGAGCCTCAGTCTGCTTGTATACAGCTCTAGTTCCAAGTAGCATCCTAAGCCGCGCGCTCTCCCCTCAACGGGATTGCCTACAAAAGCCTTTGCAGTGAATTGTTGACCGAATAATAAGTGGGCCACGGTGATGTTCGTGAGAAATCTACTCTGTTTATCTGTTTTGCCAGTTCATGTTAAGTAAATAGGACTAAAATTGAGAAATATCCAAAACAAAAGTGGGCAACAACAGGAAACAATGAGAATTAAACCTCCTCTGTTGAAAGAATCATGGGGCCATAGTTTTGGATCAGGTTAATATTTTTGTATTTTCAGTTTATACCCAATAGGGATGACCTTATGAACAGTATGGATTGTGTATAAACATCAGGTGGATCCAGGGAGGTTTCAACTATAATCATATCTCTACTCACTATTTCCTATCATGTGGCCCACTTGAGTTTTGGAACCCCATCAATTTTAGGCCATGCCCCAACATCATCTAGCAAATATAGATGGACGGATAGAGTTCACACAAACATCACGGTGGGCTCAGCAGCTCCTGTAGCAGGAAGTTCCCAATAAAGCCTTTCGAAAGGTAATCCATCGTTTACTAAAGACAAGTTGTGCACCATCGCGGGACCTTGACAGTGGGCCCGCCTAGATATATTTCATTGTATATCCATGCCATACATTCATTTTTTTCAGATCATTTTAGGGCATTAGCCAAAAAATATGAGAGATCTAAATCTCAGGTGGACCATACCACAGGAAATGGTGGTCATTGAATGGACCATTAAAAGCCTCACAGGGCTGCAAAATTACGATCAAGCTTATATTTATACTTTCCCTTCATCCAAGTCTACGTGATCTCATGGATAAGTTGATGTCAAATAAACATTACAGTGGGCCTGAATAAGTTTTTAATGGTAAGCGTTCAATCACCCATGTTTCCTTTGGTATGGTCCACCTGAGATGTGGATCCGACTCATTTTTAAGATCATACCCTAAAAGGACCTTACAAAATAGATGAACGCGCGCAGATAAAGCACATAATATCATAGTGTGGCCATTAAAGGTGGGCCAATACATAGTCGCAGGTCGCACAGTTTCAATTTGGGGAAAAAGTGTCCCGAACGCACTGTTTCAAAGTCCTATACTCCTAAGTCCTACCCAAATCTCGACCAAAAATCCATTAAAAAAATCGCTGAAGATTCGTGGAAATCCCTATTGCGTTTGAAATATATTATCCAATGAAAGGGGAAAAAAAAAAAAAAAAAAAAAAAAAAACAGAAGAAGAAGAAGAAGAGGAAATTGGAGGTTTTTCGTATCTACGGAATTCAGGCCTACAACTTTCGACGGATTCGCGATTAGCCCGCCAAATACTGTTTGCGATCAACCAATCCTCTTCAAGGTACCGGAAATCTCTCTCTCTCTCTCTCTCTCTCTCTCTCTCTCTCTCTCTCTCTCTCTCTCATCTTGAAAAAACAATCGAAATGAAAGCTTTTTTTTTCTTTTTTTTTTTTTAATTACAAGTTTACACTGTCGCCGAAATTCTCGTGGTAGATATCTACCGACAACCCATTTTATCGTAGAAATCGCCGACACCGAAATTATTGGCGGTATTATCGATTTCTAGCCGATAACATAAACACTGGTTTGTAGATATGCTCCCCAGATACAGTCCGTAAGAGAGAGAGAGAGAGAGAGAGAGAGAGAGAGAGAGAGAGAGAGAGAGAGAGAGAGAGAGAGAGAGAGAGAGAGAGAGAGATGAGATGACCCTGCTTAAAGCTCGCCCGGCAAAAATCTGACGGTTTTGTTTGGAGGCGATAACTGAAGATTTTTTAAGGTGAACAGAAAGAGGAGAAGAGGTTGAGCTGAGGAAGAAGCTGAAAAAAAAAAAAAAAAAAAAAAAAAAAAAAAGTGGCTGAAAAGAAGAGAAAAAGGTTGGCGTGAGAAAATCGTTCCATGGTGACCATTCAGTATATGGAAAAATGAACCAATGGTTAGGAAAAATTCCTAGTATATGACGGAGATTATTCCATCCATCAGAAAAATAAAAACTACTATACTGTTTTTTCATACCAAGAATCAGATTCATCAGTGGTCTTGTTGGATACAATTGGCAAAACAAACATATGACTCTGGATTCGGCCGAAGATTTCTAAGCCATCAAATAGAGCAGATTAATTTATAAACACACGTGTTCAAACAGAAGTTTTGATCAAGCTGATATTTGTGTTTTCCCTTTTTTCATGTCTGTGTTAACTTATGAAAACATTAGATCTCAAATAAAACATTATAGTAGACTCTAGGAAGGTTTCAACGATGAGAGTCACTCTCAACACTGTTTTATGGTGGGTCCACTTTTTTTTTTTTTTTTTTTTTTTTTTTTTTTTTTTTTTTTTTTTTTTTTAACACACGACACACACCCACCGATCCCTCACCTTGCGCCCTATAGTGGACTTTCACCACCTATGGATACTCAAACCCTTGACCGGGTTTTGAAACTCCGGAGAGTCTACCACCCACCCGACCGAGCAGAGCAAGGATCCTTATGGTGGGTCCACTTGGATATACATCGTTCTTTGTCTCATGCTCTAAAATGATCTATCCAAATGGATGGATGGTGTGGATACAATACATACATCTTGGTGGGGCCCCCCTCTAGCCCATGGGTGTCAATGGGCCGGGCTCGGGCTTGAAAATGGGCTGGCAACATCCCAGCCTGTAACACTACAAAATCCGGGCCTAGACCTACCACATGCCCGTCCCATTGACAGCCCTACTCCAATCCGTTCGAAAGCTTCCCATTCATTTTACTACCCCTGGACCAAATGGTCTTTCGCAAGAACTTCCGCTCAATGATTTCCTGCAAAAGCCTTTGGCAGGAGTTCCTGTGTAAGGATTCTGTGTGGGCCTACTGCAATGTATGTGAGAAAGCTACTCTATCTAATCCTTTTTTGAGCTCATTTTAGTTATGCAACCAAAAATGAGGAGGATCCAAAACTTAAATGGGCAACCGTGGAGATTTAGTGACCACTGTTGAAACATTTATATGGCCACAAAAGTTTCGTATCGGTTTAAGTTCTTAGTGTTTTCACTTCATCTCAGTCAAAATGACCTTATAAACAGTTTGGATGGAATCTAAACATCAAGGTGGAGCATAGGAAGGTTTCAACGGCAGGCATTTCTTTCACCACCATTTCATCTCATATGGCCCACTTAAGTTTTGGATCCTCCTCTTTTTTTGTCACAAGTCCTAAAATGAGCTTGAAAAACGGATGAACAGATTAAATTTCTCCCAAACATCACAGTGGGCCCTACCCAGAATACTTGCTCAGCAACTTCCTGCAAAAGGCTTTCGCCGGAAATCCAAGTCGGTAGGGTTGTACACGAGCCAATCTAGCTCGAAAAGCCCACTCACTTCAACTCGATCTAGCTTGACTTGACTCAACTTGAATGAAGATTCGAGGTGAGCTAACCCTTAAATATTTTAATTAGACCGGTGGCCAGCGTAGGTCATTGTCGCACCCTACTTGTGGCTAGGAGTGCAGTTTGGTTGGGTTGAGTTGTGTTGGGCTTAGGTCAGGTTAGGGTTGGGCTGGAAATCTCAACCCAACCCCAGGTCAGTTTGTGCTTAGGTTGAGGCCTCGGGCAACCTGACCCTACGTTTCATACATGGGCAATGGTACTATAGCGTCGACCTCATGGGAACTTCCCATGAGGTCAAGTTTCATGGCCCCACCGTGGTGTGTGTTGAACATCAACACCGTGCATTTGATGGGTCTCCTTTAGGTTACGGGATATCCCAAAAATCAGCCGTATACAGAACTCAAGTGGGCCTTACCATTTAAGACCACATGAAGACATTCCTAAAAACATATCAAAGCATTTGATGGGGCCCATTTCATTTTGGGATGCGGCTGAAACTTGGTATGACCCCTCATCCAAGTGGGACACCCACAATGGATGGTCTGGATTTGTGAACCACATCTCAGTGCGCACAATAAATGATTATGAATATTTTAATGGGAGGGAACCCCTCTCAACTGTTGAATGTGGTGTGGCCCACTTAGTCATGGATTGACTTGATTTTGAAGCTTGTGGCTCAACATAGAATGATGCATCTGACTAATGGGGTAGATGTTCTACACACATCACAGTGGAGCTCACACAGCTCAACCTCATGGGAAGTTTCCATGAGGTCGGCCTCATAGTATCATTTCCACATATATATATATATATATATATATATATATATATATATATATATATATATATATATATATATATATATATATATATATATATTATAAACTACTAAATTTATTACAATTAGGAGTTTACTATTCAAGTAATGTGGGCCCAACTCAACCTGCCAAGTTGCACCCACCAACCATCTGCTTATGCAACCATCATAGAGCAACAACGAGTCAATGGTCTAATCTGTGATTTTCCCACTATTTGAAAGATACACCCACTGTATAAACTTCGGTGTCGGATTTGGCTCCATCAAACAATGAGTCAAGAATTGAATGAGTTAACTCAGCTGAGTCTCGTTATATTTCAATAATGTAAAAAAGAAAAAGAAAAAAAAGAAGATAAAAGTTTAAATAAATCTCAGAAAATAAAACCTTTGAGAGAAATTTGTGCACCGACGTTCCTGTTTGTGCTTAGTGGACCATCATTAGGAAATACAGATGTGCTAAATTAATGAACCTTACGAATCCTGCACTGGGATGCTAGATGGGGTCCACTGTGATGTTTGTGAGAAATCCACTCCCTCCATCGATTTTTCCAGATCACCTTAGGATAAGAGACGAAAAAATCAGGTAGATCCAAAACTCAAGGTGGCCATATGAGAGGAAACAGTATTTAGTGACCACCATTAAAACATTTGTATGGCCACAAGTTTCATATCAAACTAAGTGTTTTACGTTTTCACTTGAGCATTGGATCTGCCTCATTTTTGGGATCATACCTTAAAATGATCTGAGAAAAGAGATGGCCAGCATGGATAAACAGATATATCACGGTGGGCTCCCACACAAATCTGCGAGGCAACCTCCTTCCCATGTAGTTGCACCTACATTTTACTAGTTTAATTAAATGGCCATAAAAATTATAGGCTATTTAACAGTTATTTTCAAAATTTTATATGTATAAACTCTAAGATCATAATGTTCAATTAAAGAATAACATAGTTCTTTTGCACTTCTAGTTTGTCCGGAGAAACAATTGAAAACTTATGTACATTTAACAAAGTAAAAATATTTTATACTCTCCTGCAGATGATAGATGATTCCAAGGCACTGAAAATTTGTGCATATGACATAATAGTAATTCCAATTGAAGTAAAAAAATTATTTTTCCTAGTTTAATGTATCATAAACGAAAAATTACACTTATTTAACTTCATGACTAATGGATTTAGGAGTTATTTGGACGGTTGAAATGAAAAAAGCCTTATTTGATCAGCAAAACAGATGTCAATCAGATTTTTCAATCAATCTGATTTTCCAATTGTAGTTTAGTTACAAGCAGTTTTCACAGTTTATGCAGTTTAATTTGAGTTAATGTATTCAAACGAGTAACCTTTTAACAACTGCAACATGATGAAATCTTATTGAAAATTAAGATAAAACCCTTCCCGGAATCTCTATATTTCAGTTTGAACAAGCGTGGCAGCTGGTTATGTAATCCAAACCCTATATTGTGGATCACAATTTGAATGGTCCAAACACCAAATATACTTCATTACACTTCAAACTTAAGGCATGAGCATTACAAAAATAAATAAAAATACAACCAGAAGTAAAAACCCTCCGCCGTCTCTACTTTTTTTTTTTTCTTTTTCTTTTTTTTTTTTTTTGAAGGAAAATGTCCATTGATATATTGATTTTTGTACAGCTAGATAGACAATTCGGGCTACCCCCGGATGAAAAAAACCGGAGGACGCCTATCATGAGGGACCGCCAAAGACGAGACACCAATATTCAAAACCTCCCTAGGTGCTCATATATAGGAAAGGTCCTAATGGCACCTAGACCTGCTTTATCTAAGAAGATCAGACCCCGAACTTGCATAGGAAGGTCGTTCAGCTGTTTGGTAAAGGACTAGCTGTCACTCCCCTTTCGGGCCATCCCGTCGGCCGGACCGTTACCTTCTCTATGAATAAGCCTAAAAGAGGACCCTTTTTGTTTCGACTTTTCAATCCTGGACACCCATGGTCTCCACTTCCATGAAGTGGGCGACATCCCAGAAAGGAGACCAAAGACAACCTTTGAGTCAGATTCTACCTCAATCTTAACCAGACCATTTTCCAGGCACAAGATAAGCCCATCGTAACTGCTGCTCGGAGTTCAGCTCTATTGTTAGAGCCCATCCCGTACCCAGGCAAGAAAGCAAAAAGAAAATTACCTTGGTCCCCTCTGCAAACACCGCCTCCTCCTAACATGCCCGGGTTGTCTTTAGCCGAGCCGTCAATATTCAGCTTCACCCAACCCCTATCCACCATTTGACAATGTCGGCCCGAATTCTCCACAGCCTCTACTTGGACTAAAGAAAAATTCACATAAAAATGCATACAAACCCAACACCAACATGAGGCAAGAGTTATGAGCTTTTCTGCGCCCACATGCATGTACAGGTCAACATTATGTTTGTTTGAAAAAGGGAAGAAAATGGGACTTGAGGATCCCAAATAAAGTCTCTTAATACTCCTTATTTCTGCAAAATGGGAGTTTATCATGCCCTCACACCTTATCAGCCACAGATATCGAGCCAGGTTCCGCAGCTTGCTTGAGCAGAGCCACCTTTCAAGAGCATGCACAGTTGATAAGGTGATTCCAAGATGGATTTAAACGCTCCAAGCCTTCCAAAATCACTCATATTTAATCCCACTCCCTTCTTCCCACTTTGAATACTATAATATAGGTTCATTACTCTTAACTCAGAAGGCCTGGAGTTTGCTCCTTGAGGAATTGTGTGCAAGCTAGTTGTATACTCCCAAGTCCAAGTGCTTCAGCTTGCACCAGATTTCCCATCTCTTCAGGCTATGATCGGATCCCTGTACATGATAGATTGAGATATCGTAGCTCTGCCAGGTTACTGATCCCTGCAGGAAGCTCCTTTAAAAGTGAATTACCTGACAGATCCAAGACCCTGAGAAGAGGCATGGACTGAAAAAGAGGTTGGGACATTGAGGTGTCTCTGTTAATTCTTCTATGTAATTAACCATTAGAGATATCCTCTTGGCCTCCTTCCTGTTAAGAAATTTATACAGAAATAATGCTTTTCTGTAAAATATGAAATACCGAAAAATAATTTGGAATTAGGATAGGCTGAAGCATATATCAGTACACTGTCCTTAAAGCATTATTTGCCCTTACTCAAGTAGATTGAGTATGCTGAAAAGGTTATGGGAAAATCGCTTCTAGGATATGACGAGTCTGGTGTGGATATGCGTTCAGCAAAAACGAGGACCCACCAATGGAACTCTTGAACACAACGTCTGGCAGAAAATAAAAGAAAAAATCTCAGAAAAAATGAGAAGAAGAAATATGAGTTAGACTACTGCACTGGTCTGTTCTTCAGCTAATGGTTCAGATGAACTGTTCTAGACCACACCGTCGGTTTGTTCTTCAGAAAATGGTTCAGATGAATCTTGCTGTCTTGCTGAAATTTCTAATTGTAAGAGAAGACTTGGTTTGTATGAATCTGCTGGAGTGTGTTTGTGATTGATTGTAAACCCATTCAAACCCTGTTTATATAGGCTATAGTGGTTGGCAGTTTTGTTCTAGGAATTTAATTCATATGACCGTTTTCTAGCTGTTGTGAGAAACTAGCTATTATTGGCAATTTCTAACGGTTGTGCATGTGGTGTAATGGCTACTACATGCAACTGTTTCCAGCTTCTATATAAGCCAAGGGACCTCATTCAGTCCTCTAGACTTCCAGCCATCCGCCTTAGCTCTCTATTGCACCGCGACTCACACTCGTCTCGCGCCGATTCGCATAAGGTTGTGAAGAAGGTGCACTGCTAGTGCCTCGCATGCCCACACCCTTGCACCGAGATCGAGCCTGTTCCCGAGCGCGTGCGCACTGGTATAGTTGTCCATTTGAACTTTCAATGTGTTTTGTTTTTAGGCTCATGCTCTAAAATGATATGGAGAAATGGATTAACAATGTGGTTCTAATACATAAATCATAATAAGGCTACATGTGTTCCACACATTAAAAGTTGTCTTGTATAGTATGCAACCCATTGGGGGGAGAGAATTTCTGCGTGTTTTGTGAGCTGGTGTGATTGGCAACGGAAGGATGGTGTTTACCAATGGTAGGGCCACAAAAGTTTGAATTCACTTCACCTTCAACACAGATGCAGATAGTCTATGTTGAAGGCACGGGAAAATTCATTACCATCCGTTCTCATAGTCCGCGTTGTCGCTGATGAATCCTCTGCTAATAAGATACGTAGATTTCTCTCTCCCAAATAGATTACGTGCTACAAAATATGACTTAATGTATGTAACTTCTCTACGCCCCCACAATAAGATTTATGTTTTAGATCCACAGTGTCCATCAATTTTTATAGATCATTCTAAGAGCATGAGCCAAAAAAATTGAGGTACATCCAAATCTCAAGTGGACCTCACCACATAAAGTAGCAGGGATTGAATTACTACAGTTGAAACCTTCCTAGAGTCCACTGAGAGGTATATCTGCCGTATAACTGAAAACACAAATATTAGCTTGATCGGAGGCCTTATATGCCCCCAAGAATTTTTCAATAGTATTGTCCAATTCCTAGTGTTTCTGTAGTGTGGCCTGGCCCACTTGAGCCTTGGATCTGCCTCATTTTTTGTCCTATTTCATAAAATGGTACTTAAAAAATAAAAATAAAAATAAAAATAAAATATTTGAATGGACCTTGTGGATCTAATATATACGTTATGATGGGCTAGGAAGTACACTTCTGGTTTTCTTCTCTCCACATGGAATGTGATGCACCACGGGAGCGGATTTGGTGA
>JAJHSJ010000001.1:26541709-26633734 GCA_021015155.1 Magnolia officinalis | reverse complement strand
GTGAGTCGGCGTTTATTTCGAAGAAACGCCGCGCTTTCTCGATCCCAAGAGAATCTCTACACAATGTCAAATCAATCCATCAATCACATCAATCAATCAATCACTTCAATGTCAAGTACACATCACCTTTCACTCCATCCCCAAGCAACCACCAAGTCAACTCTCTCTCACCCTCTCTCTTACACACCCATACCTAGTCAAGTACACATCACTCCATCACTCACATCTCCCATCTCTCACATCTCCTTACAACACTCTCTTTCCCTTCACATTTCCCAACCATCCCAAACCCAAGCAAGAAACCCACGTCCAAGCTTCTTCATGTGAGAGGAATGTGATTTTGGTGGCCCACCTTCCCATTCCAAAATCCATCATCCTAGCCATCCATTTCTCATCTCCACCATCAAAGTGAAGCACAAGGAGGGTGGCATTCCAACGGACTAAGGAGATCGCTAGGTGGGTGCTTTGATAGGATAAATTTCTATGTTTTTATGATGGGCCAAGTGAGGCCTACCGATCAATGGTATGGATCTCACTTGGGACCCTAAGATGTGGCCAATGGCCCACTTTGATTACCGTTTGATGTATGATGGAATGCAAGGGAGGGCCCATAGTATCGGGGTCCCTCCATCCCACGTGTGTCCCACTTTCTCTTTCTCTCTCTCCCTCTCTTTCCTTTTATTCTTCTTTTCATGTGATGTTGGTGTGATTGTGTAGCCCACTTGGATGGACCCCACCATGAGGCATGGTTTTTATCTAAGCCATTTATAAGTGGGGCCTACCTTATATGTGTTGACCCACACCATCCTCCATGTGGTGGCCCACCTAAACCGGGCCCACCTCGAATGTATGTGTTCAGTCCAGCCGTCCCTGGACGCTGGACGTGGGAAGGAAAAAAAAAACACAAATGTTGGCTTGATTTTCAAGCCTTGGAAATGAGCCACTTGTATAGGACCCACCTTGATGTATGTAGTCAATCCACGTCGTCCATTCCTTTTCCCGACACATTCTAGGCGTTGAGCCGAAAAATGAAGTTGATCCGAGGTTCTTGTGGGCCATAACATTGAAAACACTGATTCCCACCGTTTAAAGTCATCTGGATTTTTCTACACACCAAAAGGTACCCAATATTGGGCTTGATGGATTTGTTATGGATAGTAGAATTCATTGGCGGGGTTGGATTGTACTGATGTGTGCCCTGTGTATGAAAAACCATGGAAAAACCATGATTTAAAATTTTTTTTAAAAAAATGTGCAGCACTTGCTGCCACTGACAGTGCAGCAGGCGCTGCTGCGCTGGTAGGCGGGCGGCCAAGCAGGTCCCACGGCTCCAGCCGTGGGCCCCAGCATGATGTATGTATGTCATCCATGCCGTTCATGAGGTGGGGCTTTGGGTCAGTGGGCCGTCCTCCAAAAATCAGCCTGATCCAATGCTCAGGTGGCCCACGTCAGAGGAAACAATGGGGTCTAACAGCTGCCATTGGAATACATTTCTGGGTCCACAAAAGTTCTGGATCAAGGTGAAATTTGTTTTTCCTTTTTACCCTGGCATGTGTGACCTTATGCACGGATTGGATGACATATAACAATTAAGGTGTCCCCACATGGGACCCACAGTGATGTATGTGCCTTGTTACCACCGTCCAGACGGACGGTGGAAGCCCACTATGATGAATGTGTTCCAGCCGCACCGTCCACCCTGGACGGTGGGACCCTCCCTGCTGCACGTGTGGGTGCGGCAGTGTGTGTGCCCGTGTGTGTGCACGTGTGTGTATGCGTGTGTGTGTGGGTATGTGCATGTGTGTGTATCTATATATATATATATATCTATTGTATATAGCATTTGGTGGACCTTTATGGGCCCCGCCATGATGCATGTGTTGCATCCAAGTCGTTCAACTATTTATGGCCGTTATTGAGGCCCACCTTGATGTGTAATTGTGGCCGTTATTGAGGCCCACTTTGATGCGTAATTGTGGCCGTATTGAGGCCCACCTTGATGTGTATTTGTGGCCATTGTTGAGGCCCACCTTGGTATACATGTAAGGCCCATATGATTAGGTCGTCTTAATGTATTAAAGGCCCATGGGATATGACCCATTGCAATGTACATAAGGCCCCTTTGATGTGGCCCACTTGATTTATAAAAGGCCCATATGATGCGGCCCATTTGATGAATATAAGGCCCATGGGTCGAGGCCCAATAGGACGTCCTTAGGGTCCATTGCATTGAGGGATTCCTCCATAGTGTGTGTAATAATGTTTGATGACAGGTTATGCCTTGGGAGAAATGTTGGTTTGACGTCCACGTTGTAAGAATAATGTTGGTTAAATGTCCGCATTATAACTCTCCCTAGGGCCCATTAGTAGGCCCACATTTGTTGATAGTTCACCACTTTATAACATGTTTAGTATAACTTCATGATTCATACCCATACGCATCATTTGTATGCTTGATATGAGGAATGTTTGATCATAGCATAAGCCGTTGGGCTGAGACATTTACGAGACTCCTTATGAGACGGAGTGCCCCACATGATCGCGTGGTACGCATGAGATTGCTGCATGATTGTACGGTGTGAATCATGCATCTAGCATATGTGTGACTTGATCACTGCACGCCCTAGCGACATCAGGGTCGTGGCTCCACAGGCACATCGTGGATGGCCGTATCGGATAACGAAAATACTTGTTCTAGCACTATGGGCACTTAGGATGTCCTTGGGTGAAAGTCTCAGAACCTTTTTGGTACCAAGAGATGCTCCAACGTCTAGACCGAGTGGATACACGAGCGCCCGAGTGCCGAATACCAGTAGGCAGCGTCTTCCACTGTGTGTCGTGGTGGTTGGAAGGGGATGTGGCCTTATCCGCCTGAGTGAGGGGGCTATAAGCTAGGCTGAGTTTGACCAGCTCGCAAATGTGTCCGCTATCGACGAACCGGGTAGGTATTGGCAGACTACTGGTCAGGCGGATAGTGTGGTCTCTTCCACTTGCTTGACTGTGCAGCTAGGGAGGAGGCAGTCAGTGTGAGGTGTATTAGACCCCGGTGATATCCAGAGAGGAACTGTACTGATATGTGTACATGATGAGGACTGACATGCTTGTATTACATCTCGCATATGGCATTCGACTACGTAGGCCTTGCATTGCGTCGGTATGGCCGATTGCATTCATGTTTCGCATCGCATGGCCTTGGTATGGCCGATATCATTCATGCCTTACATTACATAGCGCTGGTTGTATTCATGGACTTACCGCATATTTTCGCATTACTCTGATATTGTACACTTGGCGTGTGCCTTGTACACACACTTACACCACCCTCTAAGCTTTTGTAAGCTTATGCACGACCATTGCGTGCAGGTAGCGTTGGTCAGCAGCAGCGCTGAGGCAGGAGCGTGGATCAGATCATTTTGGAGCCTTTTGACTATACTGTATTTCCCTTCCCGCATTGTATTTAAAAGTTTTTGATATAGTGGATATGTGGTGATGTTGTTTTGTGACTTGGTTATGCTTTTGGTTATGCTCCATTACATTACAAAAAAAAAATTCATACTGAAAATCCTCCTTGTAGGATCCCAGGATCGGAATTTGGCGTATGGGCACTGGAAGCCGAGAATGGGATAGTACGGAGGCTGTCGGCGCCGGATTCGGCGATCGGAAATTTTGTGAGCCCGGTTTCCGAGTTTGGGGCGTGACAGAATAGGACTATGCCAAATTAAAATTTAACAGCGAAATTGAAGTACGATAACCTTATAAAAATAAAGAGCGGTACTTTAAATAAAGCAAAGACTGAAATGAAAGCAATCTTAAATAAAGAGCTTGATACTAACGTTGTTCTAAGGACAACCTTTGCACCATAAAAACCAAGGGTTTATAGCAGGACAACCTTACTAGAACTCGTTGAATATCAAAAACTCAAACAGAAAGGAAATAAAGGAAATAGCAAGTAATAAATTCTAAACTATTACAACATTCCCCACTTTGCTTAAAATGTAAAGATTACAACATTCACAACCACATATACATTTCACAAATCTGAATGATTAAAAATATGAAAATTAAAAGAGCATTCAAATCACAAAACACACCGATATATAGTGGTTCGCCTCTGTGTACACCAACTGTTCAAAAACAGCCACACAAAATGCTACTCCACTCCTAATATCCTCACACAGGGGATATTAGCATTTACTATTAAACAGGTTTTACAGGTTCACCCAAAACCTTCACAATTGTGTCTTTTTAACTTGGGCTTACACAATCCAAAAACCCACACTTTCTGAGTTTTTTGGCTCTCCTCAGATAACCAATACAATGAGATTTTTCTGGCGAATCTCAAACAAAAACCAAAAGAATAGAAATTTTACAGAATTGTAAAATACCTGGATTACTCCTTTTGTAGCAGCCCGGTAGAACCAATCAGAGTAGAAGTTCGAATCAACGTTCAATGTCCAATACTCACTTAAGAAATGGTTTTAGGTTCTAATTGATTTTAAATTAAACCAAATTGGGCGTAGCTCTATTTGATTTTAATTCCAATGAAGAAGGAATACAGCAATTCCTCTTTTTTAAATAAGATTGGAATTTAGGAATAAAATCAAATAAGAAAAGCTAACAAAAAGAATATTAAAATGAATAAATTAGCTTAAAATGAACACAACTTATCTCAGAGTGGAGGCTTGACTTTTCTTAATTTAATCGATATAAAACTCTGAAATTCGTGCTCAATTTATAGAAGCAAAGATCGCGTCTACGACTGGTCTTAGAAACATTCGACTGGTCGTAGCACCAACGACATTTTGAAAATTTAAGCGCGATCTGAAAAATCAGTTCTAAGACTGGTCGTGGGAACCCTTTGACTGGTCGTAGACCACTTATGACTGGTCGAAGCAGACCTAGGACTGGTCGTAGGAAACCAAATTTGGTTGCTGGAGTTTGAGTCGTAGTTCTAGGACTGGTCGAAGGACGAGTCGTGACACTCCTACGACCGGTCGAACAGTCTGCACGACTGGTCGAAGAATAACAAAAAAATTTTGAAAATCTTCAACAACTTAGGATTGGTCGTGGAATTTCTTGGACTGGTCGAACTAAGTCTAGGACTGGTCGAACATGGTCCAGGACTAGTCGAAGAACAGACCAACTTCATGTATAAAGATTTATCATGACCTATGTATCCAAAATGACCTACCCTAAGGTCACACTAAGTTTTATCATACCTGGAACATGAAGTATGAACATTGAACATCATTCTTTCAGATGATAGTTAACCTTTGAAGCTTGAGACCTCTACTTGATATAGCTTGAGATTGAGATCTTCTACTGCATGAATATAAGCTTCAACTTGAGTTGTACTTGAGTCTTGACATGTACTTGAGTCTTGAATAAACACTCTTCTTATTGATGTAGACTTGAACATTGATGCATACGGAAGAGAACACAGTGCATAACCTTGCATTTCTTGAAGTTGAGCATCGTACATGTCTTGAATCATTGTGATGTTGTCTTGAATCACATATATATCAACATACAAACACAAGACACACGGATAAAAGTTTTGGCGCACAAGAGGTTTTGGCACCACAAAATTTGACAATCAAAGGAGCATGAGACCATAACACTTACAGCGTTGTTCATAACCTTCCAGGCAAAAATCCCATTTTTCAGAGTGAGCTAGGGGTGCTAGGCCCACTTGGCCCAGGAGCGAGATTGGCCCTGGACGTGGACAAGCTGCCATGCTGATTTAATGGTGAATTTCCCTGACTTTTCTCTGGTCCATACGGCTCTATCAATGCCCTGGTTAATCGATAAACCATTGGCTATGATGTGGAGGCGGACTGAGTTCGAAAGAGGGGATGGCAGAGGGGCATTTAGGCCTTCCAGCCCAATAATCTCGTTGATCTTCAAGTTACGGACATGCTGAGGGATACTGCCTGTTATCCACGACTTGAGGGCCTCCAACCCTGTCCAGTTTTGCTCCCAGAAGTTGTTGTTTCCATCGCCTAGAATCAGACGGGAGTTGGCAACGAGGAGGCCCAGAAGCTTCATCACTTTTTTCCACGTAGGGGAGTCGGATTGCTGTTGAATGGAGACCTCTCGAGACTTGCTGATCTTATACTTAGAGCGCATGAATTTCCCCCATAGACTGCTCTCATGACCAAAGAAGATGATCCACGCCCTTTTAATCCTCAGGGCCGCCGAAACCTCCTTAAGGGCTCTAATTCCCAGCCCTCCCTCATCGGTTGGGGAAGCAATTTTCCTCCAGCTAATCTAGTGGAGATTCTTCTTGCCTTCGGACCAGCCCCAAAAGAAATCAGTAAAAGCAGAATCGAGGGCCGTTAGAGTCCTATTCGGGACATCTATCGCAGCAAGCGTGTGTATAGGGATGCTTGTGAGGACATGTTTGATGAGGGTAACTCTGGCGGCTTAGTTGAGAAAACGGGCCTTCCATCACGCCATACGAGACGTAATTTTCTCAACCAGGGACTGGTACAGAGAAGCTCTGATTTTACCTTTGGATAGCGGCACTCCGAGATAGACAAAGTTTGACGATGATCTTCAGTGCTACGGATTCTACTCATAGCCATTTTGGAGGAGGCCACAAAGCTGCTTTTGGCAATATTAAGCTTCAGACCAGACACACTGCTAAAATCCTGGAGGAATGCCATTAAATTTCTGACAGAGGCTCTGCTACCGTTGATGAAGATAGTTGTATCGTCTGCGAACAAAAGATGGGAAATGGTCTGGGTGCCTCTTCTAGTCTTGTAGGGGTGGCATACGCTGGTTGCAATCAGATTTTTTAGGCCACGGCTGAGCACTTCCATGACTAAAATGAAGAGACTTGGAGAAAGAGGGTCTCCCTGACGGAGACCTCTTTCCGATTTGAAGAAGCCCGTAGCCTTGCCATTGAAAATCACCGAGAACCAAGGGTTGTCCAGCATTTCTCCATCAACGAAATCCACGACTGACTAAAACCAAATCTTTGGAGATCTGCCCTGAGAAAAGGCCAACTCACGCGATCGTAGGCCTTTTCAAGGTCTATCTTGAAAATCAAGTTGCTGCCCCTGACCTTCTTATCTATATCACGAAGAAGCTCTTGCGCCAAGGAGATGCTATCCGCTATAGATCTCCCTTGGACAAAGGCCATTTGTTCATCGAAAATTAGCTTGGGAAAGATAGTGTTGAGCCTAGCTGAAATGACCTTTGAGAAAATCTTATATACACAGTTACATAAACTGATTGGGCAAAAATCCAAAAAAGATTTGGGAGCCGCACATTTTGGGATTAAACAAAGAAGAGTTGCTGAAAAAGCTCTAGGAAACGTACCTCCTTGGAAAAGGAATTTAACTGCTCGGTGGAGATCCTCTGCTACTATGTTCTAGCAAGATGAAAAGAACGCCCCTGAAAACCATCTGGGCCAGGGGCCCGTCCACTGGCAGCACTGAGACAACCATTTTCAGTTCTCCTAATGAGGGGGGGGGGGGGGGGGGGGGGGGGGGGGAGCAATGAGGAAGTTGTTTTCATCTTGGGAGACCAAATTGGGATCCTGTTTATGGAATCTGCAATGGGCGTTGTCGGTTCCGCTGAATAAAGGAGATTGAAGAAATCAGCTGCTATGGCTTTCATCTGGGACTGATCAGATACAATGGACCCATCCTGTAACACTATCTGGCTTATTTGGGCTCTTTTGATACGGTCGGATGTAGAATCGTGGAAGAACTTAGAGTTCCTATCACCCTCTTTGAGCCACCTGTTTCTAGATTTTTGCTTCCAAAATATCTCCTCCATGAGTTCTAGGCGAGACAGATTGGATTTTTCCTTTTCAAGAGACAACAGGATAGTCGGAGTTGGGGAAGCGATCGCCTCATGCTCAAGCCTTTCCACCTGATCTGAAGATATTTTGATCTGTGAGAAGATGTCACTAAACGTCTCCTTATTCCAACGTTTCAGTACCTGTTTTGTATTTCTCATCTTGTGAAGGAGGTGAATCATAGGGTTGATGAAGGTGTCTGATTTCCATGCTTCCGAGACAACTTCCTGGAAACTTTCATGGTGGACCCACATTCTTTGGAAGCGGAATGGTTTAGGAGGATTTGGAGAGACTGCTGGCGAAGAGAGAAGGAGAGGGGAGTGGTCTGAGTTAACGCGGGGCAGGTGCTGCACACAGAAGGACGGGAAGGTCTGAAGCCAGCTTGGCGAGCAAAGAGCACGGTCGAGTCTGGCCCATTTTCTATTGGGTCTGGCCTACCTGAGTTTGATATTGTCCTGATTTTTAAAATCTAAGGAAAACATGATAGGGGTGGACATGATGAATGGATTGAATTTGGGCTATACTCCATGGTGGGCCCTCCAGGCAAATGAAAAGGGACATTCAAAATCACATGTTCTCTATGGAGCCTAACAATCATTCCCAAAAATCATTCCTACACAAGAATACATGTGATGCAACACATTTGAGTTTTGATACCTTATCCTTGAGTTGTTCATTCATGCAACGCACCTAGGGGTGTAAATTGAGTTGAACCGAGTCGAGCTGCCCTCAGCTCGACTCAGCTTGGCCACTAGTTGACCTCAGCTCAAACTCGGCTCGGCTCGGTTCTCGAGCCTGACTGGCCAGCTCAGCTTGGTTCGGTTAGCAACTCAGGCCAGATCGAGCCAAGTTTGAGCCAAGATCGTGCCGAGTTCACCTATGCAGCATTTTCGCAAACACACGGACTGCACCTTCAAATTCTCATTGAATGTAAAACGCCAGTAGTAGTGGGGTTTTACAGGTATTTCATCAAACATCTTGTAAGCAACATCAAAATCAAAAAAAAAAAAAGGGATTTATTTGATGAAACATACCTTCCTTACCACCAACCGACACTTCGTTGAGTCATTTCATCAAACACTTGGTGAGCAACATCAATATCAAAGCAATCGAGTCATCGAATTAGTTCAATCTGAGTTCGATTCGAGTTGGGTTCGAACCAAGTCAATTCAAGCTGGGGCAGCTCAAACTCGGCTCCAACTCATTTTCGAGCTCTAAAAACTAGCTCGACTCGGATCAAACTCAGCTTCGAACCGAGCTGATTTAAGATTTTTCGAGCCGAGTCGAGCAAGTTGACCGAGCTAGCCCAGTTCATGTACACCCCTAAACGCACCACACTCAAGTAGGACATTTTAGTGGCAGACATCCCTTCCCTAACTTCCAAAATGTTGAGATCTCCCATTACACAATCGAACTTGTTGATTGGTTCACGGTAACTTGTTAGTTCGTAGCTGCTAGACCTTATACCATGAGCTAATGACCTGAGCCACGGCCCAGCTCAGATTGGTATCTAATGGAAAGGTCTTGGACCTGAAAATGCCCACTAGCAGATACTCAGCCCGTGAACGGTCAATTATTTGATATTCGGTCTACTTGTAATGCTTGAGCAGGAAATTGTCCATGTAGCATACATTAACTCAAATTAAAACAGATAAATTATAGAACTCACTAGTGCTATCTTAAAGAACCAAAATCAAATTGGTTGAACAATCCTAGCCTTTGATTCTTGGACACTTGTTTGCTGAAATAGGTCAATCAGAATATTTTCATTCTTAACCCTCCAATAAATATGTCCTCCAATCTGTTAATCGCATATTTGAATAAGCCTAAGTAGTACTTTTGAATAATTCACCATGATTTAATGCAGCGGAAAATGCAGACTGCTGATCTCCTATACAAGTCAGCATATGCGGCTTTGATAATGTGCCACGGCATTCGCATTGGATTGCACGTGTATGTCATATGAGACTTCCATCAGGTGGGGAGCAAAATGTGGATGGAATTGTCAAACAAATCAGACCACTCAACTCATCAAGTGGGCCTGGCCTGTATGAAAACAAAAGATGGTTGCAGAAAAATAAAATAAAATACAATAATCCACATGCATCATGCATTTATGGCATTATTACTAGTGGTCCATTTCAGCATCATTCTGCGATCAGAGATCAGGACTGTTCAACCAATCTGATATTGGGACCGTGACTTAGAAACAGCAGTTTTCACAGTTATGTCGGTTTAAAGTAAGCTACGCATGCCATGTATGCAATTTCTGAGTGCATGTGTATCAATCGTCATTCACAACCTAACTACCTAAGTACCGTACAACTCAAAAGTTTTAACTTCCCTGAACGGCCATCCTTATTTCTCTACAAAGGATCGAAACATGATATAATCCATTGCAACACCTGTTTTACCAAGAGGGTGCAATATTTAAGCTTTGTGACCCAACCATGTTATTTGTAGGACATCCACTCCATTCATCAGGTGCACCCCTCGATTTTAGGCCCTGGTCCCAAAAACCAGCCAGATCCACAACTTAGGTGGGCCATCACAACAGAGAATAATTGGTATGGAACACCAACAAAAGGTTTGTTTTTGGGGCCACCATGGTGTGTGTATTTCATCAAACCCGTTCATCAAGTGTAACTGATAAGGATGAAGGTGAGATACAAGAATAAGCTTGATTCAAAACTCTGGCAGGCGACACCTAGAGGAAATATTTAAATCACCCATTCCAAACCCCGGCCTGGCAAGCTCCTTATTGGGCCTCCAAACTACGCACAGGCCTGCTCAACAAGCATTTAGCTTCAGCCAGAATCCAGCTAAAGTGGGCACAGGCCTGGTATGTATAAATACCGGGTCTCTACAATGGTTGTAGTTGGAGCTATGTTTTCGTCCCAATAAATAATTGGGCTCTACCAAACCCCCAGGTCCTGAGAGATGAGGGCGGGGTTAGGGCTTGGGCTGAACTTGGGTTCGGGTCAACCCAAACCCAATTGACCCGACCTGAGTGCAGTCCGGTTTAGGTTTGGTTGTCCAGGTCCACAGTTTGTGTTCTGGTTGAGCAAAATCGGTTTGGGTGGTGGAACGTGGGTCAGGTTGGATCCTCTTGAAGTTAGGTTAGGATCAGTTTGACCCTCAACCTTACCCAACCAGCTCGAGTTTGGACCCTTAATCTGGACTTATCCTAGAGGCCTGTGGCCGCATACTAATTGGGCTGCACTTGAGTTTGCATTGTCTTAAGCCTAGGCCAGCCCGACCTGTTAAACATTCGTGGACCATGTAGGCCGCTAAGCCCAACCCAGCCTAGCCCGATTTCTGAGTTCATCTTCTGGGCTAGGCTAGGAATAGGACACTTAGCTCATGAGCTAGAACCCACGTGCTTCATGTTATGGAAAAATGTCGTGGAGCTAAGCCAACTAAAAAAATGCCAGGACAAATTTCCTATAAGACACAAAGCTCGGAAGATACGGTTAATGATTTTTCCGATAAAGAGATCGGTTTTTTGAGTCGACCCGAGCAGAGGTCTAAGGATAGAACTTGGTTGTAAGAACCATCCCCTGAGCTGAGATGAGGCTACGTTCTTGGAAAAAATCACGCCTCAAACCAGTGTAGATTCGATATGATTCTACCCAAAGATCATGCTGACCGAGGTAAGCTCAATGATAAATTCAAGGGAAGATTCGTATTCAAATAAGGTTTTCCAACAATTCCCGCGAATCCCACAAGATCTCAATACCGTCTGATGGGACCCTGTAAGTACTTCTGCTGCAATTCAAGTCTATATGACTGACTTAGGCATTAGATGGTCCATAGCCGTGATCGTCACTCCCGCTATCTTCTCCATCATGTTTTTTCAGGTATATTGATGAACTCGCATCCGTAACCAACCAATTATCTTCACCCAGATTTTGGTGCATGTTAACACTTCAGCCTGGCCAAGTTGGGCCAATTGGCAACTCTAATGCACGCACATGTTCGTCGATCTAGACCATTGGCTATCCTTTTATCGATGTCCAATGTTTTGTACGCATGTGATTCACCTGAGCTAGATTTTCGTGGTTTCCAAATAAAGGGCCTGGACCTTGCACACATTTGTAACATGGCTGGGTAGGGCACTTGTGTTTGGCTTGAGCACATGCATGAAATGTCAATAGCACTCCTTTTTCTTGTAATTGATTTTTCCTTCGCTGGGGCTGCTGCATGGATTCAGTACATGTGAGAACTATGGTTAATGATCCCCACCATTTACCAATGGGGACGAGGTGCGCTGCAGAAATCGCCCTTATTGGAACATCACTTTTTTTTTTTTTTTTTTTTCGTTTTTTAACACACACCCACACACACACTCACGCCTTAGCCGGATTTCACCACCTATGGGTGTACTCGAACCCTTGACCAGGTGTTCAAACTCCTGAAAGTCTACCACTGGAGCAAGAGTAAAGACCCATATTGGAACATTCCTATCGTTCGGTCTTTGGACTATGTTTTGTTGAATGTGGACAGTTAGTGCATTCTCCTGTAACAGTCTATTTCTAGGCCGTTGATGCATGGGTCAGAATCTTCCAATCTATAAATTTCTCAAGCCATTCATGGTGAAGCCATAAGATCAACGATTTGGAACCCTGCTTTTGAATTTAAATAAGAAAAGAGGAGAAAATGAATGCCGAACCGGCTTACAGGAGGTTGTTAGATCTATTCCTTACATCCATTCCATCCATCCGTTTTGAGACCTCATTTTAGGTAAATATACCAAAAATGAAGAAGATCCAAATATTAGATAGACCACACCACAGAAACAGTAGTGACTAAATACTCACTGTTAAAAATCTTTGAGGCCGCCAGAAAGTTTATTTACCATCCAACCTGTTGAAAAGATTAAAAAATATCTTGATGAACGGACCAAATAAATATCAGTTATATACAAGACTTTGGTGGCCCACAACAAGATTTTAATGGCCAATCACCACTGTTTCCTGTGGTACGGTCCACCTGAGATTTGGATCTACTTCAATGGTAGGAATTTCCCTACCCACATTTTCCTTTAGTGTGGCCCATTTGAGTCTTTGGTACTTCTCAATTTTAGTCTCAGTTCTGAAATGAGCTCATAAAACGGATGGACGGGTTAGATTTCTTACAAACTTTACAGTGGGCCCCACCTAGATTTCCAGCGCACGAACTTCCTGCTAAAGGGCGTCCGTATAACCCAGTGGTTTTGTGGCCCCTAAGAAGTGAAAAAAATTATATAAGCTTTCTCGGAAACTTCTGTGGCCCTAAGAAGCTTTGGACGGAGGATGTCGCTGTCCCACTGTTTTCTATGGTGGGGTCCACTTCATTATTTTTCTCATGCCATAAAACTATCTCTCTAAATGGATATACGGCATGAATACAGGCATGAATACAACACATATGCATCAAAGTGGGGTCCACATAGCTTGTTGACGTCAGTGGATTTGGATACTGACCTTGCAGTATGTAATCCGCGCCGTAGCCAAATAGCTACGGAAGTGACGTCACCAAGCTCTATGGACCCTACCATGATGCGTGTGTTGTATCTATACAGTCTAATCATTTTTAGAGATGGTTTTAGGGCATGAGAAAAAGAATGAGATAAATCTAAAGTTCAAGTGGACCCACGACAAAAAACCGTTGAATCAGTCACACCCAACGTTGAAACATTTATAGGGCCCACCATAATGTATTTTTTAGATCCATCGTATTCATAATCTAACATAGAGATATATGAGGTGAAACAAAAAATATAAGCTTGAGCAGAAACTCCTGTGGCCCCTAATAAGTTTTGAACGTGGATGTCACTGTCCCACTGTTTTCTATGGTGGGGTCCACTTTAACTTTAGATCTATCTCATTATTTTTCTCGCGCCATAAAACTATCACTCCAAATGGATGGACGGTATGGATATAACACATGCATCAGGGTGAGGTCCACAAATCTTGGTGACGTCACTTCAGTAGCAATTTGGATGCTGAACCTGTCAGTATCTAATCCGCGCTGCTGCACAAGAATCGGAAACGGATTAGCTACTCCCCCTGCCACCAAATCCGTGGCTGGTGGTCGTTGCTCTGTGCCCCCACCATGATTTATGTGTTTCATCCATTTCATTCATCTATTTTTACAGATTATTCTATGGCCTGATCCCAAAAATTATTGGGATATAAATCTTAGGTAGACCACACCACATGAAAACAATAGCGATTGGATATCTACCATTAAAATCCTCCTAAGGCCCACTATACTGTTTATTTGACATCCAATCTGTTGATTAGGTCAGACAGGCCCAAATGAATAGAAAAAAACAAAGATCAGCTTGATCCAAAACTTTTATGGCCCCCATAATGTTTTTAATGGTTTACCCTCATTCAACACTGTTTCCTGTAATGCGGTTCCCTTTAGATTTGGATATAACTCATTTTGGGACTCATACCGTAAAATGATCTCTAAAAATAGATGGAAGGCATGGATGAAACACATACATCATGGTGGGGCCCACATAGCAACGACCATCAGCCATTGGCTGGTGTCCGGGCTTCGCAAAGAAGCGGGAACATGAAAAGAATAGCGGGAATACTTTAATTTTCAAGTTGATGAGAGGGAATCTATTCTTTATCAGTTCAAAGCAAAACGAGGAGGTGTCTCTTAGACACTACTGTTATGTAACCAAGCAAAGCAAAGGAAAGAGAGAGAGAGAAAAAAAAGTTGATGAGAGGGAACCTACTCTTTATCAGTTCAAAGCAAAAGGAGAAGGTGCCTCTCTTTTGTTATATAACCCGTGAAAGCAAAGGAAATATTGGCTACTCACTGAAGGTTATCACTGAAGGTCATCACTGTTATTGGCCACTCAGCAAAGGTATGCTCGTGCGTTTCCTCTTCTTGTGGTTTTATTGTTAATCATGAGCTAAGGAGATTATGTACTCCATGTGTCAACCTTTGGGGTCCAAATGAAACATTATCAGAACCGTCCAAACTCTTTGAAATCATTTCTAAGTATAAGTTTTCTAATATCAGTGCTAATATGATGATCCTAATCCATTGGTTTCTGTAGGCTGAATCTGAGCCATTAAAAATTTTCTCTCTAGCATTCATCCGCAGTCAATGTATTGATAGCAAGGATCACACTTTTAGGGATACCATGGCCCGTCTCCTACAAAACATGGACTACTCCAATCGCCATAACATCTCTTCCCGTGGCCTACAATAAGTTGGTGATCTGATGGTCTAATGCAAAATGTGTCAAACATTCTATCTGTGTGGCCTGAAAATAAGGAAAATAAGTTAACGGCTGTAATTTAAGGGGAAAGGTGAGAAGATAGGATGGTTAGGGTTGTCCTGTTATTGTGGCTTTTGAGCCAATGGGCCATGTAAAGCAGAGGTCACCATGTGGACGGTCATGATCCATCACATATGCCTGCAAGTGGATGGCAGATGGGCTCTACCGTGTATCATTTCCTCTAAAGAGGGGTCCGTGCTCTCAATGTGTTGGTGGAGATACCTTAATCCAAACCATCCAAATTGTTTAAACCATTGCAGATGAGACATGGCCCTTAAATCAAATTGTTGGATGATCTAACTTCTAACCAATGGACACTTATTTGTTGAATTTGATATGTTACTATTTTTATTTTGACTATCCATTTGATTGACACCACTCCAATAGACTGATCCACTCCATCCATCGGTTGCAACCCTCGATTCTAGGCCCTAGGGCCAAAAATCAGCCCGATCTACAATTTAGGTGGGCCACCAAAACAGCGAACAATGGCTATGGGTCCCCAAACACAGGCTTGTTTGTGGGGTCACCATGTTGTGTATTTATCATCAAACCGGTTTATCAGGTGTGACTCATAAGAATGAAGGCAAAACAAAAGAATCAGTCTGATTTAAAACTCAGGCGGGCCACACTGCATGAACTTGGTTGTAGCTGTAATTTTACATTATTTCCAGAGGTGTAGCCCGTCTGAGTTCTATATCAAAATAATCTTCTGTGTGTACGGTTTACATAAGGGTTAGAACATGATGGAGCGACTGATGTTACACTAACAACATGATGGCCCCAAAGAGCTTGGGAAATGCAGACGCTGAGTAAACCAGGAGTTGTAGACGATTTGGGTCCATCTAAACAGTAGGCCAGACCCCAATGAGCGGATCAGATCCCTCGGGCGTTTAACACTTTAGCACGTGTTTGACGCAGCTACAGGAGAAGAACATTAGATGAATGCACCAGCAAGGCTCGTGGGAGGAGACAGGAAGGGAAGAAAATTAAAGATAGGAAAACAGAGTAACCAGCATGATATTTCCTTCGCAGGTGGCTCACCGATTGCGGTGGTACCGGGTTGCTATGTGGCCCGCGTTAACTCAGCACCAGTTCCTAAACTTAGGTGGGGATCTTTAGCATTATGGATTTTTAACACTTGGACATTCAGGTAGTTTAATTTGCCATAGGTCTGCATTGAGTTGAGTCATGACTCGGCCAAGTTACGGGTGACTCGTGGTGTCGAACCAAATTAGGTATCGACTCGAATCGCACCCAAGTTCAACGTGGCCCTAGCTGATTGGCAATGCCAAGCAAGAAACCATTCTTCATTGACAAGAGAGGGAGATAAAACGGATTTGCGAGGCTAAGTGTGTTTACACTTAGCCTAAAGAAGTTTATGTTGTTTAATGAGAAGTGGCTGCTATGACATAGCTGTGTAACTGATAGGTGAAAATTATGTATGCATTAAGAGAGACTGCCAACAATTATCTGCTAGCGATTTATAACCTATCAAAGGCAACTTTGCTTAGAGCCATTGTTGGGGATTTGTGCTGCGGAATCACACAGATCTAGATCTAGGATTGCAATTCAATAGTAACAAGCAATCACAGAAGAACACAAAGTTTTAACGTGGAAAACCCTTGCAGAAAAAAACCACGGCACAAAGCGATGGAGATCCATTATGAAATAGAAATTACAAGAGAGAGGACTTACCCGATTCGAACAACCTCGAATCTCACCCTTGTTAAACCCTTTTCTCTCTTTAGAACTCCTTTAGAAAGCTTTAGAATTATTTCGCATACCTTAGAAAAGACCTAGTGATACCTATTTATAGTTTAGGCAACTTCCCTTTCGCACCCTTGCGTAAGGTGACACAGAAATCCGCAGTCCGTATCAAATTTGGAAACGAATCTGTGTAACTACGACTGGTCGAAAGATGGCCACGACTGGTTGAGGACTCCCTCGACCGGTCGTGACATCCCCTCGATCGGTCGAGTATTCCGGACACCAAAAAACTGAGCTTGCTGGACTTTGAGTCGTGCAATGCTCGACTAGTCGAGTCGCTCCCACGATCGGTCGTGCAAGGGCCATGACCGGTCGTGAAACCCAAAACTCTGAGATTGAAGGCTTTTCTGACAACAATCTCCACCAAGTCTTCAATCTTCAGCCGTGTAGCTCCTTGACCTCTTTTCTTATTTTTGTATTGCATCATAGCTTCAATCAACACTTTTCGTGCTCACTAGGTCCTTTTACGCCATCGCCAAGTCCAGAGAAGTTGCACAAAACTTGAACTTCTCTGTAGGAACGACCTTAGTGAGCATGTATGTTGGATTCATGCTGGTGTGAATCTTTTTCAATGTGACATCTTCTTCCTCAAGCACCTGTCAGATAAAGTGGTGACGAACATCAATGTGTTTAGTACGTGAGTGATAAACAGAATTTTTAGCCAAATTGATATTGCTCTTGCTATCACAGTTAACCGGCACGGCTTCCTACTGAAGCTCTAACTGATTTATCATGCCTCTGATCCAAACATTTTCTTTAAATGCTTCCGTCACTGCCATATATTATGCTTTGGTCGTGGAAAGAGTCACCACGGACTGAAGTTTTGACATTCAACTGATTGCTCCACCCGTTAGTACAAACAAGTATCCTGAAGTAGACTTCTTGGAGTCTATACTGCCTGCGTAGTCGAAATCCACATATCCTACCAACTTTGTCCCTGTTTTCTCAAAAGTTAAGACGTAGTCTTTCGTACTTCGAATGTATCGAAGTAGCCATTTCACTGTCTCCCAATGTTGCTTGCTGGGGTTTGACATGTATCTGCTCACAACATCGACTGCCTGTGAAATATCCGATCTCGTACAGACCATGATATACATTAAACTGCCAACCTGCATTCGAATAAGGCTCATGAGATATCCTGCTTTTCCTCTTCTGTTTTTGGGACATGTCTTGAGGAAAACTTGAGGAGAGACGCGTAGGGAACATTCTCCGGCTTTACCTGACCCATCACATCCTTGATCAATACCTACACACAAGGTATTCCTCTTGTGATTATCAAAGCCTACTCCTCATTTAGTCTCAATGTCGAGAACCATCTTTGCAGCCCCCCGATCCTCCATCCTGAATGTCTTATTTATCGAGTCTTCAGTACATTAATTTTAGACATGTCATAATTGACGATCTACATATCATAAATTCCTGACTCACCATGAAGGAATCAAACCACTGTTTAGGTGACATGTCGAACCACGACCTCCTGCAAAGTCTTTTCTAAGCCCCTTTAACTTCGAACTGCTTTGGTTGTTTTATGTAGATCCGCTCTTTACTTTCTCTTGTAGAAGTGCAAACTCCACATCCCTCCTTCCAACTCAAGATCACATTGGCCAACCAACACCAATGCTAGATCTAATAGACACCTGCTATACCGTCGGCATGAATATCTCTGAGAAGCCGATCCCTTCTCTTTGAGCATAATCCTTCATTACCAACTTTGTCCTGTATCTATGCTGTATCCTCTTGAAGATCCACCTGCATCCAACCGCTCTCCGGCCCACTGGAAGCTCCACCCGCTCCCATATATCGGTCTGGTACAACGAATCCATCATATCGCCCATAGTCATCTTTCACTTCTCAGCATCAGGCTCACCTAGAGCCATCTGAATAGAAGATGAATCCCTTACGATATTGGAGTCGTCCATGTACCTCGCTGATATTCTGCGATCATGCCATGTGATTCTTCTCACAGGTGGCTGCTCTACCTGCTCTGTATCCCTGTCTGCCCATCTCAACCTTCCTATCTTGCCTGCTCATGTGGTCATGCCCAGCATGCCACACACGCGTAGAGGTGGAATCCGCTACATCCACTGCAGCTCCACCTTTTGAAGTGCTCTCGATCAACTTGTACATGTCACCGAGTCGTTGCGCTTTCATGATTACTTGTGCCCCTTTAGATACCTTAAGAACACCATCAATACCTGTGTACTTGCATCATTTTGCCTCAAGCACACCAAGAGAAATCAGATTTTGGTTCAAATCAGGAACGTGCCTGACATCAGTCAAGGTACGCTCCACTCCATCAAACATCTTGATGCACACCGAACCAACAGCCACGACATTACAAGTAATGCCATTGCCCATAAATACCTGTCCACCATCGCACTCCCTGTAGCTGGTGAACCAACTCCGATGAGGAGTCATGTGAAAAGATGCCCCTGTGTCTAGCATCCACTTGTCCTTACGATCATCGTGGCCGTTTGAGCGAAGACAGATAAAATATCATCATCATATATACTCGATCCATCTGACATGGCAACATTGGCCTTTCTTTACGAACCCTTAGAATCTTCTCTTTTCGATTTAGGATTTTCACAATCATTCTTCACATGTCCTTCATTCCCACAATTTCAGCACTTTACCTTTCCTTTGCCATTACCCTTTGATTTAGATCTAGAATCTGAAGAATCTGTACCTTGTTTAGAATTCTTACCCCTTGTAAGCAGTGCCTCAGAAGATATCCCCATGTTGATGTTAAGCTTTCTCATAGCCTTTCCTTGAAGGGCTGAGATAACGGTGTCGACACTCAGGGTTTTATTCACTGAGCACATTGTGTCCTTGAATGACTCGTAAGACGCCGGAAGAAAATTCAGCAACATACATGCTTGTTCTTCATCTTTCATCACTTCCTCCATATCAGCAATTTGTAAACTAATTTATTAAAGTTGCTGATGTGAGCTTCCAGATCTCCACTCTTTGCCATCTTGAAGTTATACCAGAGAATTTTTTCGCATGGACATCCTCTAACTTCGCCCATAACTTAACCACAGTTTTTTCCCTCATGTCGTTGTAGAGAACCTCATCCGTGAGACATAAACGGATCGATGATAAAGTCTTCTTATCAAGAGTATTCCAATCATCATCAGTCATAGTAGACTTTCGCTCCTCAAGAGTACTATCTTCGCCTTGCTTGATTAAGGAACTCATCATCTTGATCTTCCACAACTCAAAATTATTTTTCCCCGAGTACTTCTCAATATCATACCTAGTACTTCTCATTATTACTAATTCCTCAGATTCAGATCTGTGCCCTAACGCTTTCTCTGATACCACTTGTTGGGGATTTGTGCTGCGGAATCACATAGATCTAGATCTAAGATAGCAATTCAATAGTAACAAGCAATCATAGAAGAACATAAAGTTTTAATGTGAAAAACCCTTGCGGGAAAAAACCACGGCATAAAGCGACAGAGATCCACTATGAACTAGAAATTACAAGAGAGAAGACTTACCCGATTCGAACAACCTCGAATCTCACCCTTGTTATATCCTTTTCTCTCCCCAGAACCCTTTTAGAAAGCTTTAGAATTATTTTTCATACCCTAGAAAAGCCCTAGTGACACCCATTTATAGTTTAGGCAATTTCCCTTTCGCACCCTTGCGAAAGGCGACACAGAAATTCGCAGTCCGCATCAAATTCGAAAATGAATCTGCATAACTACGACTGGTCGAAGAATGACCACGACTGGTCGAGGACCCCCTCGACCGGCCGTGACAACTTGTCGACCGGTCGAGCATCCCGGACACCAAAAAACTGAGCTCGCTGGACTTTGAGTCGTGCAATGCTCGACTAGTCGAGCCGCTTCCACGACCGGTCGTGCAAGGGCCACTACTGGTTGTGAAACCCAAAACTCTGAGATTGAAGGCTTTTCTGACAACAGACATATGCACACCAGTGTCAGAAAAATAAAAGCATAACTTGTAGGGCACAAGACTGACAAACGCATAACACATGTGGCCCCTAGTATACGTAGGAAAATTTTAAAGTGCCACTGACGTCAAATTCTTATAGGACTGTTCATGAGTCGAGCTGGCTCAAAAAACTCACTCGACTCGGCTTGAGTAAGCTTGGATTGACTCGGCTTGAATGGCTGATTCGGGCTGAGTCAAGCTAATTATTTGAAGCTCGAGTTGAGTTCGAGCCGAGTTCGACTGGGGGTATTTCAACTTGACTCGAGCTCGACTCGGCTCGATTAATAAATATATTAAATGTTTAATATTATATATATTATATTAATATAAGTTTTAAGTTTTAACTTTAAAAAAGAAAAAGAAAAAGAAAAAAAACAAATAAACCCTAGAGACTCTACTCGACCGCACTAACCCTCTTTCCCTTTCCCTTTCCCTTTCTTCTCTTTATCTACCCATTGCCAGCCGCACGCCCTCTCGGACCACCACCACCAGTTTTCATTTTAGCTCTACAATATATGATTTCAATCTCTTGAGATCTACTTCTTGGGAGAGAAACCCAAGAAATCCGAGATGGGCTCTTCTCAGATTTTTTAGAACTTCAAGGAAATCCAATGATCCGATTGGCTAAGCTATTTACTTGGATTTCTGATCTATGTTTTGCTCTGTTTCTTTTTTAGTGCTTAGATTTCTGCTGGTGGAAGAAGATCAAGAACATATCGGTTCTTACAGGTTTCCTCATCCGATTCGAAGCTTCGTTTGGTTTTTTTCATTGGGTTTTGCTTTGATTCTTCTAAGATTTTTGAATTTTTCCATCAATGGAGGAGGATCAAGAGCAGAATCCATTACTCTCTCACCTAACAAGCTCGAGCTCGACTCGAGGTAAACTCGACTCGACTCAAACCACTAGCTTGACTTGAACTCGACTCGATAGCTTTGACAAACAAGCCAAGCTTCAATGTTGAGCTCGAGGCCGAGCTCGAGCTCGAACTCGAGTACAGCATGGACAAGCCGAGCCGAGCTTGGCCCACCTCGACTCGACTTGCTCGATGCCCACCTCTAAATTCTTCGCAATATAGTATATGCACAATATGGTCGTCTTAAAGCAAAAAAGATCCAAAGAATTTTATTTTCTAAAGACGATTGGTATTTTCTCAAAGGCGGCAAGGAACTAGGAGTAAGTAATGGAAAGTTCATCCGAAATTAGAAATAGATCACATACAATGGCACCATATATCAAGGATTGCAAATCTTACGGGGATATGGCCGCTTTACAATCGAAGATTCATATGCAAACAACTACGTGGCCACCACCTCTCTAAACCTATAAAAGCAATACTTTATAAAGAGCTCCAGACCCTTGTCACAAACAATCAATTTCTCTACAACACAATGCTACCTATTGTCTTAGTTTTAGCATTGGTCATTCTACTTTTTCCTAGATATGCTGCAACAAGTTCACAGCTATTAGATTACCTTAGAATCTTCCAATATGTCCATCACATTAATTATTGCAGTCTACCTTAGTAATATATTGAACATTCATAACGACCATCGTTAGCTCCCATGATTATAGAGTTTTTGCTTGATACATCGCCAATCACATTTTGCTGACTTCACACCATGATTGTCTTGCGACTGTTTGGTACTTTCCATAGCCATTTTTCTAGCACAAGTCACCGTAAGTATTTTATCTTCTTTGCTTAGTTTACTTTTTTCTCATTGATTATGCTGCTGCATTCAATTAATAACATTGGTGATCTAACCTTATTTTTTACTTCTATCTAATCATTGTTGCTTTGCTGGAGGATAGGTTTCAGTCAATTGGCTGGGTTATATAAATGCTTAAGTTAGGTGTTGATGCTACGTTATGCAATGAATGATAGATTTTGACGTCACTGTCTTGAAGTACATTCCTTGAGAGCATAACACTTATACGAATAAGATGGCATAGATCACGATAGGACCTAGGTTACCTGATGGATTCACCAAATGACTTTTGACTGTCTAGAGGCGTTCACTCTCGGCTGCCTAGCAGAGGATTATGACTATTGAGATTGCTTCTCTGAAAATTTTGCAAGACGAATGGACAAAGCTGGCTAAGCAACAGAGCTAATTGGACTATCTGAAAGATCATACCTCACTACCTTTTCTTAGAGGAAGAACTTTATTGAAAGGGGGTTGACAGATTAGTACTGAAGTGTCTGGGAATGGACGAAGGCATGATTGTCATGGGTGCATGTGCATGAAACATTTGTGGAGCCCATCAGTTGGGATAAAGATGAGGTAGCTCATCTAGAGACATGACTATTATCGGCCAACCATATTAAAGGATTGCATGAATATGTGCAAGAAAGTGTCAAGCTTAGAAAAAACATGAGCCTTTCTAGCCGTTCCTATGGTCGAATTTTATCTGATCGTCGAGCTATGACTGTTTCGTGGATGGGCAATAGATCTTATTGGGAAAATATTTTCACCATCCTCGGAACATCATGGTTTTGTCATTGTCATGACCGATTACTTCACTAAAGGGTTGAGGCATGACCGATGAGAGGAGTTGCTCAAGCAGAAGTTATAGATTTTATTAAGGAACTACTCTTCATCAATTCGGTATTCCTGAAATTATCATAGTCAAAGGAGGTACTCTGTTCTTAGGTGCTCAAATCCATACCCTCGCCAGCGCCTACATATTCAAGTTGGTTTACTTTACTCTATATTATGCTCAGGCCAATGGATAGGTTGAGTGAACCAGCAAAATCTTAGAATATGATTAAGTGCATGACAGAGACAACCCATGGTCGTAGAATACAATGTTATCTGAAGTGCTTGGGTATATCTAACATCTCAAAGAACAATCATTGGAGTCAACACCATTCGTCCCAACGTACAAGCACGACATTGTATTGCCCATGATAGTAAACACTGCGTTGCTCATAGTGGCTGTTCAACATCAATTAACTCCACAAGAGTTCATGAGGATGGAACTAGAAGAGCTAGATCATACTCGATTACAAGTCCTCAATTCATTGAAGGTTCACAATTTGAAGGTAGCCAGGGCCTATATATGATAAGAAAGTGAAAGGGAAGTCCTTTTATGAAGGATAATTGGACTAGAAGAGGATCCTTCCCATTAGCATCAGAAGTCACAAATTTAGAAAGTGGTGCCCAACTTGGGAAAGACCACTCATCATCAAGAAGGTGCTACGAAGAGAACGTATCTATTACAAGAATTTAGGCCATGAAAGTAAAATTTGGATTAAGGGCTGTTATCTAAAGAAGTATATGCCTTCCTTTGGGAATCCATGCAAAGTAAAATGAAATGACCAAAGAGCAGGTCGATGAAGATTAAAGCAAAAAGACAATATGCAAAAAAAAAAACCTTAATTTCTTTTTAATTGCCTTATATGAAATTTGGTTCATTACAAAATTCTCTTCTTAATAGAGAGATGTCTAAAAAAACCATACAAAAGGAAAAAGAAGATAAATTTAGCGATCTTGGGTTGATTGTCCTTCAAAAGAGGAGGATTCTTCAAATTTTTTTTTATAAAAATAATGGTTGAGCCTTTGAGCTTTGATTGTAGCCCATAAAGAGTGTGTCCTTGTTGGTTTTCACCGTCACATGAGCAACAATGGGATCAATAGGCACCATTGGTGAAAGTTGGAACGAAGGCGATGAAGAGAAGAAATAACGAAGAAAGCATGAGGAAATTGAGCTGAGAGGTTCAATTTATAGAAATGCTATGATCGATGAAGTCATCATTGAGCAATAAATGACAAACATGATTCTTGACACCAAAGGTGTGCACAACAACTGAGTGAAAACCTATGTTGCCATGTGTTGCTTGCAAAGTTCATCAAAATTCGTGACGTTGCAACATTCCTTCACATTCTTAGAATGTAAAGTGATGTGGGTGCATTGTTTTTATGCCTAACATGTGCAGTCCATATTATCCAATGAGAAGTCATCACGTATCGACACATATATGTATTGTGGAAGGAAATATACTCGCACTAAGAGACACTACCTACAATACTTATCTATCAACACACGTAGCCTATAAAAGCAACCTCGCTTAGAGTCGTGTGAACACCTATGCAAGAAAAAGGGAAACATAACTCTTAGGGCATGTGATCGACGCATGCATGACACGTGTAGCCCTTAGCATGTGTGAGAAATTTTCAAAGTCCTGACCGTCTTAAAAAAAAATCCGAAAGGAAAACTTTCCTAAGACTATCGATATTTTCTCAGATGCAATTAGGAATTGGGAGCAAGAATGTAAAGTCCATTCAGAATCAGAAGCAAATCATATGCGATAACACCATATAACAAGGATTCCAGATTTACTAGAATACAATCGTAGTACAATCAAAGATTCACGAGGAAACAAAAATGCAGCCACCGCCTCTCCAAGCATCTAAAAGCAACACTCAATGAAGAGCTCCAGGCCCCTCACTACAAACAACCAAACTTTATACAACTCATTGTTGCCAATCCTTTTAGTTTTAGCTTTAGTTAGTTCACTTTTGTCCAGCATGCTATAGAAGTCTGAAGCCATTAGATTATCTTATAATTGCTACTATCTAGCGCATCGTTGTAGTATGCTTTATGAGTAAATTAAGCATCAATGACTATCATTCTCGGATCCCTTGACTATCGAGTTATTGCTTGATATACTATGAGTCAGATCTTGTTGACTTCATATCATGACTGGCTACAACTTTTCATGACCATTCTGCTAGCACAACCCATTGTAGGTTTTTATCTTCTCTGTTTAGTTTACTTTTCTTCTCACTAATTGTACTGCTTGTACATTCAATTAATAAGATCGACGATTTAGTCTTTTTTTTTTTTTTATAAAAAAAAAAAAAAATCTTGTCTACCATTGTTAATTTACTAAAAAACATGATATGCTATTACCATTGAAGGGAAAGCTGATAGCTTAAGCAAAAAAAAATAAAAAATAAAAAAAATAATTCTGAATAACTAACCTTTCCCTTATAAAATTGCATAATTATTGTAATAATTGATGGCTAAACAGTTAATTCAACCTTCATAGCTTCTAATACTGCTAGTTTGACGCTTGGGGTAATAAGTGTTCAACCGATTTGAGTTGAAGACGACTCTACTATGCTTGACACTATTCCTAATCACATACATTTGACTGAATTCAGACTTTGTTACACATGTGGCATGTGTTGGTGGCATTGAGAGGGATGTGATGCGGTCGATCACCATCTTCCTTAGGAGATAACTACTTCGAATTCACAGAGCTCTCTAGACTCCTCACAGAGCTTCATTTAATCTATAAGGGATAGAAGGAAATAATTCCTAGTAATTTGAATAACTTAATTGATGATAAAAACCAAATTACAATTCTTTAAATGAGAAACTCAAACCTTGGAAGGAATTTAGACTTAGACTCCAACTCAAACACCCTAAAAGCATGACTTAATATAAATAGTAAACTTACTATTTATATGCAACCTCTCTTCCTACTAGACTTCATGGTTTTCAGCAAAAACTAGTAAGTGTCCAATATAGCCCAACCATGTTATTCTTCTAACTTTTCTAAGCCTTTTCATGTTGCCGACAACTTTTTCAACTCAAAGGATCAAAAGTTATACTCCAATTAAAACTTACTACTTATAGTAAAAAAGAAAATAAATGAGACTTTTGACTATTGATCCGATGGAATCTCATAAATCTGACGTAGGCAACCTAGCGTAGCAGGGTTGGTTGGCTTAAGTAGTTTCTCGTACTCTAAAATCACATAATATGTCAAAAAACTCATCCTTGTTTGTAAGATACCTTGATTTAAGGTCCTGATGGTCCGGATTGTTTACACCTCCAACCGGGCCTTCTCTGGTTCATCTTTGCCATGAAAGTGTATGAGACCCGCTCTACATCAGTTTGATGGAACAGCAAAAAAGTGGACCCTTGCTGATTGGTCCAGCTAAGCAAGAATCAATTCGGATCGCATGCAAAGTTGCGTAACACCCAAGCTATATGTGAGACCCACGATGTTTACATTAAAATCCACTCGGCCCATTGGCCATAACCCTTATTAACCGTACAAACAAATATTAGCATACATAGAACTCATATATGTCACATGAATTGGAACAATGTAAACTGCCTCCTAAAACCTTTAAGTTCACATGGTGTGGCCTGCCGGAGTTTCAGATCAGACTAAAAATCCCAGCCCTTCTCACCAGATCAGCCGCTCATTAGCACTGTAGAAAATAAAATCAAGCCGATCCAAAACTAAGGTGGACCACAAGGTAGGGATAATGTAAAATCATGCCTAGGACCTCTAAGTGCGTATGTATCTCTATTTGGTACAACTTCATCCTAGTGGGGTGGGCCTGATGAATGAATTATATGGCGTACGACAACACGGTGGAACCCACAATGGGAAGGTTTTATTGGTTGAATGTCGCACTCAACTTTTTCTAGTGGTGTAAGAGTTACATGTGTTTTTGGGAGAATTTTTTGCGACATCACCTAGCATCGAATGTCTCATCTATTCACGGAGTGGATGATGCAAAGTTGACGTGGCTCCCACAAGTTCTCGTGGTCCCTGTACCATAGGCGCGCATGTCGAGTAAAAGCGGTGGAAGTAGTGTTTAGGGTGTACACGAACTGAATTAGCTTGGTTAGCTCGACTGGACTCGAAAAAACTTGATTTGACTCGGTTTGAAACTGAGTTTGATTTGAGTTGAGCGGATGTTTTGAGCTCGTTTTGAGCTCGAAAAGATTTCGAGCCGCGGCTCGGATGGAACCCCAACTTGAATCAAACTTGGATCAAACCTCAACTCGAATCAAACTCGGATTGAAGCAGTTTAGTGACTCAATTATTTTGATTTTGATTTTGATGTTGCTTAACAAGTGTTTGATGAAATGACTCAATGAAGTGTGGGCCAGTGGCAAGGAAGGAATGGATATGAAACAATACCCTTGTATCTTGAATTTTATGTTGCCTACTGAGTGTGATGAAATGCCGATGCTGATGTTTTTACATTCTGTGAGAAATTGAAGGTGCACTCCATGTGTTTGAGAATATGCCATAGAGGCTCATTCTTGGCTCGAATGACCTGAGTTGCTGATCGAACCGAGACGAAGCTGGCTAGTTAGGCTCGAGGATTGAGCTAAGGTGAGTTCAAGCTGGGGTTAGCTAGTGGCCGAGCCAAGTCGAGTTTTGCCAAGCTCGACTCGGTTCGACTTATGTACAACCCTAGTAGTGTTGTCAACGGGCCCAGCCCGGTAGGTCTCAGCCGGATTTTGAACTTTTTTGGGCTGGGTGGAAGGCCGAATCTATTAGCACCCAGGCCGAATCTATTAGTTTTCCGCGCCCCCCCCCCCCCCCCCCCCCCCCCCCCCCCCCCCCCCCCCCCCCATTGAGCAGTTTGCCTATAACCCGGGAATAGAGATATTCCTATGCCCCCAGCTTCTGTATGGCCCACAGTTGTCCGTGACCAATCCACTCAATTCATTTATTTTGCGATTACTCAAGAGAACAAGAATTTAAAAATCAAGTGGATTCAAAACTAATGGAAGTCAAAACACACGAACAGTGAGGATTGAACCTGTGGGGTAATTGAAGTTTTGTATCGAGATGACATTTGTTCTTACATTTTATATGGGTGGTAATAACCCTATGAAAGGTTTGGATTGCATATAAACATATAGTCAGCTCTAAAAAACAAGTTTCAATGGTGGATGTTTTCGTTCCCACTCCTTCGTTTGGTACGGTCCACCTGAATTTTTGATCTACCTGATTTTTAGAGTTTTATCCCTTTGTGGTCTTTCAAAACAGACGACGTGGATTTGTAACAGAAATCTGTGGACCCCACGCCCTGGCAGAGGTATATCTTTGTGGCCGGGTCACTGGCAATCCAATCTCAGAGCACTATAAGTTATGGTGCTCCTGGTTGCATTCTTTCACCTGGACAGTCCAATTGATCCATCTAAACCGTCTATGCTCTCAAGAACACATTTTATTAACTATTGTGAAGAAATTTCCTGATCACATAATTCAGTCCATCCTTTATTTGGCCACATTTTCTCTACCCATAATTTTTCGAGCCATGGATATGATAGTTATGATTGCCTAAGTCTTTAAAATAATAAACAATCCACCATTAGGTCCTAACAAATGGATGGATATCAAATTGTGGCTGGACCTGTTTTAAATAAACAACCTTCACTGTTCATAATAAATTCCTTGTTTTAAGTATACAACCTTAACCGTCCATAATAAATTCCTTGTTTTTAATTAAACAACCTTCACCGTCCATAATGAATTCCTTTGATCAAATGGTAAGTATTTCTTAGATTGTTGTTATGCTTACATGTTAGCTCCTGAAATATTTTTGGAATATAATGAACGGGCTAGATTAATGTGGACTATCAAGGTCCCCACCCAATAAAGAGCACTAAAACGTCCAGCTCTTTGAGAGCACTAGAGAATTTTTGTGTTACTTTTGACTAAACATTAAAAAAGGAAAAAGAAAAAGAAAAAAGAACTGCTCCAATGCCCTTAGAGCACTTATAAGTAATAGTGCTCCTACTTGTGTTACTTTTTGTGTTACTTTTGACTAAACATAAAAAAAGAACTGCTCCAATGCCTTTTTTCTTTTTTAAATATCAGCACTGACAAGAGTAGCGAGAGTCAGCGACTGTAGTGACGTCACCAAGTTATGTGGTCCTATATTTGTTGTATCCACACCGTCCATCCATTTGAAGAGATCGTTTTCAGGCATGATCCAAAGAATGAGGCAGATACAAAACTATAATGGACCCCACCACAGAATACAGTGGAGAGATTAACGCCCACCGTTGAAACCTTCCTAAGGTCCACCGTGATGTTTATTTGAGATCCAATCCGTTCATAATTTAACACAGACATTATAAATATCAGCTTCATCGAAAACTTGTGGCCCTTAGAAGTTTTTAATGGTTGTCGTTACTCCCTCCACTTTTTTGTGGTGAGGTCCACTCGAGCTTTGGATCTGAATCGTTCTTTGAGTCATGCACTAAAATGGCATCTCAAAATTGATGGACGGTGTGGATATAAAATATACTTCATGGTGGGACCCACAGAACTTGGTGACATCACTTCAGTAGCGAGTCGGCCAATTCGACCAGTATGTAGCGAATCCGCACTCGTGTATATTAAAGTTATGAAAAATATCATATATAGTAGGGGTGGATTATGTTGTACCCCCGCCTGTTCCGTGCTCGGGACAGGCAGAAGCTCAGAGGACAACTGAAGAGCCACTGTGATTTATGAGTTTTATCCACACCGTACATCGATATTTTTGTATCATAACTGAACCATACCAAAGGAAGCAGGTGTACTAATTGTTGGGGAAAAAATATGCCAAGTCCGAAGACTCGGGTATGGAGCGAACCGACTTTACCCCCTTATTTTCTCGGTCTTTGGAGAAAGCAGATAAGTCCGAGATACGAAGACAGAGGCTTGACAAGTTGACTCGGTCGACGAGTTAGCAACGTCAGTATAAGCCGACTAAGGCCAAATAAGTTATAAGCCGTCTGACTGACAATGAGAAACTGACTCGGTAAGTTGGTTGCATCAGCTACGGAGTAAGGAAGGATGACGGATAAAATCTGAGACTATTCCGCCCGTAAGAAGGCAAAAAGCTTATTCTCCTAAGCCAGCTTAGACTCTTCCGGAGTTGGAAATGGCCGAGCCGAACCAAGGAAAGACAGTGTGAAATCAAATACTGCCCCAAAAATCCAGAAGTACAGGTGTCCGATCCCGAGGATTTCGGGATCGGATGAAATCTGTCAAAAGGATCAAATCTCCGAAGATAAGGGAAAAGAATCTCTGTACGGCAGGATCCTCTCTCTCTCCTATAAACAGGAGAGACTCCAAGGGTGAAAGGTACGCAAGAGAAACCCTAAAAAACTCATTTTCCTGGATCCTTACTGACTAAGCATCGGAGGTTCCCCGGCTTGAGCCAGGACCCCTGTGTCTTTCATGTTATTTCAGGTGAGAGACTCGGGAAAGTAGAGATCAGATTTTTGCATCATCAGTTTGGCGCCGTCTGTGGGATTCAGACAAAAAGCCGTTTTTCATATTCTACCCCAAAGACTTGTAAAACAAGTTCTAATGGTGACGACTAGAAAAATAGATTAGGACAATGCAAACGAGATCGCCGCCAGCGCTGCAGTAAGAGCTCCACCAACGGTCCCGCCAGCAGCGCTGCCAGTGGCCTCGGCCGCATCCAATAATCAGCGGAACCGGGGGAACACGCAGCTGAATCGGGAGGTTCAAGAGATCCGATTCGATATGAACGCCATGTAGCAGATGTTGGAACGGATGTACAACCAGCAGATGCTATCGCATCATCAAGGACAAACATCGCGTGCTCCCCCACCTTTGTCCAACCCTCTGCCTGCTGCTCGACCCGCGGCTCTACGAATGTCCCTTCATCCGAGTCAACACCAGTGTCCGACGGAACCAGCACCAGCTCGTTCCGTCTCAGTCGTGTTACCCCCCTCTGATCTACGACACAGAATAGATCAAAGGAGGCGCAGTCGGCCTCCCGCTGAGGAAACAACAGAAAGTGAAGAGCCCTAGAAAGCGGACATCCAGGACTTCAAGAAAGATATTTGGGAGGAGATGGCGAATATGAAACAAGGTCGGAATACATATCCGGTTTGCTTCGAGGCTAAAGTATCCCCTTTCATAGATGAAGTGATGCCGGCTCGGTTACCGGAAAGGTTTCGCTTACCGCAAATCATCCCCTTCACCGGAAAAATCGACTCAATCGAGCACATCAAATGCTTCAAAACTTATATGGAGTTGCACGATGCATCGGACGCGGTCATGTTCCGAGTCTTCTCTCTCACACTAATCGACGTGGCTCGGCTTTGGTTTAAACAACTGAAATCGAAATCTATCGGTTCATTCGCCAAACTCAGCGACGCCTTCCTCGCCAACTTTATTGGTGGAAAAAAGAAACTAAAGCCACCTGCACATCTGAGCAACATAGTTCAGAAGACAGGAGAATTTCTGAAAGATTATATCGAACGTTTCAACTTTAAATCTCTTCAGGTTCGAAAACACTCGGAAGAAACAACACTCAACGCGCTCATGCAAGGGGTCAGAGACAAACCATTTTTGGCATCTCTGGATAAAAATCCGCCGGAGACTCTGGCCGAGTTTATGGCTCGGTCGGACAAATACGCGGATGCCGAGGAAACGCGACTCCTGCGCGAAACGACCCAAAACGCAAAATCCTCGGCCAAAGAGTCGGTCAAATAAGAGACTGACTCGGCTGAAGGGAAAAAGCGTAAGGACGATTGAGTACACGATGATCAAAAGTCAAGAAAGTGACCTGACCGAAGATTTTCCACATACGCTCCTCTGAATAAAACTCAGGAACAGGTGTTAATGGAAATCAAAAGTGAAGGTTTCGTCAACTGACCTAGTAAACTGCGGGGCAATCCCAACCGGCGGAGTAAAGATAAGTACTGCCACTATCATCGCGATCACGGGCACAATACGAGTGACTGTTATCACCTAAAAGAAGATATCGAACGACTCATCAGGGAAGGCCGACTCGGAGAGCATGTAGAAAGGATCGTGTCTGCGGAAGCACGTCCAAGCGAAAATCGAATCACGGAAGAAATCTGAACGATCGTCGGTGGTCATCGAGGTGGGGGCGATTCTAATAATGCACGAAAAAATCACGCCAGAAGCATTAGTCGGCCCGAGTCCGAAATTCTCTTACTACATCGGCCTTCGAAGGAAAAGAAACGAGAAAAATATTGCATCTCGTTCACTGAAGATGGTGCTCGAGGCATCCATCATCCCCATGATGACGCGCTAGTTGTCACTCTCACCATCGCTAATAGAAAAGTTTTTCGTATACCTGTAGACACTGGGTTGTCTGCGGATGTGCTATTTACTCAAGCGTTCGACAAAATGGGGATTGAACGATCAGCGTTACATCCAGTTCGAACACCGCTGATCGGATTCTCGGGCGGACATATACTCCCAGAAGGAATTGCTTCACTACCGCTCACTGCCGGTGACCCCCCGAATTAGACGACAGTAATGGTAGATTTCCTGATCGTTAACCAAGCTTCTATTTACAACGCTATACTCGATCGACCTACTTTAAATCTTTTGCAAGCGGTGGTATCTACTTACCACCTCTCCATGAAATTCCCGACTGAGTCAGGAGTAGGAATCGTGAAAGGAGATCAGCAAGATGCTCGACGCTGCTATGCCACTGCAGTGAAGGTTCTGATTGAAATTTCAGTGTTTGAATCGTTGGATCCCAGGGTCGGATCTCATGAACGAGGGCAATCAATAGAAGATCTTATATCGATACCCTTGGCCTAGACTGAGGAATCGAAAGTAGTACAAATTGGCTCATCCCTGAAGCCACCTCTTAAAGATAATTTAATTGCCTTGCTTCGACGATATGCCGACGTATTCGCATTGAGTCACGAAGATATGCCTGAAATCGTTCCTTCGGTCATGACCCATCGACTCAACATTGATTCGACCTACCGACCAATTCAGCAAAAGAGACGTCCTCTCGGCCCCGAAAGGTATGCTATCATTGAAGAGGAAGTCGACAAACTCCTCAAGGCTAAATTCATAGAAGAGATATATTATCCGGAGTAGATAGCAATGTCGTGCTCGTGAAAAAGGCCAACGGGAAGTGGCGTCTCTGTATTGATTATATAGATCTGAACAAAGCTTGCCCCAAGGATAACTTCCCTCTTCCCCGGATTGATCAGTTGGTAGTTAGTATCGCATGACATGAATTACTTAGTTTTATGGATACCTACTCTGGGTATAATTAAATTGTAATGCATCAATCCGATAAATCTAAGACTACTTTTGTCACTGACAAAGGTTTTTATTGTTACCGAGTGATGCCATTTGGTTTGAAAAACGCTGGAGCGATGTACCAAAGGTTGGTGAATAAAATGTTTGCTCAACATATCGGCCGAACCATGGAAGTATATATAGACGATATGCTCGTCGAAAGTGTACACGCGACCGACCATATAACGGACTTAGAAGAGATGTTCTTGACCCTGCGCAAATACAAAATAAAGTTAAATTCGAGTAAATGTGCTTTCGGTGTAAGCTCGGGGGAATTTCTCGGGTTCCTTGTTAATGAGAGAGGAATCGAAGCAAATCCTGAGAAAATCAAGGCTCTACTCGACATGGAGTCTCCCAAGATGATCAAAGACATGCAAAGGCTGACCGGGCGAGTAGTCACACTCAGCCGTTTTCTGTCCTGAGCCATCGATAAATGTCTCCCGTTCTTCAAACAATTGAAGGGGTGACAGTCGATGGAATAGACGAAAGAGTGTGAAAGAGCGTTCCTGCAATTGAAGTCTTATCTTGGGTCTCCACTCCTGTTATTCAAACTCGAGTCGGGAGAAGTTTTATTATTATATCTGGCTGTATCCGACGCAACGATTAGCTCGGCCCTCATACGTGAATATGATGGAAAGCAATTACCAGTGTACTATGTCAGCAAAGCGTTACTGCCGGCAGAGACAAGGTATCCCCCCTTGAAAAGATAGCCTTTGTCCTGGTAGTATCCTCGCGACGACTCCGACCATACTTTCAAGCTCACACAATCGTCATCATGATTGACCTACCATTGTATCAGATCCTTTAGAAACCAGAAGCCTCCGGCCGACTTACAAAGTGGGCTATTGAATTAAGCGAGTTTGATATACAATACAGGCTGATGATAGCCATTAAAGGACAAGCCGTGACTGACTTCATTGTCGAAGTAACTCCAAAGATCGATAAAATGCCTGAGTCTGCTGGAATTATCGGAGCATCGGTATCCTCTTCTTTCGACCCCTCACCAGGCCTTACCTCCTGAAAATTATTCGTCGACGGCTCCAACTCTAAGGCAAGCGGGGCTGGGGTAATATTAGAAACTCCCGATCAAACATATATGCAATATGCCTTACGACTTGGATTCCAAACGTCGCAGAATACAAAGCCTTGCTACTTGACCTTCGACTCGTCGCGAGCTTAGGTGTAACTCATCTCAATGTATTCAGTGATTCGTAGTTAGTCGTCAACTAGGTCACCGGTGTTTACCAAACACGGAAAGAACAACTGAAGGCTTACATGGAGAAAGCCAAAGAATTAATCGGCGGATTTCGATAATGCGAAGTAATTCGGATCCCCAGAACTAAGAATGCCAAAGCTGATTTGTTAGCAAAACTTGCCTCAGCCGACGAAGACGACATACCTAGATCGGTGCCGATCGAATGCGTCGCTAAGTCGAGTATCACTGAGCCAATCAACTTGACTATACATGCTATTGAGTTGGAACCGACCTGGTCCGACCCTATCATCCATTATCTCAACGAGGGAAAGCTGCCTGAAGATCGCACCGAGGCTCGGCGGCTAAAGATCCTAGCATCACGATATACTATTCTGAACGGGGTATTGTACAAGAAAGGTTTCTATGCTCCCTTATTACGATGTTTGAATCCCCATGAAGCTGATTAGTATTACGGGAGGTACCTGAAGGAATATGCGGAAACCACTCGGGAGGACGTTCACTCGCCCACAAAGTCCTGCGGCAGGGGTATTATTGGCCAACCATACAACATAATGCTAAGAAGTTCGTCCAAAGGTGTGACAAGTGTCAGCGATTTGCAGCAGTCCCGAGGCAGCCCCCCGAGGACTTGACCCCAATGACTGGTCCTTAGCCTTTTGCACAGTGGGGGATCGACATCATCGGACCATTCCTTTGGGAAAGGGTCAGACCAAGTTTGCCGTAGTTGCGGTAGACTATTTCACGAAATGGGCCAAAGCCGAGCCGTTGGCAAAGATAACCGAATAGAAAGTTACAAGCTTTGTTTGGAAAAATATCGTATGTTGATTCGGGATACCATGAACTATTATCACCGATAACGGAAGGCAGTTCGACAATAGACAGTTCCACGAAATGTGCAGTAATCTCGGGATCCGAAACGTGTACGCTTCGCCGCATCATCCTCAGATGAATGGACAGGTCGAGGCCGTTAACATGATTATCAAACAGTATCTCCGAAGGAGGCTCGATCGAGCCAAAGTAGCATGGGTTGAAGAACTCCCGAATATATTGTGAGCCTACCGAACCACAGCTCGAACTGCCACGGGAGAAACTCCCTTCTCCCTCTGTTATGGGTCGGAGGCAGTTGCCCCGGTTGAGATCGAGATACATTCGGCCCAAGTTAATTCATTCAGCGAACAAGAAAATGAAGAACTCCTATCTCTCAAGCTTGACTTAGTGGAAGAGAAAAGAGAAGAAGCTCGGCTACGAGTGATGGCTCGGCAAAGACGAGTAGCTCGGTTCTACAACACTCGAGTTAAAGTTAGACGATTCCGTGCCGGGGATATGGTCCTTCGGAAAACGTTCCCAAATATAAAAGAAGTTGGTGCGGGCACATTATGGCCGAATTGGAAAAGACCCTATGTCGTCTCGAGTACCATTTGACCTGGAGCGTATCGGTTGGAAAACCTGAATGGGCAGCTACTGCCTCACCCCTGGAACGCCAAGCATCTCAAAATCTATTACCCTTAAGTCGGCCAAAAAAAAAAAAAACAAAGACATGTACACAGAGTCGATTCAATAAAATTGAGACTTTCCATTCATTACTTCCTAAGTGTTTTACATCGGGTTACATCAGACCCTACTTCGACTACGTTAAAGGAGCACGTAATTAGTTCCCACAAAGGGAATGACCTCTCTCGGTTATAGACGCTCTTGAATCGGCATGGGATAAAAGTCAGCCTAAGAAGCTGATGATGGTACCAAAAAAAGCTTAGACTCAGCTGACACTACGCTAGTGTGAATGCCAAAAATGATGCACATGGCTACTATCCCTCGGTCGGAGGTACTCCTGAAGCAGTTCCAGAGGGATCGGTCTCGCAGCTAGCGGCAGTAGCGGTGGGAACTTCTTTATCTACAGTGGCATCGGCACGACCATCCTCGGTATCCTCGGCTCCAGACTAACAGCTTCAAATGTAGAGAGATCAAGGTCGGGGAAGGCAGCCCTTATTTCCAGAACGCAGGCCTTGTACCCACCTTGATAAAGGCGATCTCTCTCTTTCCCGAACTCCGAAGACTCGAGAAAGGCATCCACGGCCCGGTCCTGAGCCTCTTTGGCTCGATTGGCCTCCTCCTGAGCCTGTTGGATAAGTGCCGCGGCGTCGGCTCTGGCTCGAGCTAAAGTGCTCTCACAAGCACTATGGATATGACGAAGATGTCGCTTCTCTTCTACGGCTTTCACTAGAAGTGATGCCAAACGAGCACTCTCAGCCTTAGCACCTTCGAGAGCTGTCTCCGCATCCTCGACAGACTTCTTGGCAAGTGACAAGTCGCCAGTCATAATGCCGATCCGACTTTCGGCGATCTCGCGGCGTCCCTCTGCCTCGACCACAAGCTTCTTAATCATCTCTGCCTCAGCGCAAGCTTCTGAGCCGCAGACAACTCCGAGCAAGCCTTAACTACGCAGGGGGCCAACTGCAAACGGGAAACAACGAGTTGTAACACGAGCCCGAAATTAGAGTCACAGAAAAATAAAAAGAACAGATATTACCTCGAAGAGTAACCTCGCCGTATGGCCAAGGGTCTGAAGCGTGGGGGCATTGTAAAAGCTGACGAAGTCTTTTTCTCTCCCATGAGCGATGACCCAAGGGATTATCCCCGATATAACCTTATGGAAGGGCGATAGCTCCTGTTGAGTTATCTCCTCTCTCGAAGATTCTCCACTCGACCCCTCTCTCTGCCTCGGAACCTCCTCTGCAATGAATCTCGGCTCAGAAGCCGACTGAGACACAGGAGGCGTAGCATTCACCTCTTCCGCCCTCTCATCAGGGTCGGAGAGCACAACTACGGACGGAGCAGCCGGAACAGAGGCAGATGGGACAGCTGGCTCCTGGGCCTTTGGACCTGTCTTCGGCTGTTTCGAAGGCCGAGTCCCCAATAGAAGGACCGACCTTGGAGGAGCCTTCACCTTTGAGATCGGTTTGAGGGAAGGTCGAGACTCAGCCATGTCTGTGGAAGCTTGTTTAAGAAAAGGTTGAGCCTCGGGTAGATCTGAAAAGAAGAACAAAGGCAAGTCAGACAAAGTGTCGAGAGAACATGACAACATAAGAGGAGTTACCTGATACGAACGAGTCTAAACTCCCTTGGTGGAGACGCTCTGGTTGCAGCAATGACTTCCACGACCGGTCCTCCGCACTTAACTTTTTCAGATCCCTGACTCGAGTTAGGTCACTGGATCCAAGCTTCCCCCTTTTCTTTGGGATATCTACAAGGCACCATAAGATTAGATTCAAAGTGTTACGACGCGAATAAACAAAAGGTATAAAGTCGAGTCACCTGCTTTGCGAAACGATCGGGAGACTCGAGACTCGAAGGGCCAAGGATCAGCCGTCTCCCAATGTCTACATGCCCAAAACCATCTCTCCTTCCAGTGTTTGTTGGAAGTCGGTGGGTCGGTTATAAGAGAGCCACACTTGCCCCGCCATACATTCAGAAAGTAAAAACCGGGAAATTTTGGAGTCGGTTTTACTTGGTATAAGTAGAGGAATTCATCGACTGTCAGTGGGGGCTGTTCCAACTCAGCCCATAGCACTGCGCACCCGAACAAATTCCTCCACCCGTTCGGGAATATCTGGCCGAGAGCAAGCTTGACACGAGATAAAAAAAATCTCAAGCAATGGGTTGGAGAGGCAGACGCAAGTCACATTGCATCGAGACCTGAAAAATTGCAACCATCCCAACAGGGGGTGATCAGGCAATTCATCCGGACGAGGAAGCCGAATTATAACCGAGTTTGGGACATGATATCCGGCTCGGATTCGGTTAAGGTCAGACTCAGTTAAAACTGATGCAACGGGACCGTTCAGATCATCCTCGGCCCCCTCTCCCTCGGAAGACGACTCAGAAGCCTGAGTAGACTTAGAAGCCTGCGTTGACCGAGTCACAGGGGCCGACACAAAGGCTCCCTCAGCGATTTGTGTTTCCTCTTCTTCCTCTTCCTCCTCCGGCGCATTCAATGCAGGATTTAGTCTCCTTGGGTGGGTTACCAGAGATGATCCGCCACTAGACGGACCGGCCAGAGCAGAAGGACCAGCCAGAGTAGGGCGCTCTGCCGATGATTCAGCGGCCCTCCTGACGAATCGGAAAGCAGCTTCTGCATCAACAACGATCTCCGCCAGTAAAGAGGGTGGCTCCGCAACATTCCAGAGACGTTGCGAATCACCCTCCTCATCGGAAGTTCCCTCCCAGGGGCTCTAAGAGCCATACGCAGCCATTAATGTTGATAGAGAGGGAGGGAAAAAACTCACCGGAGAAGGCAGAAATGGACGCAAAAGAAGATGATGGAGAAGAAAGCGGCACGAATGAAGGCCAAGCGATAGGTCGCGGAGGAGGTGAAGAAGAGCAAAATGGGAAAACAAGAAGAGTGGGAGAAAAGAATGGCGAAAGTAAAATTCGGACGCTTCTCCCGCCCTCTTTTATAGCCTTGCCACGTGGCAAGAGCATTTAATGGACAGACGAAACGACACCTGCCTCGACTCCCCCGCTCGACACCTGGCACAAGTCGGCGCACGCCGACTGACCATGGTAATTTCTTCCCCACGCGTCCGACGTCCATTCGCGAGAATAACGACTTGGTGGTTAACTGCTCGTGCGATCTCGGGAAACGAACTGTCGTAAGTTAAGGACGACCCAAAGAGCATTAATTGTCTCATCATAACCTCGAGGACGACCCAAAGAACATTAATTGTCTCATCATAACCTCGGCTTCCGTTCCAAAATCGACCTCAAAATTGTTACTCCTTAGTACCGCAAGAGACACAAGGAGTAAGGGGGCTTACTGTTGGGGAAAAAATATGCCAAGTCCGAAGACTCGGGTATGGAGCGAACCGACTCTACCCCCTTATTTTCTTGGTCTTCGGAGAAAGCAGCTAAGTCCGAGATACAAAGCCAGAGGCTCGACAAGTTGACTCGGTCGAAGAGTTAGCAACGTCAGTATAAGCCGACTAAGGCCAAATAAGTTATAAGCCGTCCGATTGATAATGAGAAACCGATTCGGTAAGTTGGTTGCGTCAGCTACGGAGTAAGGAAGGATGATGGATAAAAACCGAGACTATTCCGCCCGTAAGAAGGCAAAAAGCTTATTCTCCTAAGCCAGTCGAGACTCTTCCGGAGTCAGAAACAGCCGAGCCGAACCAAGGAGAGATGGTGTGAAATTAAATAACGCCCCGAAAATTCAGAAGTACAGGTGTCTGATCCCGAGGATTTCGGGATCGGATGAAATCTGTCAAAAGGATCAAATCTCCGAAGATAAGGGAAAAGAATTCCTATACGGCGAGTCCTCTCTCTCTCTCCTATAAACAAGAGAGACTCCAAGCGTGAAAGGTACGCAAGAGAAACCCTAAAAAACTCCTTTTCATGGATCCTTACTGACTTAAGCATCGGAGGTTCCCCGGCTTGAGCCAGGATCCCTGTGTCTTTCATGTTATTTCAGGCGAGGGACTTGGGAAAGTAGAGATCAGATTTTTGAATCAACACTAATAACACCCACCATTAAAACCTTCTTAGGGTCCATTGTGTCGATTATTTTCCATCCAACCTGTTGATATGGTCATATACTGTTGGATGAAGAAAAAAACAAATATAGTCTTGATCCAAAACTTCCGTGGTCCCTAAGAAATTTTCAGCGGTAGGAATTTAATTCCCACCGTGTGGTCCATTTGATACTTATAAATTTTTTATTTTTGGCTTCATATTCTAAAATGATATGGAAATATGTATGGACAGTGTGGATAAAACTCATAAATCACGGTGGCCCCTTAGTTGCACTCTAATCCGCGTCCGTTATAGCCGTGGGCTGCTCCCGTTGAAATGCCACTTTAGTCTTTGTCAGATCTGTTTTTTTTTTTTTTTTTTTTCTTTTTCTTTTTACACACACACCCGCCACACGCCCACGTTTACCTATGCGGGATTTCACCACCAATGGGTTTCGAACCCAAGACATCGTGTTGAAACTCCTTGGAGTCTACCACTCGGGCAAGGATTTTATCATCAACTTTGGCAATTCTCCGTCCATTAGCACAAAGATGTGTTCTAGTCTTTTGTCTTTCTATCACCCTCATATTTGGAAATGCTCTCTTCCTGAAATAGAGAAAGTTACTTTCTTGGTAGGATGATTAATTTTAGCACGATAGGTAGTAAGTCGATTCATTCCTAGAATAACATCATACCTCTTTATCTCCATTACGATAATATCTACTGGTATTGGGGATCTTTCAACTTCAATTTCAATTTCACAAGATTTACAAATTTTGTCTAAGATGACAATCTTTTCCATGGGTAATTCTGTCGAGATTGGTTTACTAAGAGTTACATATTTTATACTTAACCATTGTACTACTGCAGTTGTAATAAAAAACAATGAAGCTCCAAAACTGAACAATATGGCAATGGGCTGATCATGCAAGATGATTGTACCTTTTATAATGTTGTTATTCGCTTCAGGTTCTTCAATAGAGGTGACAACATAAACTTTGATTTGTGTAGAGTGTTGTCTAAATGGTTGTCCTCCTTGACAGTTCGTAGGCTGTGATTCTACTGGTTTTGGTGCAGTCGAGATGGCATGGAGTGCGATGAGTGAAGGAAAGAGTGTGACAGTCTGGATATTTGAGGTGATTGAATAAATTGATGAGTTGATGCAGGTGATGGTACTTGTGAAGGTGTCTGCTGAAGTGGCGGTAGCTGCTCGATGTCTTTGAGTCGAGTCTTGCAAATTGTGCTTTATGCCTTTATTTCCTGCAAAATGTGCAATTCTTCATAAACTTTTGTTCTTGATTATTCGATGCCATGATGAGAGCAGTGGTTCATTACCTCTTTTGTGATGGTTGTTATTGAGTGGGTGCTACCATATTTTGATGCTCTTTCATCTGAGCACTAGTCCATTTAATGCCTCTTTCAACTTGCATGGCCTTATCTACGATCTCAGAGTATTTTATGATATCTGCATAATAAAAAACCGGTTCTAACATTCTGACGAAGTCCTTCTTCAAATTTCTGAAAATTATATTCTTTGTCTTCCATCACTTTCGGAACATATCGAGATAATTCTGTGAATTTCGCCTCGTATTGGGCCACTGACATATCTCCTTATTCTAACTTTGAAAACTCTGCCATCTTCTGAATGTGATATGCTTTGGAAAAATATTTCTCGTGTAACTTGCTTCTAAACTCTCTCCAAGTCCACACATAAGCTGTTGTGATTATACTTTTTGCTGCTCGCCACCACACACACACACACACACATCGTCATTCGAACCTTCTGGTCCACTTGGCAGATTCTCAGTTAAATCGGCATGGCAGATTGTTAGTCTTAGTGGGCTGCTTTGTAGTTTGGCTAAGTGGGTTTGACACTCAAGACTGCCCCTGAAGATGTCTACTTTTGCCTGGAGGCTTATCCACAAAGCCATCCTAGTCAATAGTTGCGTTCAGAGCAAAGGTATCTCCTCCGTGTCTAAATGCAATTACTATGAAGAGCACTAGTTTCAACGTCCTTCTGTGGAGTCACCGGGCCACCTCTTATTGTCGAGCCAACTGGCATCGATTATTTGGAACTGCTACAGTAAGATTTCAAATCCCCTCTAATGCAATCCCAAACGCTGGAGGAGAGATTTCGCAATTCGTGGCTCCCTGTCAGCTAGAAGCCTAATTGCTCCCCATTAAGGGCCGGCTCCAATCATCTTCTGCTGGGAGATTTGGAGAGCAAGAAACGAAGCTAGGTTTGAAGATAATAATTTTCAAGTGAGCTGGGTCCTTGCCAAAATTAATGGATGGTTCAGGGACTTTAGCAAGGACATGTTCTCCATCAATTCTCCTTCTATGAATGTGGATCTCACCTTCAAGGCCTTGGGAGTTAAGAACCTAAAATTGAAGAACATTAAATCTGAGCTAGTGAAGTGGACGTGTTCGGCTGTACGCTGGTATAAGCTTAACGTTGATGGATCGACTAAAGGTAATCCGGGCCCTTCAGGAGGAGGAGGCATCTGCAAAGATGAAAAGGGTAATCTGATCTTCGCTTTCTCTAATGGATATGGTGTTGATTCCAATAATCGAGCTGAACTTGGAGCAGTTTCGGATGGGCTGTCCCTGTGTCTGAGCTTAGGGATAACGAAGGTCATGGTTGAATCTGATTCCTCTTTTGCTGTAAGCCTGATCAATGGGAAGTCTAAGATAGGTTGGCGGTGGAGGTACTGGGTTCACAAATTGAGCAACATTAAGAATCGAGGCCAGTTCTCCTTCAGCTACATCCACAGGTGATGTAGGACATGAATTTAAATATGATATACAAGATTTCAGGCTTAGATCACGTTAGTTTAGAAATAATTACACAAATTCCATATCCCACATGAAAGTTCAAACATTCAATTAAGGGGAATCTATGCGGGTCCAGGCCTACACATGCTAGGGCTGGATCAATAAAAATTATGAACCAAACGATACTCAAAGATAAGAAATAATCATCCACACATGCATAGTAATCAGTCCCTAATCCAAGGGATTTAGAAATTCCAATTTGGGGAACCCTAAGGTAAGAAATTGGCAAATAACTTGGGAAAAATGTAGTCTAGGGCTAAGATTCATAAAAAAAATGGCTATGAGAGGATAAAAGAGGATAAACCTGAGCCAAAAGATGATCCCGCGCGTGGACAACAGCAATGGCCCAGATGGACGTGCATGTGATCCAGGCCGCACGTGTGTGAGGCCCACTATTCAGAAAAAAGCCACCTTGGCCCTAGTCAGATAGGGATGGACTCCAAAACTCCCAAATCTCAGCTCGATCCAATGTACGGTTTATGCGTGGTACTCCGCTGAAGTTTCTGCCCTTCGGTAGGGCCAGATTCTGAAATTCTGATGTGGGGAGGAGAATTGCTGCAATAGATGATTGACTCAAAGTGTAGATGATGAGGTGAGATGAGAAGAAGGGATGATAGAAGATGGGTAGTAGAGATGGCGATGGATGGGGGCGAATCGAGATAGATGTGGCTTCGCACCACGGTAGTTAACCCTTCGTTGAAGGGAGGGCTTCGCACCCAATTAGGCTTCACAACTCAGAGAGTGGGAAAATGCAGAATTTTTATTAATCTTCAATGTCTCAAAAAAGCTACAAGGGGTGCCTATTTATAAGAAAATCCTATACCCCAAAAACTCGCACCATGTGCTTAACCTATTACTTGGCGATGAAGTAAACTAAAATAAAAACCAAACACAGAAATCTAAAGCGTTCACAATGTTCTAAATAATAACAATAAGTAAAAGCTAAAAAATGAAATCAATTTGACGAGTGGGCCACGATCATGAGATCCCATGATGAGCTTTTATTGACTATCGGGCCCACTTTTCTGAACCAAAACTTGTCTTCTAACTAGGAGGCCCTCCCTGGACGTCGTCATCGAGCCAGATCGATGATGAGATCCTCCTTCTGCGTACGTACGTGCGTAGGGGTGATGGTGTGCGTGCGCTTGTGTGCGAGATGTCCCCATCAATTCTCCTCGGCTGCGAAGATTTTGCCACTGGCGAAATAAAACTCCTGAACTGCTCCAGGACGTTAGGATCAAGTCTCTGAAGATCCTCCGCAGTTAGCCTCGTGTTGTCTGAAGCTGGGCGTGACTTCCACTTGACCAAGTACTTCTAAAACCTATCGTCCGACGTTGAAACTATCTGATGGTCCAGGATATCCTCTATTTCCTCTCTGGGTGTGTGAAGGCTAGGTATGGGAGGGAGATACTGAGAAGAAATGTCAGGAAGAATAGGTATGGGAGGTAGAGGCTGTAAAAATGGGTTGGGACGAGTAGGTATGGGAGGTAGAGGCTGGAAAAATGGGTCGGGACGGGTAGGTATGGGATGTAGAGGCTGGGGAAATGGGTCGGGATGGGTAGGTACGGGACGTAGAGGCTGGGGAAATGGGCCGGGAAGGGTAGGTATGGGAGGTAGAGGCTGGGAAGAAAAGTTAGGAAGAGTGGGTATGGGAGGTAAAGGATGGAAAAATGGGTCAGGAAGGGCCCATGGTTCAAGGGATAGATATGGGGAATCATGATGGGTGGGCGAAGGGCCGGACAAAGTATCAGTGGTCTCCTGAAAAGTAACCAGATCCTCCACATCGAATGTGAAACTAATTCTCATGGAAGGTGGAAGATCTATCTCATACACATTGAGACCGTTTCGTTTTATAATTTTGAAGGGTCCAGCGCTACGCGCGTGTAACTTACGAACGGCCCTCGGAGGGTACCGCTCGGGGCTGATGGGGATCATCACGGAGTCCCCAATATTGAATCCTTTGAAACGTTTATGTTGGTCTGCAGAAAATGTGTAATGTCCATTACTAGTCATGATCTTCTGCCTGATTTCTTGATGCCGTGAATGAATGTGATGCGCGAAAAACTCTGCAGACTCTGACAGCCTATGGGACAGTGACATAGGGACAAGATCAATAGGTTTCCTAGGTTTATAACTAGTAACGACTTCACGAGGATTTAGACATGTGGACCTATCGACAGAACTATTCAACGTAAACTCGGCTGTAGGTATTACGGTGTCCCATGTTCTGATGTGCTCTATATCCCTCCTGGGGGGAGACTCATCCGGTAAATCATCAGGAAAGACATCACGAAACTCATCTACTACTAGAATGGCCTCAATGGGTAACTCTATACTAGCCTCTGGAGCACTCTCTCTAGCCTCTGGGGCATTCTCTCTAGCCACAAGGCCGTACGTGTTGTGCCACTCAAAATAGTGGTTTTGATGCCCCTCTTTGGGTGGGTGCACGGTTGCATACCCGTGACTAATTCCTTGACTACCTCCATTCATTGGTCTATCCTCCTGGCCACCTGCCTGAGATTGGACATTTTCTTTAATGGTGGGGTTTGTCCTGAGGGAGGCCTCTACTTGGTTAAGGCGTTGATCTATGCTTTGTTCCATGCGCTTACCCCAAGACTCGATCTGCTGGGACAGCTTGTTTAATGACTCTAGCAGTTGTTCCATGTCTAGTGTAGGGTGCCAACCAAAATTCAGCAATATAGTTGTCAAAATATAAGGGTTTTTTTTTTTTTTTTGTTAAAAAAAAAAAAAAAGAAACAACCCAGTTTTTAAAAACGAAAAAGGAAAGCTTTTTTTAAAACAAGTTAGGAAAGTTTTTTTTTTTTTTTTTTTTTTTTTTTTTATTTATTTTTTATTTTTAAAAACAACCTAGTTTCTAAAAACGAAAAAGGAAAGTTTTTAAGAAAAATAAATTAGGAATGTTTCTATAAAAAATAAAAAAACAAATTAGGAAAGTTTCTAAAGAAAAGCAACCTAGTTTCTAAAAACGAAAAAGGAAAGTTTCTAAAAATAGAAAGTGAGTTAATTTCTAAAAAAGAAAAAGGAAAGTAAACTAGTTTCTAAAAAAGAAAAAGGAAAGGAAATTAGTTTCTAAAGCAGATTAAGAAAGTTTCTAAAAAATTAGTTTCTAAAAAACAGAAAAGGAAAGTTTCTAAACCTAAAAATGGAAAGCTAAGTTAATTTCTAAAATAATTCAAATAAGGGGATAACGAAAAAATTTCAGCAGCTTATGTCAGGGTTTATGGACTTCTAAACAACCATATATGATGAGAATTGATGCGTAATGGACATGAACAACCAAACCCTAAACATGTAATAAATTCCCCTGCAAGAACCCTAGGCTCTGATACCAAATTTGATGCAGGACATGAATTTAAATATGATATACAAGATTTCAGGCTTAGATCACGTTAATTCAGAAATAATTACACAAATTCCATATCCCACATGAAAGTCCAAACATTCAATTAAGGGGAATCTATGCGGGTCCAGGCCTACACATGCTAGGGCTGCATCAATAAAAATTATGAACCAAACGATACTCAAAGATAAGAAATAGTCATCCACACATGCATAGTAATCAGTCCCTAATCTAAGGGATTTAGAAATTCCAATTCGGGGAACCCTAAGGTAAGAAATTAACAAATAACTTGGAAAAAATGTAGTCTAGGGCTAGGATTCATAATAAAAAAATGGCTATGAGAGGATAAAAGAGGATAAACCTGAGCCAAAAGATGATCCCGCGCGTGGACAACAACAATGGTCCAGACGGACGTGCGTGTGATCTCGGTCGCATGTGTGTGGGGTCCATTATTCAGAAAAAAGTCACCTTGGCCCTAGTCGGATAGGGATGGACTCCAAAACCTCCAAATCTCAGCTCGATCCAATGTACGGTTTATGCGTGGTACTCCGCCGAAGTTTCAGCCCTCTCGTACGGCCAGATTCTGAAATTCTGATGTGGGGAGGAGAATTGCTGCAATAGATGATTGACTCAAAGTGTAGATGATGGGGTGAGATGAGAAGAAGGGATGATAGAAGATGGGTAGTAGAGATGGCGATGGATGAGGGCGAATCGGGATAGATGTGGCTTCACACCACGGTAGTTAACCCTTCGATGAAGGGAGGGCTTCGCACCCATTTAGGCTTCACAACTCAGAGAGTAGGAAAACGCAGAATTTTTATTAATCTTCAATGTCTCAAAAAAGCTACAAGGGGTGCCTATTTATAAGAAAATCGTATACCCCAAAAACTCGCACCATGTGCACAACCTATTACTTGGCGATGAAGTAAACTAAAATAAACCAAACACAGAAATCTAAAGCGTTCACAATGTTCTAAATAATAACAATAAGTAAAATCTAAAAAAATAAAATCAATCTGACAAGTGGGCCACGATCATGAGATCCCATGATGGGCTTTTCTTGACTATTGGGCCCACTTTTCTGAACCAAAACTTGTCTTCTAACTAGGAGGCCCTCCCTGGACATCGTCATCGAGCCAGATCGATGATGGGATCCTCCTTCTGCGTACGTACGTGCGTAGGGGTAGTGGTGTGCGTGCGCGTGTGCGCGAGATGTCCCCATCAATAGGGAAAGTAACATCCCTGCGGACGATCTGGCTAGATTGGGGAGCAAAGATCAGCAATCTACCCTGTACAGGTAGGCCTCCCTCCTTCCGACCCAGGTTAGATGCCTTCTTATGCTCGACAGAATCAGCCTAAGGAATATTAAGCTCATTCCCTCATAGGAATCGCCAAATCCTTAGCTATTCCTCCACTAATCCTGGGTCTTTTGCTCTGTTCTTTTCCTCTTGTTTTTTGTCTCCATATGATAGGTCACTGCCAAGCATTTTTTCTGGCGGAAGCTTGAAAAATTTGTGTTTCTAGATGTAATTTTTGGTGAATGAAATGTACAGAGTTCCTGTTATAAAAAAAAACCCTTCTGGTCCACTTGACAATCCATTGCTTTAAGAATCTTCTCAACTTGAGTCTTTAATCTTCCACTATTCGTCAGATTTGAAGTTCCCTTGAATATAGGCGGTCGTAGTTTCGTGAATTTTTCCAGTAGATCCACTCCACCGAGTTGCTTGTGCCTTGAAACCAAATTCCTTTGTTCTAGAGGAGCATGATTCATGTTACATATCATGTTCATTTTGGCCATAATCTGATTTTGTCATTGCTTCATCATGGTTGCTAATTGAGTGATTAATCCAAATACGACATCCCATGATGAGAACTAGCTCTAGCAAAATTCGTGCGCATAACGGTTGGTGAAAGTGGAAGTTGTGCACTAGGTTTAACACCACTCGAATTTTTTGTTGGAGGGGCAGGACTTTCTATCTCCTCTCATTCTTTAACATTTTCATATCGTTCTCTTGCTAATTTTTCAAATTGTAGTTGTTCATTTGGGTCCGCCATCGATTTATGTTGAATAGCGACACTGGTCAATGGGCTATATCTTGGACACTACACATCTTCTTTGGGGCCATTGCATTTTATAAAAGAACTAAGTTTAGTAAGGAATTAATCCATGTTGTCTATATCTGTTAAGCAGAGGATTAAAGACATTCAAGCATTCGAAGTTTGTGTATTTAATTTTATGCACAGTTCAGAGTGTCAACATCTATTTAATTTCTAAGTCATTTGTCAATCATAACAAACAAGAAAAATCTTAGATGTAGAGTTTCTAATTTTAGGGATCTACTATTTATGCAAGTGTGAATATGAGAACATAACCTACAGGTCACTCGAAGTTTAATGATAGCCTCTCTTTCATACCATTTTCTCATGTCCCACACTTCGGATACAGAGTGTGTACCCTCAGACCCGAGTTACGGTCCATAACTTGTACACTTAGTGTACATAAATCTATCCATTATATGGTTATTAAGAGGCACAATTACACGTGTTCTAAATTATCATCACATTAACATTCACACACTTACCTGTTCCACTTCTTTTAATATTCTCATTCATAAAATAAATTCTCAAAACTGATCTAAGTCCACTAATTGGGACTTTATTTAACTAAAATAATCAATAATATCTCAATCATATTGTCCAATGAACAATTCTTAATTTAATCTAGATAATAAGGTATATAACGAATGGAAACTAAAACTCATAAAATAAATTGCACTTCAGCCATCTAATGTAACGAGTTCATTTTCTATCCAATACGTCCATTGGTCTTGAGCTTCATCCATCAACCCAGCTTCATTTTTCTGTCTCGGATTAGACCATTCGACATCTTCCATCTCTATATGGTTGTTAATCCACAATGTTAGCTGCTCAGGCTAGTGGGCGAACCTAGCATGGTTCATTCATAGCATAATATAACATAGCACAATCAATCCATATTATGTAATGCAACATGAGCATGGATGTAAGGATGTCATGAGATGTATGCCAAGTGGGGTGATCGTCCTCTTGCTTAGGTTGGATATCCGTCAACCCGAAATTGTACCTGTCAGACATCTACCTAGGTAGGCATGAATAACTTGTACTTTATAGACATCCACCTAGGTGGGCATAAGTAACTTGTACTTTATAGACATCCACCTAGGTAGGCATGAGTAACTTGTACTTTATAGACATCCACCTAGGTAGGCCAATTTGTACATCTACTCCATGCGTAAGCTTCCACTATTGTGGCTTCTAACAATGAATCTGCCAAGCGTAACCATCCAGGGATATCCTCTGGGAACTTAAGGCACAAGTTGTGCATGTACTTTCAATGTATGCTCAACGTTTATGCATCGATATGTACAATAAACTAGATATATCTCTCTCTGACACATTCATAATATCAATGGTTTGTATGTGTATGTTTAACATTCATCAAAATCTTCTAAGACATTAAAAAGTAAGGATCATAGTTGTCGATGCTGAAATTTGGCTAACCCTCGTTGGACCTCCAAATACTTACACACAAAGATGACAAAGGAGACCTTGGCTGTAACAGGGGAACCCTCCGATGCCTAAGTCAGAACCATGCAATCTAATTCCAGTAGAGTTGAGGGTTTACTGGTGCATACCTTTCACTGTGGATGTGGCCACTATTTATTGGCCTAACAGTCAATTATGTGGATAGAAATGCTCCCTAAATCATAAGCATGTATTTAGTAGTCGTTCCTCAAACGTTTTACGAGATCCTCGGTGATGATAAGGTCAAGTGGTCGGGATTTGAAGACGTATGTGGTAGGAGACCGAGGTCAACCATCCGAGCTGATCTTTACAGCCATCTTGAGAAAGAGCTTCTTGAACTGGCCTCTTTGGTGGGTTATGGTCGAGATTTCCTCCAATACTTGCTGTTCGTGTCATAGGATCGGGTCTTTGGCATTGAATCCTTGCGCCTTGACCAGATTATCGACCTGCCCTTGAAGGTTGTGTCCGAGCACTGAAGCTGATTTCCCTTCCTTAGTGGATCCTATGTGATATCAGGGATAACCATCCTCTTAATCTTATCGTACGGTGTAGGGACTCCCTTGCAAGTCATCGAACGGTACAAGTGTAGCAACTCCGCGTTTAGTCTAGTGCAAGATCATGCTTCGGAGGCTTCCCCTAGAGATTTGAACTGGAGCTCAGAAATGGATGGGACCGTGGTATAGCTCGGCGCTCGTCCTCTTACAAAGGAAACGAAAGTACTTCATCTTTTAACGCGCAGAGCCATCGAGTGGACAGATCTCTGCACAATGGATTACCTCGTTCTGGCCGTTGAGTAGCTCCTTGGTCATGATTGATATAGTCGACCATGCGATGTGCACAAATATTTGAGCCAATCTTATCTTTTTAACCAAATCATTTTTACCCATAACAATAGTAAGATAATATTTCAACATTCATACAACAACTATATCAATCAAAATAATATCAACCATTAAATCATCTGTCTTAATCATATACGTAAGAAGCACATTGGGATTCACTCACCTATTTGAGGTGGGTTCGAATCTTTCAATCAATCGAACGCTTTATAAAATTATGCTTTAAATTCATATTAAGATATTTAACATACTCCAATTCAATCAAATTATTTCAATAAGTGGTGTCCACCTTTGATTAAAGCATGATAAGCCATTATACTCTATTAAATTTAGATTTTGAAAAACACAGAGATTGTTGATTAATGCAGTCGATTGATCGTGCTAGCTCGAAGGCTCTCGATCGATCTTCCAATCGATCGACCATGGATTGATAAAAATTTGAATTAATTTCTTTACGTCTTTAGACATTTTTAGCTATCTTTGATCGATCAAACTCTACTCATCAATCGATCGAGCAAATTTCTAAAAATTTTATGCCTTAAGATCCATAGGTCTAGATTTTCTTCAACTAATGCTCTTCTATTGGGTTTAGAGTTTTTTGCAAGAACTTCCTACAGAGAGGCCTTCCCTTTAAATAGAGTGAGAGTCCGGTGTGGGAAATCGATCCACTGATCTTTCTCTATTGAGAGTGCTTTTACTAATTGGGTTAAGTGCTTGGTTTTATTAATAATAAAAAAATAAAATATTAATTTGTTTAGTTAGAGTCTCAAGCCGGTCATGGAAATTAGGATCGTTACATGGGCCATGAGACCAAAAATAAGGCAGATCCAGTCTGAAGTGAGCCACACTATAAAAATAGTGAGAATTAGATGCCAATTGTTGAAATCATTTTTAGGACAAAAAGGCTTTAATCAAGCTAATTTGTTTTTGTCCCTTATCCAGGTCTACCTAACCTTGTGAAAAGGTTAGGTGGTAAATAAACCTTTTAGTAGACCCTAGGAAGGTTTTACCGGTGTAGTTGTAAACCCTTTTGTAGACCCTACGAAGGTTTTACTTGTGGTAGTTGTTAACCATTTAGTAGACCCTAGGAAGGTTTTACGTGTGGTAGTTGTTCAATCCCTGTTGCTTTCTTTGGTGTTGTATATTTGAGCTTTAGATGTGTCTCATTCTATATATGCTTAGTACTCTAGAGCGATTTGGACAAATTGTCGAATGTTATGTTGTAACACAAATCATAATGGGGCCAGGGAAGTTCCACACGCTAAAAATGACGTTGTGTAGTAACTAGTTTACTGGGGAGAGAGAGAAAACTTGTGTTTTATGAGCTGTTGTCAAGTGGGATGACATAGGAGGGCGCGGATTAGCTACTGACCGGTTGAGTAGCAAGACTCGCTACTAAAGGACGCCACCAAGTTTCGTGTGCCCCACCATAATGTATGTTTTGTATCCACACCTTCCATCCATTTGGAGAGATCATTTTAGAGCAATATACAAAGAATGAGTTTAATCCAAAGCTCCAGTGGACCCCACCACAGAAAACAGTGGGGACAGTGACACCCACAGTTAAAAACTTTCAAAGGCCACAAAAGTTGTAGATCAAGCTGATGTTAGTGTTTTCCGTTATTTCATGTATTTTTTAACTTTTGAACAGGTTAGATTTCAAATAAATATTATAGTGGGCCTTAGGATAATTTCAACAGTGGGAATCACTCTCCCTCTGTTTTCTGTGGTGCGTCTACTACAGCTTTTTATCTGCATCATTCTTTGAATCATGCCCTAAATTGATATTTCAAAATATATAAACAGTGTGGATAAAACATATACATCATAGTGGGGCCAGCGGAACTTAGTGACGGCACTTAAGTGGCCGACTCGCTACTCAACCTGACAGGATCTGATCCGCGTCCGACAAAGGAAGCGGAGTGGCTGGTGTACCTCACGCCAGCTATATTGCCGCTGTATTGACGTCAGCAGTTCCGTGGGTCTGATCCCGATGTATGTGTTATATCTAAACCGTCCATCCATTCGGTGGCTTGTCCTAAGGCTTGAGACTGAAAAATAAGATAGATCTAACTATCAAGTGGACTACACTGAAAAAAACAGTCGGGGATCGAACGTTTACCGGTGAAACCCTTTCTGAGAGCACAAAAGTTTTGGATAAATATGAACTTCTTGTTTCCTCGTCATTCAGGTCTTTGTGACCTAATGAAGAGATTGGATGGAAAATATACATTATGGTAGACCTTATAAATTGTTTAAGGGTGAAAATCATCATCTTGGCTGCTATTTGTGGTGTGGTCCATATCATATTTGGATATGATTATTTTTTAGATAATGCTCTAAAATAATCTCTAAAATTAGAGGAACTGTGTAAATATAATAAATACATCCCTGTGGGGCCATGTAACTTTAATCTCCTTTGAACCGTTCGTACAACCCGGAGCTCGAGGAGCGTCCGTGCTCGTCTTGGCACGACACGTACCTACGCTTGTGTGAGGTACACCAGCCAATCCGCTTCCGATGACATACCAACGAGAAGAGACGGCACTAAGGGAAAAAGATGGGCTACTCCCCCTGCCACCCGCCAATGGCTGGTGGTCGGTGCTATGTGTGTCCCACCATGATGTATGTGTTTCATCCATGCCATCCATATATTGTTTCAGATCATTTTAGTATATGGGACGAAAATTGAGGTATATCCCAGTCTCAGTTGGGCCACGTTACAGGAAACAATGTTGAATGAACGTTGACCATTAAACACCTTTGGTGGCCATAAAAGTTTTGGATCAAGCTGATCTTTGTTTTTTATCTTCATCTGGGCTTGTATGACCTAATCAACAGATTGGATGTCAAATAAACAGTACAGTGGGCCTTAGGAGGATTTTAATGGTGGATATCTAATCATTATTTTCTTCCTGTGGTGTGGTCCACCTAAGATTTGTATCCCTATCATTGTTTTTGTATCAAGCCCTAAAATTACCTATAAAAATGAATGAACGGAATGGATGAAACACATACAACATTATAGGGCCCACAGAGGACCGACCACCAGCCACGGGGCTGGTGTCAGGGGGAGTAGCCAATACGTCTCCGGCACTAAGGTGCTACATAGGTAATACCTGATCAGCTGGGATAACAGCCTAGCGGGTGTTACCATTACTGTGGGGCCACCTTGATTTTTTTGTATATCCACGCCGTTCATCTGTTTCTCCAGCCCATATTAAAATGGATTCTGAAAATTAAGTAGATCCAAATCTCCTGTAGACCACACAATAGTAAACTGTGGTGATTGAGTGCCTTATCATTAAAATTCCAAAGGGACCATCGTAAGGTTTTCTTAATGCGATCAACCTGCGTTTTTTATTTTTTATTTTCCCTTAAAAAAGTGGGGACTAGCCTCCTGTATCTTTTTTAATTTGAAATAAGGATGCACTGATTGAACTTTTGAGTGGGCTCTACGATTACTTTGGGCCTGAGCATCGGTCCGGATCGGATCGGTCTAACTTGGGTTGACCCAAAATCTCAATCGCCAGCCCCAAGTCGATCCGATCCGGATCCAATTCTAGGTCCTCCTGACTCGGACCGATCCGAAATGCACTTTACCTGATCCGATCTGAGTTCGACCCGGTCAAGAAAATCGAGTTAGATCGGATTAGGCATGGTTAGGATCGGTCCAGATTAAAATAGCCATGAGAACAAGACGCCATAGTCCTTGTCTTCCTTCCTGATTGGCTGAAATGCTACATCCGATAAAAAAAACTTTCTGACCGCGTAGAAGGACTTAACTGCAGAAGTCCCAGAAGTGCTAGATTCCGGACCTATCAATCCTCTTCTACCATAGTGCTTCCATGATTATGCAAATATTTCTATCAACTCGCAAATTCATTGTTCTCCTTGTCAAGAAGAAAGCTGGAGGGAGATGGCGTGATTATAAACTGGCTCAGGTTAACTATGGTTAGTTAAAGTAACTGTGATTAGTTAAAGATATACGATCAACTATGGTGGAAATAAGGAGGGTTGTTTCATGCTCCAGCTGAGTATGACGCTTGATACGTAGGCGGTTAAAAATGGCATACGTGGCGTAATTTAACACAAATTAAACCGTTAAAATTGTAATACTTACTGTATTTAAGTTAAATTTTAATTTTAATTTTTTTTTTTTGTTTTAATAATTGTAACTTCAGATTCGTGGATACATTTTTTTGGCAATAAGAGCGTTGAATATTTTTATTTTCTAACGGTCCAATAATTATAGAGAATTCTATTATACAGATGAAAACATTGAAAGAAATCCTGACCCCATGGTACATGTCAATTAATTCCAGTAATTTGAACGGTTTAATTTGAATTATTTGTATCCTAATTAAACATTTTTGAGTAATTTCTAATTGCTTGAGTATCATCTATCACGCTCTGAGAGAGTATCAAATATTTCTTTTTGAATAATTTAAAACTGGTTGTTGTTCGTGGAGTTATGATTGCCACACGCGTGTACAAAGCCCACTGTTCTACACCATCTCTACGCCAGAGTGGTATGGATATGAAATAACCAAGCTGTCAATCAACTGAATCCATAGATTTAATCTCCAAATAGTTTTTTAAACTTCAGGTGGGCCCCGATTGTTTAAGAAATGTGGACAGCTTAAAAACTTCCCCCACATATTTTAATCTGTAGATTTCTTTCTAAAAAATTTGATCATCCGATCAGTGGACGGAACTTTATTCTTTTTAATTATAAAAAATATTTGAGCCATCTTGATGTGTGGATTGGATATATATTCCATGCTATTCTTGTGGTGGCAAATGCATGAGCGGCTCTATATGCGAGAAACCTACGCTTTGGTCTTATGGCGGTGGAGGGTCGGTTATGCACGGGACCAATACCTGCACGAGAAATTGAAGAGGAAGGAGAGGACAGTTTAGTAGCTCGCGCATCCACCTTCGAATATGATCCTCGGGTCCCACAGCTGTAAATGAGCCAGATGATCGTGATCGGCACAATTTATCTAGTAATAATTCAGATGGATGGTCATAATTAAATATATTACTAATAGGTTAATCTTGTACATCTAACAAAAAGACTTCAAGTCAAAATCAATGATGATATGACCCTGAAGGAGCATCTGTGCAAAATCAAACCTTATCTCTACAATCAGTGGAGCTTCTCATGCAAAACATGAAAATTGCTGACTTCTGTATTTTTACGAATCCATCGCTCAACCAAAAATGGACGGTTGGCATCATTTCGGGTCTTTTATCTTCTTGACAAGGGATAAAAGAAATACTCTCTATTGAAATAGTTGGGTGCTTTTTGGTACCACTCTGTAGAGAACTGAAGCCCATATCCTGATGTCAAAGGGGTGAGCTGCTGTCCTTTCATCTTTGTCATATTTGCATGAATTCACTTCGTGAGATGGGTCAGGTTGAAAAGCTTCGATGACCTTATGTCGAGGCCTCTTCTCTCCTTTGATATGCTAATATGATTACCATTTACTGGCTTGTCTCGTGCGGTTGTGTTCTGTTTATTTTTATTTTTTTGCATCCTCTCGATGACACTTGAAGGAGAATGGAAGAGGGTCATGGAGGCATATTGGAGGGACCGCCTATTTAGGAGGAATTGAAGTTCCTTTTATGTTTTTTGTTGCTTAGTTTTTTAGTTCCATGCACTTGAACGACACCAAACAAATGGTCGTTGGGTACGGTCTGAATCGGAACAGTCTGAATCGGATCGGATTCCGGATCGGTCGGATTAGAACTAATCCGAACTCGACCCGAAAAGATTTCGGATATGGATGGGGCTACTCGATTCACAATAATCCCGACCGTCGGTTCGGTTCTGATTGGATCTGTTTTGCCCACCTCGCCTCACCTATCATTGGCATTTTTGGCAAACGGAAAAAAAGAGGAAAAAAAGGAGGAAGAAAACTAGACGATAGGGAACTGCCATCCAACCTGTTGATAATGTCAAGAAAATCTTGGGAAAATACAAAGATAAGCTTGATCCAAAACCTTTGTAACCTACAAAACGTTTTTAAGGGCCATTCATCATTATTTTTAGTGGTATGGTCCACTTCAGATTTGGATCTTCTTCATGTTTGAGACCGCGTCCAAAAATGAGATGACAAAACATATGAATGGCCTGCATGTACAAAAAACACATCAAGGTGGGTCGTAGACGGTTAGCGTAACATCCACGCTAAGGTATTACCCGGGTAAAAGCTAATCCATTCCCGCCTTCAAGCCTTCAACACTGACGATCCGCACTCAATAAAAGGATATGGCACCCAATTCCCATTTGCCTTCAACTCAGACTATCCGAAAAAAAAAAAAAAAAAAAAAAAAAACAGTTGAAATTTAGAAACTAGAAAAAAATTAAATAAAAAATAGCACTCTTACTCATCCTCTTCATTCTCAATCGTTCCGTACATTCTAACCATCTCATTGTCTCTTTCCATAGCCATGGATTTCATCAAACCAGTCATCGACGTTGTTTCTTGCTTATGGGGTCCCACCACCCTATGCAAACACTACGTGGTCAACCTCCGAGAAAATGTCGACTTGCTGAAGGAAGCCATGGACGACTTGCAATCCATAAGGAACGACGTGAAGACAAAGGTCGATGTAGCCGAACGGCAGCTGCTCAAATGCAAGGACAATGTTCAATGGTGGCTACAAAAAGTTGAAGACACCGAAAGAGAAGTGAATGAGATGGAAGAAGCTTTTCTGCAAATGAGGAGGTGTTTTGGGAGTTGTCGACCCAATTTCTGGTGGGACTACAAGCTCGGCAAGAGAGTGGCGAAGAAGCTGGAAGATGTATCTGAGTTGAAGAGCAAAGGTGAGTCCTTCAGTGAGGTGGCGGGCAAGCCGCTTCCCGATGCCATTGAAGAGATGCCTGGCACATCAGCTGTAGGCATGGACTTGATGTTGGAGAAGGCTCTAAGTTGGCTTGCCGACGATCAAGTGGGAGTTATTGGAATATATGGAATGGGGGGAGTCGGCAAGACAACCCTCTTGAAAAAGATCATAACGAGTTTCTTGTAAGAACTCATGTATTTCATGTCATTATTTGGGTGGTGGTGTCTAAAGAATTAAACATGGAAAAGATTCAGAAGGATATTGGCAATCGGTTGGGGTTGTCTTGGCCGGAGAATGAATCAACGAGTCTCGCGCTCGAGACATTCACAAGGTCTTGAGGGGGAAGAAATTCATGTTGCTGTTGGATGATATATGGGAATGGTTGGATCTAGAGATGGTTGGAATTCCCCATCCAAGAAGCCAGAGCATGAGCAAGGTTGTATTCACTACACGATTTGAGGACATCTGTGGCCGTATGGCTGCCAATAAGAAGATCAGAGTTGAATGCCTCCCGGAGCAAGAAGCAATGAATCTATTCAAACAGAATGTTGGTGAAGAGGCCATGATTTCTCATCGGGACATACCGTCCCTTGCTATGAAGGTTGCCAAAGAATGCAAAGGTCTACCCTCGCACTCATCACGATTGGGCGGGCCATGGCATGCAAGAAGACACCACAGGAATGGAAGCATGCAATATCAGTTCTTAGCACGAGCAAGCCACCATCAGAGATATCAGGTATGGATGATGAAATGCTTTTGCATTTGAAATTCAGTTATGATAATCTCGGTGGTGACATGATTAAATCATGCTTCCTGTACTGCGCACTGTTTCCGGAGGACTACTCCATTCGCAAAGAACAACTTATAGATTACTGGATAGGTGAGGGATTCTTAGATGGGTGGGATGATGATCTTGATGAAGCCCATAACAAGGGACATGATATCATTGGAAGATTAAAGGCTGCATGCTTGTTGGAGAGTGGTTCTGATGAAAAAACAGAGGTAAAGTTGCATGACGTGATACGTGATCTAGCGTTATGGATAGCTTCCGAGTGTGGGAAGAAGAAGAACAGGTTTTTGGTGCGAGCAGGCATTGGACTGAGGCATGCACCGGACGTCGAAAGGTGGAAGGAGGCCGAGAGGATATCTCTAATGAATAATTACATAAAAGAAATAACAGAGACACCTCAATGCCCCAACCTATTTACCTTGATGCTCCAAATGAATTCGCATTTTGAAAACGTCCACACTGAATTTTTTCAATTCATGCCTCTTCTTAAGGTCTTAGATCTTTCACATTCATCTATTAAGGAGCTTCCTGCAGGGATAGGTAACTTGGCAGAGCTACGATATCTCAATTTATCATGCACATGCATTGAATCATTGCCTGAAGAGATAGGAAATCTGACGAAGCTGAAGCACTTGGACTTGGAATCAACAGATTGTTTGCAGAGAATTCCTCGCGGGGCAATCTCTAGGCTTTCTGAGTTAATTGTGATGAACCTAAATCAAAGTTATTCAAAATGGGAAGAGGGGAGTGGTGGATGTAATATGACTGAGTTGGTAGGCTTGAAACGTTTAACCCATCTTCAAATCTGCATAGAAACTGTGGAAGCTCTTGAAAGGTTGCTGAGCTCTAACCAGCTGAGGAATGCTACTCGGTTTCTAAAACTGGAAGGATGTGAGGGGCTGACTACCTCCACCCAACTATTATACTCTTTTTCAGCAATGAGGAGTCTTGAAAAGACTTTCTATTCAATCTTGTGATATGTTGAAGGAGGTGACGATTGGTGCTGATGGAGAGAGAGATGATGATTATCTTATTATTGCCTAGAATCACTCAAACTTGACCGTCTCCCGGTCTTAAATTACATTCATGTGGGCCGCGGATGCTTCCGGAGCTTTTGCAGTATATATATTTGGAATTGTTTCGAGTTGAAGAAATTCATTATTTGCTGCAACTTGAGAATCTTGAAACAATCGAAATAGTAGATTGCCCTGTACTAGAAGAAGTGATAAGCACAACTGCTGACGATGAAGTGGAGAGAAAGGGCTAATGCAGCTCAAAGCTATAAAGCTCTGGTACCTTCCAGAACTAAGTAGCATATGTAGCTATGCACTGCATTTTCTTCCTTGGAGGTACTCAACGTGATTGACTGCCCAAAGTTGAAGAAGCTCCCTCTTCATGTTGACAGAAATTCTCTAAGGCTTATACGTGGTGAAAAGATTGGTGGGATGCATTAGAGTGGGAATCAGATTCCCACAAGTCCTATTTTCTGTCCTATTTTCTTCCATTTTTCAAGGAATGGTGAGAGTTATGTATAGGTAGAAATCTTTTTACGAGTATTTCATAAATCAAATCTACATTTTGTTATTAATGTAATACCTGATACCTGTCCCATATGATATTAAATTAATTTCTCATGAGATGGCTCATCACATTAGCTTGCTACTTTAGTTCTCCAAACTCACCTTTTTCTCGCACTAAAAATATAGAGCAAATGAGTTGGTCCTTCCCGGCGTGAGATGTATTATATAATTCTTAAGATTTTTTAAGTTCATTCCATCAGTTAATGAATACGCCCCCACATATGCCGGCATGATGAACAGGTGCAATATCCAACCACGCATCTGAAGGGTACCACTAGCCCAAGAATCACGTACGTCAGTCTACTAGTCAAGCCAACCACAATTACGTGAAAAAAAAATAAAAAAAAATGTAATTTTAAACTTGTAATTCTTTGCTCATGGAGCCCCATGTAGGCAATCAACGCCAAGTGCTGATTCTCATGTAGGATAGGTAGTAGTTGATTTCATAGATTTTCAAGAATAGGAGAAAACGGGCTGGAAGGCCCGAACCAGGACAAAATTAGCCTAAATAGCATTATAGTTTTGGACGGTTATAACTTTGTTCCAATTATCGGATCGGCTAAATTTGCGAAAAGGTTTGCATAAGTACTCTAACCGGTCAACTTCATATATGATGGTGCACTTAATTTAATGGACTACCTTTATCTTTTCACACTGTGAGATCGACATAGTGAGGTCCAGCTGATGGATGGCTTGGATATGCACCTGTCCGTTGTGTTGGCATATGTGCTGGTGTGCATTAGCTGACTTGTATGCCCACGTGGGTCTATCAAAGCTTATAACTCCTAGGGCCTGTTTGGGAGCGTGGATTTGGAACCCCCTGGATTCAGAACCCCAGGATTGGAAACCCCTGGATTTGCCATCCTCACAGTGTGTTTTTCACCCTAGAGTGAGAATAAACTTTAATCCAAAAGTATTTATCCATGGTATATTTAAGGGGGTTTGAATTTAATTACTAAATCAACTTTAATATCTCTAATTAGTGAGATATGTAATTTTTGACACAATGGTTGTGATAAGCCCGTTGAAATATATGCTTTGCACGAAAACGATGAAATTCCAAGTCTCGGATGGGCCACAAGCACAAGATCGTGTCTGAGTGACTAACCAACGATTTTAATCGTTGATTTACATGGACAATGTTTGGACAGTGCTGATTTACATGGACAATGTTTGGATGGTGTTGATCATCATTAGTGGGCCATGTACCCAATAGAATGGTAGTGTATAGTGACACACATGTTACACATGCAACTTGAAATGATTTTAGGTGTAATTCAAGCTCTCACGTGGATTACAAACCCCCTCAAAGAGGGGATTGGAAACCCCCTGGAATTGAAACCCCCTAGTTACTTTATGCTGCGAAACAACCAGGGGATTTGAAACCCCCTCCAATCCCCTCCAATCCACGGTGCCAAACGCCCCTTAAGCTCATGTTGGGGGTCATTTGTTTGTGTTTTTACGTGAGTTGGTCTTAGTATAGGTGGAGATGGAGGGTTTTTGCTTTGGATTTATTATTATTATTATTATTTGATGTTCAAGTTTAAAGGGTAGTAAAGTATATTAATACTCCCTATCTTATGATGCCTGAGCATCGGGATTTTTTTCTGTCACAACTACAGTGCAAGTTTGAGATATTTGGTGTCTAGGACACTCAAATTGGAGTCCACGATGTCAAAGGTTTTGATGTAGTGAATGTTGTATTTGATCATGTCTTAATTAAGTCAGATATAGGGCCTGTCGATGCCACTTTCGATGGCATCAAGTAGTGCTCGATCCCATCGAGATTTTTTGAATTTTCTCCAGTTGGTCACTGGACTATCAATGTGTCTTTTCGATGCCATCGGAGGGTTCGATGACATCAAAGGAAATGTTCGATGCCATTGAATATAGCACGATGCGATCGAGAATTTTTTAAAAAATCTATTTTTTGTCTCTGGACTGTTTAAGTTTTAGTTCGATACCATTGACATGACTTCAATGCCATCGAAGGATAAATTTCAATGACATCGAAGAGTGTTCGGTGACAACAAACGGATTGCACAGATTTTGTAGAGTAACGATTTTGCAGGATTTTTTTTTTTATATTTTGTTTGGGATTCTTCCACAGGCTATATATGGGTGTAAAACGGATTGTGAGAAAATTTTAGGGTTTCTAATTCATCTAAAGGGTTTCAAAGGTGTAGAAAGGTTTGATTCGAGGTTGTTCGAATAAAGTAAGCTTTCTTCTTTTGTAATTTCTCTGCTTGCGCAGTGATCATTCGCTTTGTGTCGTAGTTTTTTCTCGCAAAGATTTTTCCACGTAAAATATTGTGTGCTTTTTGTGGTTATTTGGTGCGATTGAACTACTTCTTTGTGATCTCTCTTGTGCTTTTACAATCCCCAACATGGAAGGGTGTGATGAGGATGGTCACTATCTTCCTCAAAAATAAACACTTTGAATCTACGAGATTCTCTTGAATTTACAAAAGAATATATTATTTCTTGAATCCACGAGAGAAATAAAGAAAAATTAATTAATTTTATTAAAAGCTATCAAAATAAATGAGTTTGTATGCTTAAATACTTTTAAACAATTTCTAAGACGTAATTATAAAACATCTAAATAAATAAGGAAATAAAAACTGAAAAATGCACAAATTTTCGCATTCCGTCAATCGGATCGTTGATAAATCAATTGATTTGAATGGCGCAATAATGTTCAAAGACTAAAACCCATAAAATTGTATTTGTTCCGATCGATTCATCCAATCGATTGATCGATTGAACTGAGCGAAAAAATTGTTCAGCAAGCTTTTAACCTAAATCTGAATTTCATTGATTGATCAATCAACTCAATCAGTCTACTTGATCGACCTCGATCAATTGAATTACGAGGAAATTATGTTGATTTCTTATTGTACTTCTTCTAGTTCATTTGTGATAGGAACATGCTTGTTTTACATCCTACATTAGATCACATCCACTTGAAAAAAAAAAAAAAAACATTGTCCTTAAGTTATCTTTCGGCTCCGGTTCATGATACTAGCACATGTCTGCTACATTGAATATGCATGAGATTTCCATGTCTTTATGAAGATCAGCAACATAAGCATTATCATTGATCTTACAGAGTATAGGCACCGGTCCAATCTTCTTATTCTTCAGCTTATTGTATGTCCCAATTAGAAATTTCTCATTGGGCAAGTGAGCTATAATGTTATCGCCCACATTGAACACCTTTAGGCACAAAATGATATTTATTTATTCCCTTCATCTAGGTTTATTTGACCTTATCAATAGATTGGATGACAAATAAACATCTCGGGTTTCAACAACGGTGGGAGTCATTATCACCACTTCCTATGGTGTGGTCCACTTGAGCCTACCATCTACCTCTCCTTTTTGGGCTCAGGCCTTAAAATGATCTTTCAAAATGGATGTACAACTTAGATAAAACATATATATCACTGTGTGCCCCGGAGAGCCCATGTTGCAAAAATATTGATTTTAATAAAATATATTTTAATATATATATATAAAAGTTGTTTTGAAAAAACATCTTTTTGTGGGTTTTTGGGAATAGTCCCACATGGGAAAGGGAAGAGAAGAAAATTTGGTTTAAATGAAAACAGTGGAGTATTATAATATTTACCTTCGTAGTCCGTGGACTATGGATCTTGCGTGTTCCAGTCGCACTAGAACACCCGCGGCGCGCTCGCGCTTGGGCTCGGGCACGGGCACGGGCTCGGGCTCGGTCTCGGTCTCGATCTTGGGCTCGATGCGAGGGCGTGGGCATGTGAGGCAGTGTGACTGTAGAGGCGCTAGTGATGCACTTTGCACTTCGCATGTCCGCATCGTGTCGTTGAGGGCTGAGGGTCGCTCCTTCGTAAACCGGAGCGAGACGTGTGCGAGTCGCGGTGCGACTATGTGGTTTAGGCGGGTGGCTGGTTGACAGAGAGATTAGAGAACTGAGAGAGAGATATCTCGGTATATATAGAGACTGGAAAATAGAGCTGTTGCAACAGATCTGTAACAGCTGTGTAATAAGTGCAGGGTCCAGCTGAAACTGCTGCATGGCTAGCCCAACAGCTAGAAAACGGCTAGCTGCTGTCTCACAACAGTCAGCATGCAGCAGATTAATGGTCCATGCACAACAGTCAGAAAACGGTCATAAAACGGCTAGTTTTCCAACAGCCAAAAATGGCTTAATGGAATTTAAGTCTCTGGACCATAACCCCCTAGCCACCATAGCCTATAAAAGGAGGGCCTGGATGAGTTTCCAAACCATCTCAAAAACCAATCCAGCACTACCATACGAATTGAGAAAGCCCACTAATCCTCTCTAATACTCCTGTAATTCTAACAACAAAACAGCAAGGGTTTAACCATTGCAAGAAGAACAGACCAACGGTGTGGTTTAGGACGGTTCAACTGAACTAGCGGCTGAAGACTTGACCAAAGCAGTGGTCTAAAACCAATATTTTCTTCTTCATTTCTTTTCTTCTGGGATTTTTTCTTTGTTGTATTTCTGCCAGAAATTGTGTAATTGAGTTCCAATAGGTGGGCCTTCGTGTTTGCTGAACGCAGACCCACATCAGGCTCGTCGTATCCTAGAAGCTATTTGCCTGTAACCTATCAGCTTACTCGATTCACTTGAGTAGGGGCAAATAACGCTTTAAGGACAGCGTTTTTCAGACGTGCTTCAGCCTGTCCTTATTCCTGATTAAAAGTGATTTTTTGGTTTCCATATTATACAAAAATTACACCAATCTGTATAAGTTCTTAACGGCCCAGGCCAGACAGTCAGTCTCTAGCCAAGTCCTGGGGGAGTAGAACCTATTCCATGCTCATTAGCCAGCAAAACTCCTCCACATCAAAGGAAACAAAGGAAATGTGACGCAACTATATGTTTATGTGCTGGGCACCATACTGTATATATTTCAACAAATCTGCTCATTACATACGAAACACCATGAAGAATGGAAAAAATAAAATCACCTCGATCAAAAACTCAGGCAGGCTAGATGGCATGAATTTAGATTTCTAATTAAGTTTAATTATACATTGTTTAGCCTTTAGGTGGAATTATCTATTGATTGCATCGATGTGGCCATGTCAGTTTTCATGTGGCTAATGCATTAAGGTTCGAACGTGGTATACCGTGGATTTTACAGGTACAACATAGGAGCCCACAGAAATTAGCTGCTTTACACGTCTAAAGGTGGGCTCCAACTCCAAGGTAAGGGACACTCAATGACTGCTGTTTATTTTTTCTTGTTGACGAATTGTCGTGATTCACCGACGGCTTTAAACCATCAGTGACTCCGACAATTCAGTATCCACAGCAATTAATCGGGCATAATATAGTGGTCCCTTTACGATGAGTGGACTGGATATCGGGCTATTACACTAAGGGGTCATTTGGCACCATAAATTTGGAGAGATTTGACCATAAAATAATTAGGAGTTTTAAATTCAGGGAGTTTCAAATCCCCTTAAAGAAGGGTTTGTAATCTACGTGAGTGCTTGGATTACATTTAAAATTCTTTCAAGAATTGCATGTGTAACATGCATGTCATCATACTACTATTCTATTGAGCACATGACACACTAATGATGTCCCAAGACAATTAAATTATCAATTGCATTACTATAATTACTTTAATATGATGATCAACATCGTCCAAATATTGTCCATGTAAATCAACGGTTAAAAATCATTAGTTAGTCACTCGGACATTATTTTGTCCTTGTGGCCCATTCGAGACTTGGAATTTCGTCGTTTTCGGACAAATCATATATTTCAGCGGGCTTATTGTAACCATTGTGTTGAACATTACGTACGTTCACTAATTAAAAATATAAAAATTAATTTAGTAATTAAATTCAAACTAAAATAAATACACCATACGTGGCTATTTTTGGATTAAAGTTGATTCCCAATACAGTGCCAAACACAATAATAGGATTTGAAATTCAAGGGGTTTAAAATACAAGGCGTTCCAAATCCACGGTGCCAAACATGCCCTAATGCTAGCACACGTGTAATATATATATACATGAGCGTATTTAGACGCGTCTGAGCTCAGAAAGTATCTTAAATGTGAGCAGCATGGGGCCATTCCTCCGTTGGACACATGGAACCGTCCGCCATCCCAAGAAATGCATTTGCACTCGCATTACACTCGAATCCTACTTGCAAATTTTATTTTATTTTTAATTATTATAATTTTATTTTTTAAAATTTTCTTTCATCACTTTTTCCAACAGATACATCTTCACCTACATGGTTTAATCTTTGCCGTACACTTGAGTTGGACGTTTTACTTTTACTTTACCTGCGTGATCTTTGCCGTACACTAGAATTTGACGTTTCATTTTCACTTTGCAGGTTAAGCTTCGTACAAAGGTTTGCAGAGTATCCCGACTAGCTCATCCCTTCGGATCGTCCAGTCAAATTTGTTTTTGGGGGTATAGTCGGATTGATCTGGATGGTCAGTGATGAGTCAGTGTTAGGGGTGTATATCGAGTTGAACTGAGTTGAGCTGGCCTTGGCTCGCTGGCTGACCTTGGCTCGAACTCGGCTCAGCTTGGTCCATGCGCTTGATTGGCCAGCTCAGCTTAGTTCGGTCAACAGCTCAGGCTGAGTTTGTCATTGAGACACTTTTACAAACACCTAAACTGCAACTTCACAATCTCATTATTTGTAAAACAGAGGCAATGGTTTTACATGTGTTTTATCAAACACCTTCTAAGTAATATAAAAACAAAAAAAATAAAGATAAAAAAGTATTTGTTTAATGTACATACCTTGCTTGCCACCGGCCAAACCTTCTTTACCAGTAGCCAAACCTTCCTTGCCACCAGCCACATTTTCTTTGAGTCATTTTATCAAACAATTGGTGAGCAACATCAATGGCAAAGTAACCGTGTCACCAAACTGGTTCGATTCAAGTTGGATTCGAGCTAGATTCGATCAGAGTCGAGTCGAGCTGGGGCCTGCTCGAACTTATTTTCGAGATAAAAAAATCAGCTCAAACTCAACTTTGAACCGAGTTGAATCGAGCTTTTTCGAGTCGAGTCGAGCGAGCTAACCGAGTTAGCTCGGTTCGTGTGCACCCCTAGTCAGTGTTGGTCAGTGTACAGTAGATGTGTACGGGAATACCATGACATCCAAGGAGAACGGATTGGCTACTTCCCCTACCACCGGACTCGTGGCTGATGGTCGGTGCTTTGTGGGCCCCACCATGATGTATGTGTTTCATCCATTCTTGTTCATACATTTTTACGAATCATATTAGGGCGGATCTTGATCCCAAAAATGAGAGGAATATAAATCTCGTGTGGACCACACCACAGGTAAACAACAGTGATTGGATATCCACCATTAAAATCCTCCTAAGGCCCACTATACCGTTTATTTGACATCCAATTCGTTGATTAAGTCATGCAGACCCAGATGAATGGAAAAAACAAAGATCAACTTGATCCAAAACTTTTATGGTCCCTAAAATGTTTTTAATGGTCGACGTTCATTCAACACTGTTTCCTGTAATGTGGTCCACTTAAGATTGATATATATCTCAGTATCATACTCTAAATTGATCTACAAAAATAGATGGACGGCATGGATGAAACACATACATCATGATGGGCCCACATAGCACCGAACACCAGCCATTGGGGAGTAGCCAATCCGTTTTCCATCCAGGGGTATCAAATAATAAAAAACACAAAACATGGTGGAAGGTAATCCGCATTCCATATTTCCGGTATGTGTATTGGGTACTACCCCTGCGACTCTAGCTACGAACGGATGAGGGGTTTGAGGGGTCATCGTGATTTATGGTTTTATCCACACTATCCATCCATTTCTCCATGTCATTTAAGAGTAGGAGCCCAAAAAGAAGCATATTTAAGGCTCAAGTGGACTACATCATAGGAAGCATCAGGGTAGTGTTTAAACCTTCCTAATACCCACTGTGATGGTTTATTGCCATCCCACTTGTTCACGAGGTCACGTAGACTTAATGAAGGGAAAACACAAATATAGGGCTACAAATGGGTCAGCAGACCTGACCCATTTGTTGAGGGTCCGGGTCAAAGAGCAACCCAGTTGCTAGATGGGTTTAGGTCTGGTTTTCTTTATATTAGGCCCAACCCGAATCCATTTAGTAAATTGACTGGTACGGTCTGTGTTGTAAGGGACCTATCCAACCTCGACTGTTTGGACCGAATTTTAAACTCAATAAATATGCTTGCATACTTTCACAAATAACATAAGAAGTCCATGCGTATTAAACCTGACAAATATGTCTAGGTGACTTAGACTCTACTCATATCCGTTATTTTAGGGTTTGGGTGTAAAATTTGGATCTAGACCTATTTAATACATGAACGAGTTTGATTTTGGCTAAATCTGCTCCAAATCTAACCATTTATAACCCTGTACAAATATCAACTTTATTTATTATTTTTAAAATTTTTTTAACACACGCACACACACCACCACACACTCACGCCATGGTGGGATTTCACTACCTATGGGTACTGGAACCCTCAACCAGCTGTTGAAACTCCTACGAGTCTATACAAATATCAACTTGGTCTAAAACTTCTCTGATCACTAAGAAGTTTCCAATGACAAGCATTTAATCCCAACTATGTGGTCAACTTGAGCCTCATATATGACTCATTTTCAGGCTCATATAATAAAATGATATGGAAAAATGGATGGACGGTGTGGGTAAAATTCATTAATCAAGGTGGCCCTCAGAATCTCTGTCCGTTCCTGGCCATAAACTAGCGGGGTGGTACCCGAGGGGAATGGATTAGTGCGATCCGGCCTCACCCAAAACGGGAGACTGTGGGCCTCATCTGATGTAAGTATTGTATACCTACGCTGTACATTCGTTTTTACAACTCATTTTAAGTTAGTCCTAAAACAAAGTAGATACAATTCTGTAGTGAACCACACCAACGTAAACAATAATGATTGACCATTTTGTGGTTCACAAGAGTTTTGAATCACTTTGATATTTGTTTTTCCCCTTCATCCAGCTCCGTGTGACCTTATAAACAGGTTGGATGGAAAATAAACATTATAATAGGCATTACAGTGGCTTCAAGGATGATTTTAATGGTGAGCATTCAATCATCAATGTTTCCTATGTGTGGTGTACTTGAGAATTAGATCATCTTTGTTTTTGGGATTGTTTCTTAATTAAGTTGGAAAAACGGATGGACGGTGTGGATATACAACATATACATCAAGGTGGCCCCCATAGTCAGGGTTGCACCGTGTCTGGTGAGGGTGGGGCTGCACCTAATATCGCTCCTTTGTTGGCAAAACCGCCAGAACCACTCAGCAGGGGTGTGGTGACGCGTTGGGCGTTGTGGGGCCCACTGTGATGCATGTGTTTGCCCTCCAACCTGTCACGCAGACGGTAGACCTAAATAAAGGGATATATATATATATATATATACACGGAAACGCTCACTTGCGAACAAGTTATTAGTACTACATGCTAACTTTTTTGAGAATCGTATCTGATGATTCTCACAAATCTGAACAGTGTACATGAAGCAGAACCTCATGAAACCCCTTATACGAATTTTACTTTGATCCAAAACTTCAGTAGGCCATGTAAAATGCAAATAGTGTCTTCCTTTGATTTGAATTTCTCTTTTCTATGGCCCACAAGAATTTTAGATCAGGGTGAAAATTCACGCCCTAAGGTATCATGGGATTCTGCATCTTATGGACCGTTAGAATTCGACACCCATGACACGTGTGAAAAGGTGCGCACTGTGTAGGTGCATATATATATATATATATATATATATATATATATATAATATATATATATGAAAAGTACTATTCGCTTGAGCGTAAAGCGGTCGTTCGTGAGGTTGAGCTGTGTGGGCCCCACCGTGATGCCTTTCGAACATCAACACCGTCCACGAGATGCACCATTCCATAGTGGACTTAAAAGGCCCAAAATCAGCCGTATAAGGAACTCAGGTGGGCCATACCATCTAAAATCATGTGAATACATGCCAAAAACATATAAAAGCACTTGATGGGGTCCACCTGAGTTTTTCATGCATCTGAAACTTTGTCTTAACCCTCATTCAACTGGGACACACATAATGGATGGGCTGGATTTGCAAACCACGTCTCGGTGGGCCCTCAAAAATGGTTATGAATGTTTTAATGGTACACGGCCCCTCTGCACTTCTGTATGTGGTGTGGCCCACTAAAGTCACGGATTGACTTGATTTTGGGCCGTCCAGGCCCACCATGGAATGGTGCAGCTGGTGGACGGTGTTGATGTTCGAAAGGCGTCACAGTGGGGCCCACACAACTCGACCTCACGGACGCTTTACGCTCGAGCGCATAGTACCTTTTCCCATATATATATATATCAACTTATCCAAAACTTTTGTGACTCCAGGAAGTTTTTAACTGTGGGCACTCAATGGCCACTCTTTCCTGTGGTGTGGTCTACCTGAGATATGGTTCTAGCTCATTTTAAGACTTATGTCATAAAATGATGAGGCAAACCGGATGGACGCGTGGATAAAACGCGTACATATCATGGTGGGCCCACAGGCACTGACCAGCAGCGCATCAGTAGGTAAAAGATGTATGGGGTAATTAAGCTATATCATTAATGATGCGTATTTTTGTCATTTTATAAGAAAACTCGATGGAAATGAGAGAAAACCAACTGAAGGTATCCTTTGACAATTACCTGGATTAATGAGGTAGTCTAATGAAATTAAAATTTATAATTTTTGCAACCGTTAGAACTGTGAAGAACTTAAGTTGAAGTTGCATTTTGTAGATGCCTAAAAATGAATTTATCTCATGTTAGTTGGTAGTATTAATTATGTATTAGAAATCTACATTTTATTTTATTTTATTTTATTTTTTATTTTTATTTTTATTTTTTTGTTGTTAGCCCGTTAGTACACCCCACTGTCAGTTTACGCTTCACTGTTAGCCACCCCCACTAGGGATCACTTAGTCTACCACTTACCTATGGATCAGGGTGTATATTAGAAATCTACATAATTTCTGTTAGCATAAATTTATTATGAATTAGAGATCAATAACACTAATATATAATTACTACTAATTAGAACAAAAAGAACTCATTTTTAAGCGCCTACCAAATAGTGCATCCTTTTATTTATTTCAACAATATCAGGTTAGACTTTAAGCTTAAATTTGGAGGAATCCAACCTAGATGCACTGATCTTAGTCACAATATACTCAGATCTCCCACCTGTAGGAAGTTCCCATGGGCGGAGGCCATGTGGGGCTCTGTGATGTCATTGTGGCATCCACTCAGTGATGTAGAACAGGTTGCGGACAATTTTGTGGCCAAGATAGACCAGAGAAGGCCCGATCAGAGGTAGAAGTGATCTAGATTGTCAAAACCTTAAAAGAGGCAATCTCGCAAACCAAACCGAGTTATTCAATGTATCATATATGAATTTGAGGTAAGAGAAGCTACTTTAGTCAACCAACCCCACTATGTCAGGTTTCCCACGCCAAAATTTGTGAGATTCCATCGTATAGACGGTCGAACATTCATTTTATTTCTGTTTTTACTATTTATAGTAAGTTTTAATTTTATCATAACTTTTTATCCATTGAGTTTTAGGAGTCGTGCCCAACATGAAAAGGGCTTAGAAAAATTAGGGGAATAACGTGGTTAGGCCAAATTGGACACTTACTATTTTTGGCCGTAAACCATGAAGTCTAGCGAAAATCATGACCATTTATAAATAGTATAAGTCACGATTTTAGGGAGTTTGAGTCGTAGTTTCATTCTAAACTACTTCCTAGGGTTCATATCACTATTTAAGAGATTGTAAACTTTTTTTTTTTTTTTTTTTTTTTAAATTTAAATTATGAATCCATTTATTTCAGATATATTTAGAATTTATTTATATTTTCTATCCCTTGTGGATTTGAGAAATCTTTGTGAGGAGTCCAGAGAAACTCTGTAAATTTGGAATAGTTATCATTGAGGAAGACGATGCTCGACCTCATCACGTCCTTCCCTGCGTCACTTAGTTTGTAAGGACTTATTCCAAAAAAGAGGAGGATCAAAACTCAAGTGGGGCACTCCTGTTAGATGACCATCCCAATCTGATTAGAGACATTTTGCTCATTCAATGTTAATCATTTGCAATATCATTCTATACCACATGATTCCATGGTTATGATTTTCCAGTTACTGAAACATTTCCACCCTGGATTATACTTGATATTGCCGGGTTCATGAGATAAATAACTAAGCCCAAGCCTGGGTTAGCCTGCTAACAATGTTGGAAGGTCCAAACCTTGCCTAGCAAGTTAGCCACGTACCCGCTCCAAAAGTATTTAAATTAATGATCTTGGGCATTCATGTGGTGCTGATTAAAAGTTAATGCCAAGGACCAGACCATTTAATACTGTCCCTTTAAGCCCCCACCCAACCCCTTTATCTACAGCTCAAATCCACCATGAAGTGGGCTGGACATGAGCTGTACCTCAGCTAGCCCATTACACTTTCACCTTAATGTTAAGGCGTTCAAGGAGAGATGGAAGAGGCCGTTCACAGCACACAGGCACTGTTCGAAGTGGGGGATCAATTCAACTAATCAGATTGGGGCAACAAAAATTCTCTGGCCCCAAAATCAAGATGGCCTGACTGCACTTGCTTGATTGTCAGGTCAGGAAATATTGGAAGTGAGGCCCACTTGATGAATGGCTTGGATCTCACAGAAAAGTGCGATGAATCAACCTTTGAATCTCTCCTTGTCTAGGTTCAGCGGCACGAAAACAGCACAATAGCATTTGCGGGTGAGACTATGACTTAGGAGATCTCTACAATGGGGCGTTTGGATAGTAAGTTGCTGAAGATAAGCTACTTATTCTACAAGTAGCTTTTCTTAGTTTCTACTTATTAAGAAGATAAGCATGCTTGGAAAACAACATATTTATAGGCTTCTTCTCTCTTTCGTCTCTCCTAATGCTTCTCTTCAGCAACTCATGAAAAGTAGAAAAGCTAAAAAAGTTAACCGAAGTTATTAAGTACTTTCAAGTAAAAAAGTTAATTACTTAATTATAACTAATCATAGACCAAACTTACTTATCTGAAATAAGTGACTTATCTACTACTGTAATTAAAAAAGTAACTTATTTGGAGGCATCCAAACGGGCCATAAGAGTGGAATGGCACAAAACATACTAATTTGTAGGTTGGACTAAAACAATATGGTTTCATTAAAAAAGAAAAAGAAAAAAAGAGTTTATAGGTTTCCAAATGAGAAGGCTTCGCCTACAGCTAGTTGGGCTTTGGGACCCACCATGGTGTATGTATGGCATCCAATCAGTTAAACATGGTAGTGAAAATGGATGCACCAAAAACATGCAGATCCAATCATCAGTTGTGTCACCACGTACATGAATTTCAAGGTTTTTGGGTGGTTCTAGTACATTCTTTCTACATGGCCCACCTGATGATTGGATTGACATGATTTTTGGTTATCCTATTTTCGTTATGGGGCAACCCTGTTGGATGTGTTGTATACAACATGGTGGGCCCCACAATCAGCTAGTTACACCTTTTTCATGTACTAGCTAGCTAGTTGCAATTGAGACTTCCCAAACGGAAATATCGTTTACTTACTAATCACTCAAATATCAACTTGCCATGTATCTATTATATACAACCCGGTAGGTCTTCGACATTTTTTCCTATGTAACTAGCTTTCCTAGATAGAGAACCTTGAATATTTTAAAGATAAGGCTCAAATTTCACCAGCAAGCCAAAAAGCCTGGAAGCGTTGAGTTTTTCTCTCACCAAACCCCAGCACCAGTTTCTCTCCTCAAATTCCTCTTTTACTTCCCCCCCTCTCTCTCTTTCTCTACCTCTGCAATGTCTTGCACGACCACACCCCTAGCCTGCTAGTTAAGAAACTAATCAAATGTTGTTAAATTAGTTGGGCCGGATTAGACTGTCCCACATGGTCGAGTATCAGACCTGGTTGACCATGGTCTTGTTCGTACCAAACTAGTGCTGCAACTTGTGTTTTAGTCAACCTGAACCCGATTGACCCAACCCACATTCGGATTAGGTTCGTGGCATTGTCTAGGTCCTTGAGTTTTGTTCAGTCTGAAAAGTCCAACCCGGATTGAATTCTGGTTGGGGATTGAGCAAATTCACGTTCAGGTTGTGGGGGCGGGTCTGGTCAAAGTCAGGTTGGGCGGAGTATAAAAGACCTTGGGTTGCAATTAAGGCCAGGTTAGGTTGCGGGTTGGATCCTCGAGGTAGGGTTGGGCTCAGGCTGACCCTCAACCCTGCCCAGCCTAGCCCAGCCCAGCCCACTGGAGTTGCACTCCTAGTGTGTGTGTCTGTGTATATATATATATATATATATATATATATATATATATATATATATATATATCTATATATATATATATATATATGGAACCATTTGAAACTTTGTTAAAATATACATTCATTCGGGTGCAGGCCACAAAAAGGAATGGGCTTCAACTTACGTGTAACAACAGAAAATACCAAGAGACAGCCATGGCATAAGCCAATTAAAATATATAACAGGGTCACTTTTTATCTATTCACAGATATAGCTCCAGCAGCACATGCAGCGGACCTGCATCCACAGTTATATCTGGACAATGCCGTTGCATAAAATGGCTGAAGCTCCCTAAATAGAACATAACAGAATGTCATGTAGGATCCACGCGTTCTAGCTTTTCCACTCCCCATCATTAGCCATGCATCAGTGCTTGGAAACTTCAGTGACAACATCTTTCTTGCTGGAAGCTCCAAAGGAGTTTATCATAAGATCTCCAAAAGATGAGTATCACAAGAGGCATGGTGAGGCCATCAGACACATCAGCACAACATCCCATGGATCTGCCAATCCGTCAATGTGATGCAGGGAAGGGTCTGAAGGGATAATGAGAAAAATCACCAACTTTCTTCTGTGTATAAGGCCTTGAATCCAGAGAGTTAAGAAATTTCGAAAATACTTTATTGAAATCTGTTTATCAAGTAAGATTACAAAGCTTTAAATATCAAAACGAAGTACTAGTTAAGAGTCTTAATGCAAATAGACCGAAGCTTTTCTAAACAGTAAAATTTAGTAAAAATAAAAAGTTCTAATTTAACTAGGCAGGATGATTCTTGACATGATAAGAAACAAACTCTATGGATAAAAAATTATGTCCAACCTAAAACTTCCTAAAAATAGTTAGTTTTTCAAAAAATAGAAGACTTCAGTAGGAAGGAGTTGTTTTTTGGTGAAACGGAGCAATGTGACATGCTTGCAGGTATCGGTTGACGTTAGAGTCAAATTTATGTCGAAATTCATAAGTTGTGTCCCATGACTCATTATGGAACAAAATCTATGGTTGATTTAGGGTTTGCGCTTTGAATGCATTTTTTCTCAATCCGGAATGAATTTCTCTGATCTGGATGAGCCTGGGGCCCAATTACATCATGCCCCACACAAGTCTGGGCCCAAATCTGATGGGTTACATCTGCTTTCGTCCAGGCTTTTTTCAGTCCATCTGGGCCAGGAATAAGTATGCAGCCCACTCTACATCACAATGAGAATAACCAGTAGAAGGGCACCTCATATCCCCCCTCAAAGTACCTGCATTCTTGGACCCTTCATCCATCTCCGGCCATGCCACTCCAAAGACCAGAATCAACACCCCTGGTATAAACTTCATCGTGTCGACTTACTGGAGCAGTGACTAGTCCGTTGTTTTCCTTGCAAGAGGAACAACTACTAACTGCACTTGAGCTGGGTCTAGGCCCAGAAGCTTTATTTAGCAGTCAGCTTATGTCCATATCTTCACCAAATGGTCCGGGCTTGAGTAGAAACCAACCTAGCCATGACCATGATCATTGATTACTTGGAATTTGCCATGTACATATCATGGCATGAAGGAACGTTGCCCTTCATTTCCATCACGCTGATCAAGAACTTATATTTGTGAGGAATGTCCACCCGCAATGCTACAGGAATTCCTCTGAACTTGACCATCACGAAGTCTACTCACAATCAGGACCACACAGTACGTGACGATGATGTACATTTCACGGTAACATAGATGTTTGGAAATTGGTGTTTCATCGTTGTTTTTGTACATAGATTGCAGCCAAGATGCTGTGTGAACCAACGACTCAATTTTTATTCCGTACCTTAAGGCAAATGTGAGTTGTGACATTCCAATTTTATTATTATTATTATTTTTTTTTTTTGAAATGAATTTTTCTAATTAAGGTCTATGCGTCATTCATGATCATCACATATGCACAACCATTTTTTTTTTCTATTGAAAATAGAGTAAATCCAAAAGGAAACTATTGTAAATGAGAATTTCCTGCAATTAACTGCTTGAGGGCCTAACCTGATTTTTTAAGCGGGTCGCAGACACTTTCTTAGCAAAGATGGACTAGAGAAGGCCCGATCAGAGGCGGAAATGATCCGGACTACCAATACCTTAAATCAGTCATATCACGCAAGTTGGGAGTTTTTCGACATATTATATATGATTTTGGGGTAGGAGATTCCTACACCGGATTTGCGAGATTCTATCAAATCGACGGTCGAAACTCTTATTTAATTTTGTTTTTAGTATAAATAATAAATTTTAATTTGAGTATAACTTTTTATCCTTTGAGTTGTAGGAGTCTTACCCAACATGAAAAGGGCTTAGAAATGTCATAGTTAGCCTAAATTGGACATTAACTATTTTTTGCCAAAAACCATGGAGTCTAGTAGGAACAAAGGTTGTCTATAAATAGTAAGTTTATTATTTATTGTAAGTCATGTTTTTAAGGTGTTTGAGTTGGAGTTTGAGTCTAAAAATTAATTCTAAGTTTAAGCTCATTATTTAAAATGCTGTAATTTTTTTTTAAAATAATTAATTTAGTTATTTTGAATTTATTAAAAATTATTTCTACTTTTGTCCCCTGCAGAAAGCTCTGTGAAGAGTCCAAATAGCACTCCATGGATTTGTTGTAAATATCCCCTGAGGTAGATAATGATCAATCTCATCACGTCCCTCCCTGCCTCAAGAATTAAAGTGAGACATCCTAAAAATAAGGCATATTCAATCATAGATATGTCACATTGTAGAAAATGACCAACCACCAAATCCATGGCTTGGATCACCCGATTTTTTGTGTATCCCATCATCATGATAGGACCGTACGTGCTACACAGGTTGGATACACCAAGATGGCCACACTTGCAGATAGCTCTACAAAATTGTAATTTATAGCTATTTTCATAAAATGGCCTACGGTTGGTAATCATGTGGCCTAAATTATTCGACTGGATGGCTAGAAATTATGTTTTATTTTATCCATTGCAGCGGTACATGCCCATGCTGCCGCATGGTGCACTTGGCCTGGGCCACATTCCACGGTGCAGCGTATCCAACGTGTACTTCTATCATTTTTTATGGCATATGGTAGCATTGATCAAGTTCATGACCATCTTCAAAGTGTTCTGACTCAACATCCACCTAACACATCACAAGCATGGATAACGATCCCGAGCATCTAAACCATTTGTCACGTTGTAGAAGGAACATAACCCAAATGTCACAATGATCGGACAATCTTAGCCATTTTAATTGTGGACCACTGAACCTATCATTTTTTGAGCATCTAGTTATTGTTTAGGACAGTTTGATCAATGTGTTTTTTGCGTTATGATCCATCAAATACAGGCCCATCGATTGGGATGGCTTGGATCTCTGTGCATGTATGTTCACTCTCCAAGTATAGGGTTGTGATGTAGTAATAAACTCGGTGAGACCGAGGTCGAATCTACAGGGACTGAAACCTGTATGTTGTCTGAAAATAAGTAGAAATAGAACTAGAATAAGATGAAATTTAAATTGAGTAAATATGAGTGAATAATTGTGAAGTACGAAACTAAAACTGGTGAAATTTAAAGGTAGGAAACTAGGGTGCCAAGGATCCACTTATAGAGATCAGGGAGATCTTATGCCTACTTCAAGAATCATGGAAATTAAACTGAACTGATTTGATATAGTGTTCAAAAGATGAAAAGTATATGAATTAGAATGGATTCCATCACCAAACTATGCCCAGGAGACAATAGTAAACAACAGAATTAAACTAATTACCAACCAATCAAGAATGCTATGCAGGTTAGGAAGGGTACTGACATCCAACCATGCCCAGGAGACGATGGTGAACAACAGGGCTTCCTGACGTCATAAACATAAAAAGGCAAAGGAAATACTCAAAGCTATTGCAGACCCATTGTAATTTTAGTCACAACAGACCGTTAAGAACTAAAAATATTCCCATAATAAAACTAAATCAAAATCCATTCAGTCTAAACCAAAGGCACAAACATAAATCCTCTCATCACGCTACAAGCTTCACCTCTTAGCCCTAGCTAAGAGGTTTAGCTTCTCATGGACATGATTGCACCATCCTCAAAATAAAACAAAAAAAGAAATAAATAAAAAAAAATACTCTACTTCCTGTCTCCGCTCTCTATCCACGTTCAAACCGAGCTCAGCTCCCCCCGGTCCCACGGTTTCCTCTCCCTTTTATAGAAATTGAAAGGTCGGTGGGGACTTTCGCACTGGTGCGTAAGACTTACGCAGCAACCATCCAAAACAGCTTTCTTCCGTTCGCAACAATCCTCAATAACAGCAATCCAGAATTTCTGTTCAGCATCTAATCCAGACATTCATCTTGGGTGTGGTCGGCCATGCTATGGCCCAATTTTGGACGGTCCAGATGGTCGGACCGTTCCTCACCATGCTTGCAAAAACGGCGCACAACGTCCGGTTTTTTTCAGGACTGCGAAACAGAGTGTTGACGCTGGACATTGGTGGGCCCCACTTCTTGGTGTCAGGTGAAAGATCCACTCCATCCATTGAAGTCTCCTCGAAAAACCGTTCGAGAAGGGACAGTTTTGGATTCAAACCGTGGTGGCCCATGAGATCTTTTTTCCACCGTCTATCTTGCATTCAACGGTTAGGATCTTCTGATAGATTGCCTGGGGTCAAACTGACACCTACACGAGGGTAATATCCCCTCTTAGGAGAGTATGGACGGTCCAGATCTTCTGAAAGGATGATGTGTGGGGTCCACTGAAAAAAACCGGCGGACGACAGCGTGAACGCTGTTGTGTTTTTGAATTGGAGAAGGAGAAGTCGGTTAGCGTGAGTTGACCGACTTTGACTGTAATGGTACACGGCTGGTGCACGTGTACCTTATGTACACTCAGTATACATGTGGGTCCCACTCGATGTATGTAAGAAATCCACACCGTCCATCCATTTTTTTAGCTCATTTCATGAGTTGGGACCAAAATTGAAGCAGATCCAGATATCAGGTGGGCCCCAAATCGAGAATTTATGGGTTGATCTGTCCGTTGGGCCACTTTCCAAGAGATCCAATGGTTGAAATTTGACGTGTACAGTTAATTTATGGTCTTCAGGCCATATGTGAAGTTTCGAGCTGAACAGATGGTGGGAACCCTGTGATCTTGCATTCTGGAAGATTTTTGGGCCACTTGAGCTTCAGTTTCCCAATTTTCTCGGATCTCTGGCATGTAATTTCATCGATCTTGGTCCCCTGGAGTCCATCCCTTGCCTTTGGTATCATCAGAGCGTTAAATCTATGCTTTAAGCACCTTTTTTTGCAGTCTATGCTCTCAAATAAAACCTGCATTACAAACATGGTTAAAACCGACTGTTAAACAATATCATGCTCGTAAATCCAAGCGATAAATGGGGTTTGATATGTAATATTTGACCCTCAACACAACCCCCAACCAGCATTTTGCTAGTCCCGAGCAAAATATGCGAAGAATAAGTTGAGAACTACAAGATAATTATATGAACTCGAGTGAAAAACAAACCAGATACCGGAGTCGAAATTTTAAGATTCATGAATGTTGGGCATTACTTTCTCCTGTACTTAAGCACACGGTAAACTCCATAATTAAGTTTAAAGTATTAGTCTATCAATTAGAACAATCCTAAACATTGAGTTCCATGGGTGTATAGTGTAGTCTCGGCTTACAACATTAGGATTCAATTCATTATTTCATGATGTCATTGGCAACCAGCAAGAGTATTCAGGACAACCACCTAACCCAAAACTTGCCTCACAGATCAACTTTTTCATTCTAACAGCTTTTGATTTTTCCATAAATAGTAGTGCCAAGAAGGGAATCAAATCCTCACTTATAGGGAGCAAACCTATGGTGAAAATTGGTCGCCTAACTTTTTCAATTATTAACCATGAGGAATCAAATCTCACTTATAGGGAGCAAACCTATGGTGAAGTTTGTTCACCCAACCCTTTCCGCAGGCAGCTATTTTTGTAGCTGGGTATTTTTTTTTTCTTTCATTCTTCTTATCAAACATGGTGGACAAATTTTCCAGGTCGGTTCCTTTCATGCTTACTGATTACCAAGTCAACCCTTCAATATCAAACTGAACCCTTAATGTGAAAGTGAGATGTGACATGTGAAATCATGACTCAATCAATGTTTAAAACTTCTAATCATGGATTAACAATTCAAACTTAATTGTGAAATCTAACAGACATTGAATCCAAGAGTCACAAATTACCAACATCACGTATCTTGAAATTCTAGTGCTCTACATGACCGTCAAGATCACTTCGAATGTATAAGAAAGTCCAGAAAAAAAAATTTTCAAAAATTTTCCCAATTTTTGCTCAAGACCAAGAAAACACTGATTAGGTTACCTAATCTCCCACCCCCAACCTAAAATCTACATTGTCCTCAATGTAAAACGATATAAACATGCAATGCACATGGGACAAATGACTGTAAAGAAAAAAGTGATGGGAAGATAGTACCTGGATAACAAATCGAGAGAGATTTTTCAAGAGATTGCTGGGAGAGAGCAGGTCAGTACAAGAGTGAAACCAACAACAATAACAAAACAAAATCCTACCTATACCACTTTCGCAGGTGCTTTCGATTGCATTTAGCGTATGCAACAAGCCTTTAAACCCCTAGGTTGCCTCTAGTGGACGAGTTGTAGTCTCGTGAGGGTTTGCAGCAATGTTACCCACAAACATTAAATTAACTGACTAGGAAAATGAAATGAAAAGCTGGGTTGCCTCCCAAGAGCGCTAAGTTTACCGTCTATCCTAAAACGACATAAAACAAACTACCCTAGTCTTATGAAAGCAAGGAAAAACTACTCGATTATGCCGCAAGGTTCCTCTTCCGGCTAATATCTTGATAAGTTTCTCAGTAAGTTTCTCAACAGGATCATCCAAAAGCCCTTTCTGCAATAGGCTTGGGCGCCCTGGAGCATGACTTTCCAAAGAGACTTATGTACCTCATAGGGATTTTTCCATTGAATTGCTTGAGGTATCCAAAGTATATATGATTCACCTGTGTCAGAAAAAGTCTCAAAGTTAGTATCCCATGGTGAATCAAAAACTACAGGTAGATAAAATTCAGAAAAATTTTCGAGAAGTAATGTAGTCTCAATGCATTCCGAAGTTCCAGGCTTCGGTTCAATTTTCAGCTCCTCTTCCTTTAGTGGTAAACATTCAGGGTCTGTGGAAGGAGGGGCTTCAGAGTGAGGGTTCTCTCGGTCAGTGATGACTACCGAGATCTTGTCTTGCAAGGCATCCACTTTTTCTTTTGACATGAGATCGTTTGAATCTCCAAAGTGTGCCAAGCAATCATCCAAAAAGTTGGGAAGTTCAGCTAAGCGTGACTTATTTTCCACGTTGGAGCTCGTGATGATCTGTCTAAGGAATCCATCATCCTTGAAAGTGGATGGAGGTACGTTCTCTTGTTCCAGTCCTGCACAGACAGATTGAAAATCAATAGGGGAAGCAGCGATGTGGTCACTCTGTTCATTGAAACTACTCAATCGAGGCGTTGAATCGTAAAAATTTGACAGTTCAGATGGTGACCTCAACTGGGTGGTTTCAATTTCAGGAATCATATTAAGTGGCCCGTCCATCTCCCGCATCATATCATCATTCAATTCAGGGGAGTGGTCTAAACATGCATCACAAGGGTTGGAAGGGTCAGTTGAAATTGGTTCATTCTCCACATTCAAATCAGTCATGTCAGATAGGTGGAGTAGATCATTATGGTTGACAACTTCCTGAACTTCTTGATCATTGGCAGGGGCTACACTTGAGATTGAATCCCAATACTCATCATCGTCAAGTTCCGTGCAGTGTGCACTTGGGATGGGATCACATTCCTCACATTCTATTCCTTGATTGGGTTAAAGTTCAAATAAACTAACCTCTACCTCATCAATGTAATCGTGTGTATCATGTGAATGAAGTGTGTCACTATCATTATATTTAAAAGACACCCACGTCTTTGATCATTCCTTTGGACAGTCATTGAGATCGACTCATTAGGAAATTGAACCATGTGTTCATCAATACAATCCAACTCTTCATTCTCAATTGTACTATTTTCCATAGTCGCATCACGTGAACTCCACTGTTGTACATCTTTTACAAGTTCTTGAAATCTTTGGAGCGTGTTTTGTTGAATGAGCTCCAAATTTTGTATGGAATTCTGAAGTGAATTCTCTTGGATCGTTCTTTGTTGGATTTCTGAGGTATAGGACCCAAGAGAATCGTTATCATGATGCATTATTGATTCGACTTCCCAATTTTGATGGTGCCATTGATCATATGTATGAGGTTGTGTATGGAGAGTTGGATTCGGTTGAGGCTGAGGTGCATTAGCCTCAATTAACCTATCAAGGCGTGATTCAAGCTCTTCTATTAATTTTCTCATGTTCGCAGCAGAGTCTGTGTCACTTTGAGATGAATTCTCGTGGATCGATTTTGGTTGAATCTCAAAGGTAGGGGATCCAAGAGAATTATCACTATAACATGTTGTTGGTTCATCTTTCCGACATTGATGGTTCCACTGATTAGAGTCGTACGGATCATGTGTGGGAGAATCTGATGGTTGGTAATACATATTATCACTCATAATATAATCACGCATTGTTTTCTTTTTCTCGGATGAGTGATAATAATTCTCACTCGCATAGTTATGATAACCCCAACACTCACGTACTGTCTTGTTAATCCGTGGGGTGTAATTGTTCTCCTGCATATGATCGCGTAAGGATTTCTTAACCGATGAAGCGTTATACTCTGGTCGGTTCTCGATGATTGTTTCAGGAAAATTCTGAGACATAGGTTGATTTCTATCATAATTATCATCCCAATATAGATTATTCTTCTCAACATACTGATGTTCCCACTCGTGCATATACATGATGAGTCCCCAACTCTGATTCTAATCCTAAGAAAATAGAAGAAAATGTCCTACAACAGTATGGAAAGTGGGTAGAGGAGAAGTTAGAAGGAAGTTACCAAGATAGAAATTCCTATGTTAAGATCCTGCAAAAGAAAACAAAAGAAATTAGTTCCTAACAATAGATATTCTAAAGTTAGAAAATTCTAAGATGGAAATAGAAAGTTAGTTTCTAGAATGGGAAGAATAAAAATAGAAAATACAACCCTAAGCCTAAAACAGAAAAGGTTGAGAAATTAGAAAGATATCACCCAATTAGAAGTTTCGATCTTAGAATCCTACAAACAAGAAAATAGATTAGTTTCTATAAATAAATAAAAAACCTAAACCTAAAGTTAGTAAAATCCTAATCTTAATCTAATTCTAAAAACTAATTAATTTCAGAAATACGTAGCCGTCAGTCCCCGGCAACGGCGCCAAAAACTTGTTCACTCCCCAAGTATAGGGTTGTGATGTAGTAATAAACTCGGTGAGACCGAGGTCGAATCCACAGGGACTGAAACCTGTACGTTGTCTGAAAATAAGTGGAAATAGAACTAGAATAAGATGAAATTTAAATCAAGTAAATATGAGTGAAGTACGAAACTAAAACTGGTGAAATTTAAAGGTAGGAAACTGGTGTAAAAGCTGCAGAAGGCATAGAAGGAGATTCAAGTGATTTTTGAAATAAATCATAACTTTCAGCTTTGGGAACAAGATCATGGAAGGAGGGCAGCGGCGTGAGGGCCATTTGTGCAGAAGAGAAGGCAGAGAACTCGGTGCTGAGAGCACGTAAGAACCAGTGAGATTTGTCGACGTCGTCGACTGGGCGTCCGATAGCCATGAGCTGATCACAGAAAGCTTTGAAAGCTCGAGAATATTCGGCAACAGTTCTGGTTCCTTTCTTCATTAACTGAAGTTCATCCATGATCTGTATCTCTCGAGTTTTTGAAGCGTGGATGAAAGCACGTTCTAGTGCAACCCAGACATCCCGAGAGGTTGTGAGACCAACAGCTTCGGCCATGGCTTCTTCAGAGAGAGAAGAGAGAAGAAGGCTGAGAATGCGTTGGTCTTTGAGTTTCCATTCAAGAAACTTGGGGTCAGGGGTGGAAGAACCATCGGTGGTGGTAGGAGAGGGTTTGGGGAGAGAACCATTCACAAAACCAAGACAGTCTTGACATTCAAGCAACGAAACCAACTGGTTCTTCCAATGCAAGTAGTTGCTGGATGAAAGTTTGACAGTAACCATGTGGACCATGGTATTGAACGAAAGAGATTCAGCCATGAGGAGAAAAAAAAATGGTATCGGATGTTAATCTAGAGAGGCTCTTGATACCATGATAACGTTTGTCAATCCACCACACTGTAAAAGGGTGGAGATGGTTTTCCATTTAAAGGGAGAAATGTACATGTACAACTATACAACAAGAAAGGAAAGCAATCATAAAATAGATACAACATCTCTACAATCATGGGTCAACTACTACAATTAAGGTAATGACTGGGAATCAAAGGAGGATTCTCCGGAATCCTCAACAAATAGGCATTGTATTCATAATGTTTTTCTAACAATAACCTTTTTACAAGAGAATGAGTTTGAAAAGATTAGTGTTTAGATGTTATTTGTTAGAGTTACACCATGGAAAACCAATGTGGACCTTATCCGCTAGTGATGTGTATCAAATATTAGAAGTCTTAGCTATTATTATAACATTCCCTGCTTTCCAAACAAGTGCAAATGTCTTGTCAATTTAAACTGGTTGCATATTCATGTTTGTATTTTATCCAAGCAGGCCCTTAATGATAAAGTATGTGTTTTAACCTTAGGCTTGACCTTTTCGAGTACATTTTGTAATAATTTCATTTCAACGTACAAGTCTTGTATTCATAATGATTTTCTTATAATAACATATTTAAAAGAGAATGAGTTTTGAAAAGATTAATGTTTAGATGTAAATTGTTGGAGTTATTCCCTAAAAAACCAATGTGGACCTTATCCACTAGTGATGTAGAAGTGAAACTAGAGATCTAAGCAATAGATTAATTATGATGGCCATGGTTCTAAGTAGATGTGATTGTGCCATAGTTGATATGCAAGAGTATTATAAATGTATTAAGTGTTAAAGAAGAGGGATTCCTTTGGTTGTCCTTGGAAATTTGAGATTGGACACAATTTTCATTGACCAAGGGAGAGTTGTGGGCCATGGATATCAATACCGTGTTGTACCATCACTACTTAGTAGATTTTATGATGAATTTGTGGTTACTATTTTGTATATGGTCATCCTATGTGAGGGACTAATGGTGAGTTAGGATGAAAGGTCTCCACCATCGGGCATGACGACAAGTTGGTGTATCTTCTCCCTATTCCATATAAGAGTATGAGTGTGCATGGATACTTGCTTTTGGGTAAATTTATTGAGCACTTGAATTAATGGATTGAGATCAAGTCTTTAACCATGAGGCTTATCAAGCTTGAAATGTGATTGACTTGGGGATTGACGCAGGGATGAACGTGATGAGGATAAATACTCCGAATCCACGGAGCTTCTTTGGACTCCTCACAAAGACTTCTCGAATCCATGAGGAAAGAAAGTAGAAAATAGAAATAAATTCTAATAAATTCGAAACTGATTAATTGATGACTAAAAATGAGTTCACAACCCTTTAAATAGAGGTACCAAGCAATGGGAAAGAAATTAGAATCAAACTCCATTGGCGAAGTTGGAAGTCCATCGCTCTTCCCAAGAGCGAAGGCGGCTTGGGATCAACACACACGGGTGCTCTGCCCTGGATTGAACCAAAAATGATTTTAGATAACGGTATTATCTTATTTTATTATTACGAAAAATAAATTATTATTGTTGTCATGTACAATAACGATTTAAAACTCGTAATTAGTCATATTTGTATTATTGAATTTTATTTGTGTTAATGTATAATTTTCAATTTTGGGAAAGATGTGACCCTACGAGCCGTCGCGCTCACACCCATATAGACTGTTTTGCAGGGCTGGTATACGAAGAACCGGTTGGACCAGATTGAAGACTTTTATATTTTATATTTTTTATTTAGAAATTAATTAAAATTTAATGTATGTTGTTATTATTTATTTATTTATATCAATGTAATTAAAGATTTAAGGATTGATTAGTGGACAATATTTAATCACAATTATTAGTATCCTTTTAGTTGCTCTGATTGCCTTAAAAATGTATGAAATAATGTGGGTTGCGATGTATATTTATTTAAATACAACTCACGGTCCTGAAATTCGGGTTCGGGCCTGGCCAACTCGAGTTTCGATTTTCGGGGCGTGACAGATTGGTATCAGAGCTTAGGGATTAGATTTTTACTGAGGACCTTAGGTATGGGTTACACTAGTGCATAAGTTTACGTTGTTGTGAAACCACAATAATTTTGGTTAATGTGATTATGGAATTTAAATAACAGTTTAAGTAGGGGTTTTACCTGTGCTTAAGAGTGGATTTTAGAGAACCTAGAGTTATGCTTTAATTGCACACACCTAGGCACATCAACAATATGTGCGCCTTATATATATTCTTGTTGTATATTATTGGTTGTGATGTGATTATTGTTTATTCTTGACCTATGATTTTGTTTGCATACCCTTTTAGTGGCTTACGTTTAACACTACATAGTGGCGTGTGAAAGCATCGTTGTGGGTATAATCGAATCTCAGGGACGAGATTCCTGTGAGGTGGGTATATTGTAATAACCTGAAATTATGTAGGCAGTTTCACACACTTGTACACACACAAACTAACGACATGTGGAACATATTATAAAAAAATTAAGCACATCACTGACTCAGATGAGGAATATCCTCACCCGTTCTCGAGGTGGGTGCGTTTGAATTTCGAGGACGAAACCATTGTAAGGGTGGTATAATGTAATGACACAAAATTTTGGTGCATAAGTGTACAGGTGCATATTTGTATACCTGCATTCATCAAAAGCATACATGCATAGGTCCATGCATGCATTCATGCATATATACATTCATCATTCTATGAAACTCGTGACCATGGATATGTATAATCTATCTAATTAGGGTGAACACTGACTTATATGATTATTAATCGTGTGATTTTATGTGTATGTGTGTATATATATATATACGTACATATATACTTGCACTCTCATCACTAATGCATACAAAACCAACTGTTCATTCATATATTTGCCTAATCTTAACCATTAGTCATGCATTAAGCTCATTGGATCATTGACTGTTTATGTGATTACGGTTTATGAATGCCCACTTGGTTGTCCATTCAAATTAGCGTAGACGCATTTATCTAATCATCAATCTAAGTCATTTATTCAACGGACCATTAGACCGATCCATCTCGACTCACTTTGTATTGATTCATTCCTAAAAATGATTGTTTTGATTAGGTTCTAATTGTTTGATTATTTTGCATACATCCAATCATCTAGCAATACATAACATTTATATCATCCAACTAGATCACCTATTACCGAAGTAAATCATCAATTTCATAGCTCTCAGGGTGAAATTTTAATCCAATGGTTGGTTTTCATATAAGATACCTGTACACGTCTCACAGGGAACCGTAGAAGAGAGGAAACCATTAAAATTATTTTTGACCACCGTCAAGGATCATAGATCAAATTGTGTTCATTGGATAGAGCACGACAAGCTGAGGTGGGGTGTCAAGTTTTACCCCAATTGGACGGTCCAGTCTTGAACTACACATGATTTTATATTTAAAAATAAATTTTTTGTTAAAAAAGAAGAAAGATAAAGAGTCCCATAGCCGGACGCCTGTCTCAACCGTACACCTTCCTAGTATACTACGTGAATGCATGCATCCCTCTAACCAAGACACACGGGGGACCCACACGTATATAGACACATTAGAATTTGTGAGCTAATCCAAACTATAGGTCTAAACACTTATTTTCATCCATCCTAACCATTAGTACTAACTGTTTATCCATATAAAATACTTAACTTTCAATCGCAACCGCTCATTGAAACATTAGTCAGAGATATGTTTTCAGGAGATCTAGACCATTCATTAATAAGACCATGTGGAATGTAATGAGAGGTACGGTGCAACTCAACTACTTTATGATATTATACGTGTGCACGGCAACATTGATTATATATATATATATATATATATATATAATATATATATATATATATATATATATATATATATATATATATATTAAAAAAAAGAAAGAACTAGATGCTGTGTTTGATGTAGCATATTGTGAATTTTCTCCTACATATCCTCTAACTAGGAGATGTGCTCGGCAATGAATTAGTCAAACCCAATTATAGTAGGGGATCCGATCACATAATCTACCAGATCAAACCACACCATGAATCTTGACTGTTTTTCTTGGACCATCCATCCCACCTTCATTGATTGGAATCATCTATCAAAAACTTATGTATAAATTTCACAAGATTCAGTTATCCATCTGCCCATTCCATCAATCCAATCCGTCCATCAGGATAGTCCAACCTTCAAGTGTGTGTGGGCCACCTAGTGCACGTGTGAGAAAGATGGACAGTGAACTAATAAAGAAAAAGAAGAAGAATTGCACCAATGCACGTTACTGAAGGCAGCAACTTATGTGGCTGGAAACGGAAACCATATCTCCTCTTTCTTCTCCTTTCCTCTAACACGTTGAAGGGTTGCGTGGATATCGGAACCCACCACCAACCAGCTCATTGGGACCACCTTTAATCCAAACCATCTGTCACGGTGGACTCCACATAGTTCCATGATCCTAGGCTTCTATAGGTAATCCATGCCCACACGTTGTCTCACCTCTCCATTCTCATATCTTTTTTTTTCTCTCCATCCTAAATCTGTAATCTGTCTAGGACCAATCTTAACCATCTGATTTCCATCTTTTGAAAGTGTTCTATCCAATACAAAATACTTAGCTGCCCAACTGAATCCGTGGAGCACTCACGACCCGTCATCTTCGGATAGTGGAAGATCAACAACGAAACCACCATCCGGAAACTCTTCTTTAAAATCTAGGAACCCTGACCATTAATCCTGAAAAATTTCACTGATCTCTTCAAACGAAAAAAATAATAATAATTAAAATTAAAATTAAAAAATTTAAACTTAGAATTCTTTTTTATTTGTGTTAATATGGAAGTTGACCCTATTTAGACATGATATCAGGTAAGGAACTCAACCTGGACCATATATAAATTTTATAGAAATTTAGCTCTCCACTTTTTGCTAGATAGCAATGGATAGAAAGAATCGACTGACTTTAAAATTTTATAATTAATTAATTATAACTCTATTTAAGGCGATTCAAAATCTCAGTCATATATTAACAAGTGTAATTTTATAAAAAATAATATAAAAATATAATTCTAGGTTTATCCTATACCGATTTTAATTTATGTGTATACTGGTCAAAAATCGTTTGCTTTTGGGCAGACCTAATTTTCTGAATTTTAGGATTTTTGTAAACTTTGGATTAAGTTGAAATTTTATAGAGTTATAATAGACTAATAGATGCATCATTATAAAAAGTTTTAGACCAATCCGATACCTGAAAATACCAGAAACATTAGCAGGAACAGTGTCTTCAAAATTTGATTTTTTGCACAACAACCTTAGTACATATCACAACTCTTATCCTCTTAATCTTCATGTGTAAGTCTTTTAGACCATTTAATATTCCTTGCAATCTTACAAAATCTTCAACGTATTAATAATAATAATAATAATCAAAGACCTCCATGACATTGATGTAAACCCTTAATTATGTTGTCGCACTATCTGGAGAGAGTGGGTTTTTACGAATAATTTCACAATACATTATCACCTGAAGAGACACCACAACTGAAGTAAATGTTAGTACAAACTACGTCATTCACAAATCCACTACGCAATTTTAGTTTAGGTATTGACATAATAAATTTCGGGGACGAAATTTTTGTTAAGGAGGGTAGAATGTAACAACCCGTCTTTTTTTTTTTTTTAATGGTGGGAACTATATCCCATTTTTTTTTTTAAATTTTGGTGTGGCCCACTTAAACCTTGAATCTACCTCATTTCCTAGACTATGTCCTAACATCATCTAGCAAAACTGATGAACGGTGTGGATCTGTCACATCATTCTTGTAGGGCCCACTCTAAAATAAAATAAAATAAAATAAACAAAACAAAACAAAACTCCTCTCACCGTAACCAACCCCATCCCTCACTCCTCTCACCGCACGACCTAACCTCTCTCCCCAATTTCCTCTCCCATTCAAACTCTCTTCTTTCTTCTTCCACCATTCTTCATCGGCGGAACCCACCAAATAATCCAGGCCGCTCACCATCAACCCAATAAGATTTTAACGACAAGCGTTCAACCTCCACTCAACACACCAGGTAGGTGATCTTCCCGATTGAAAAGACTACATTAGTGTATATATTTGATTACATTGATTATCTATTTTTATTGTGATTTAATTATTTGATTTTGATTTTAAGTGATGTAGAATGCATTTATTTGATTTCTGATATGTGAAATAAATTCATTTGATCACTGTTTAACTGCTTTAAATTGTATTTAAATTATGGGTGCTCTGCCCTAAAAGAATCATTACATTATATTTGTTACGGGTGCTCTGCCCAGGGTCATTCCCGAAAGGATCGGCACGGTATGGGTGCTCTGCCCTGGGTCATACCCGAAAGGATCAGCACGGGTGCTCTGCCCCGGGCAATTCCCTAAAAGGATCAACACACACAGGTGCTCTGCCCTGGGTATTTATCCTAAAAGTTTATTCACCAGGTGCTCTGCCGAGCGTCATTCCCTAAAAGGATCAACACCGGTGCTCTACCGAGGGTCATTCCCTAAAAGGATCAACACACACGGGTGCTCTGCCTTGGATTGAACCAAAAATGATTTTAGATAACAGCATTATCTTATTTTATTATTACGAAAAATAAATTATTATTATTGTCATGTACAATAACGATTTAATACTCGTAATTAGTCATATTTGTATTATTGAATTTTATTTGTGTTAATGTATATTTTCAATTTTGGGAAGGATGTGACCCTACGAACCGTCGCGCTCACACCCATATAGACTGTTTTGCAGGGCTGGTATACGAAGAACCGGTTGGACCAGATGAAGACTTTTATATTTTTATATTTTTTATATTAAAATAATTAAAATTTAATGTATGTTGTTATTATTTATTTATTTATGTCAATGTAATTAAAGATTTAAGGATTGATTAGTGGACAATATTTAATCACAATTATTAGTATCTTTTTAGTTGCTCTGATTGCCTTAAAATGTATGAAATAATGTGGGTTGCGATGTATATTTATTTAAATACAACTCACAGTCCTGAAATTCGGGTTCGGGCCTGGCCAA
>JAJHSJ010000001.1:26475395-26541609 GCA_021015155.1 Magnolia officinalis | reverse complement strand
TTGAATAATTCACCATGATTTAATGCAGCGGAAAATGCAGACTGCTGATCTCCTATACAAGTCAGCATATGCGGCTTTGATAATGTGCCACGGCATTCGCATTGGATTGCACGTGTATGTCATATGAGACTTCCATCAGGTGGGGAGCAAAAATGTGGATGGAATTGTCAAACAAATCAGACCACTCAACTCATCATCAGTGGGCCTGGCCTGTATGAAAACAAAAGATGGTTGCAGAAAAATAAAATAAAATACAATAATCCACATGCATCATGCATTTATGGCATTATTACTAGTGGTCCATTTCAGCATCATTCTGCGATCAGAGGTCAGGACTGTTCAACCAATCTGATATTGGGACCGTGACTTAGAAACAGCAGTTTTCACAGTTATGTCGGTTTAAAGTAAGCTACGCATGCCATGTATGCAATTTCTGAGTGCAGTGTATCAATCGTCATTCACAACCTAAGTACCGTTAACTCAAAAGTTTTAACTTCCCTGAACGGTCATCCTTATTTCTCTACAAAGGATCGAACATGATATAATCCATTGCAACACCTGTTTTTACCAAGAGGGTGCAATATTTAAGCTTTGTGACCCAACCATGTTATTTGTAGGACATCCACTCCATTCATCAGGTGCACCCCTCGATTTTAGGCCCTGGTCCCAAAAACCAGCCAGATCCACAACTTAGGTGGGCCATCACAACAGAGAATAATGGGTATGGACACCAACAAAAGTTTGTTTTTGGGGCCACCATGGTGTGTGTATTTCATCAAACCCGTTCATCAAGTGTAACTGATAAGGATGAAGGTGAGATACAAGAATAAGCTTGATTCAAAACTCTGGCAGGCGACACCTAAAGGAAATATTTAAATCACCCCTTCCAAACCCCGGCCTGGCAAGCTCCTTATTGGGCCTCCAAACTACGCACAGGCCTGCTCAACAAGCATTTAGCTTCAGCCAGAATCCAGCTAAAGTGGGCACAGGCCTGGTATGTATAAATACCGGGTCTCTACAATGGTTGTAGTTGGAGCTATGTTTTCGTCCCAATAAATAATTGGGCTCTACCAAACCCCCAGGTCCTGAGAGATGAGGGCGGGGTTAGGGCTTGGGCTGAACTTGGGTTCGGGTCAACCCAAACCCAATTGACCCAACCTGAGTGCAGTCCGGTTTAGGTTTGGTTGTCCAGGTCCACAGTTTGTGTTCTGGTTGAGCAAAATCGGTTTGGGTGGTGGAACGTGGGTCAGGTTGGATCCTCTTGAAGTTAGGTTAGGATCAGTTCGACCCTCAACCTTACCCAACCAGCTCGAGTTTGGACCCCTAATCTGGACTTATCCTAGAGGCCTGTGGCCGCAGACTAATTGGGCTGCACTTGAGTTTGCATTGTCTTAAGCCTAGGCCAGCCCGACCTGTTAAACATTCGTGGACCATGTAGGCCGCTAAGCCCAACCCAGCCTAGCCCGATATCTGAGTTCATCTTCTGGGCTAGGCTAGGAAAAGGACACTTAGCTCATGAGCTAGAACCCACATGTTTCATGTTATGGAAAAAATTGAACTCGCCCACGGCATTAGAAGTATAACCAACCGCAAGAAAAATGTCGCGGAGCTAAGCCAACTAAAAAAATGCCAGGACAAATTTCCTATAAGACACAAAGCTCGGAAGATATGGTTAATGATTTTTCCGATAAAGAGATCGGTTTTTGAGTCGACCCCGAGCAGAGGTCTAAGGATGGAACTTGGTTGTAAGAACCATCCCCTGAGCTGAGATGAGGCTACGATCTTGGAAAAAATCACGCCTCAAACCAGTAGATTCGATATGATTCTACCCAAAGATCATGCTGACCGAGGTAAGCTCAATGATAAATTCAGGGAAGATTTGTATTCAGATATAAGGTTTTTCCAACAATTCCCGCGAATCCCAAAGATCTCAATACCGTCTGATGGGACCTGTAAGTACTTCTGCTGCAATTCAAGTCTATATCCTGACTTAGGCATTAGATGGTCCATAGCCGTGATCGTCACTCCCGCTATCTTCTCCATCATGTTTTTTCAGTATATTGATGAACTCGCATCCGTAACCAACCAATTATCTTCACCCAGATTTTGGTGTTAACACTTCAGCCTGGCCAAGTTGGGCCAATTGGCAACTCTAATGCACGCACATGTTCGTCGATCTAGACCATTGGCTATCCTTTTATCGATGTCCAATGTTTTGTACGCAGCTGATTCACCTAAGCTAGATTTTCGTGGTTTCCAAATAAAGGGCCTGGACCTTGCACACATTTGTAACATGGCTGGGTAGGGCACTTGTGTTTGGCTTGAGCACATGCATGAAATGTCAATAGCACTCCTTTTTCTTGTAATTGATTTTTCCTTCGCTGGGGCTGCTGCATGGATTCAGTACATGTGAGAACTATGGTTTAATGATCCCCACCATTTACCAATGGGGACGAGGTGCGCTGCAGAAATCGCCCTTATTGGAACATCACTTTTTTTCTTTTTTTTTTTTCGTTTTTTACACACACCCACACACACTCACGCCTTAGCCGGATTTCACCACCTATGGGTGTACTCGAACCCTTGACCAGGTGTTCAAACTCCTGAAAGTCTACCACTGGAGCAAGAGTAAAGACCCATATTGGAACATTCCTATCGTTCGGTCTTTGGACTATGTTTTGTTGAATGTGGACAGTTAGTGCTTTCTCCTGTAACAGTCTATTTCTAGGCCGTTGATGCATGGGTCAGAATCTTCCAATCTATAAATTTCTCAAGCCATTCATGGTGAAGCCATAAGATCAACGATTTGGAACCCTGCTTTTGAATTTAAATAAGAAAAGAGGAGAGAAATGAATGCCGAACCGGCTTACAGGAGGTTGGTAGATCCCTTTGATATATATATATATCTATATATATATATTATCTATATATATATATATATATATATATATATATATATATATATATATTCCTTACATCCATTCCATCCATCCTTTTGAGACCTCATTTTAGGTAAATATGCCAAAAATGAAGAAGATCCAAATATTAGATAGACCACACCACAGAAACAGTAGTGACTAAATACTCACTGTTAAAAATCTTTGAGGCCGCCAGAAAGTTTATTTACCATCCAACCTGTTGAAAAGATTAAAAAATATCTTGATGAACGGACCAAACAAATATCAGTTATATACAAGACTTTGGTGGCCCACAACAAGATTTTAATGGCCAATCACCACTGTTTCCTGTGGTACGGTCCACCTGAGATTTGGATCTCCTTCAATGGTAGGAATTTCCCTACCCACATTTTCCTTTAGTGTGGCCCATTTGAGTCTTTGGTACTTCTCAATTTTAGTCTTAGTTCTGAAATGAGCTCATAAAACGGATGGACGGGTTAGATTTCTTACAAACTTTACAGTGGGCCCCACTTAGATTTCCAGCGCGCGAACTTCCTGCTAAAGGGCGTCCGTATAACCCAGTGGTTTTGTGGCCCCTAAGAAGTGAAAAAAATTATATAAGCTTTCTCGGAGACTTCTGTGGCCCTAAGAAGCTTTGGACGAGGATGTCGCTGTCCCACTGTTTTCTATGATGGGTCCACTTCATTATTTTTCTCATGCCATAAAACTATCTCTCCAAATGGATAGACGGTATGAATACAACACATATGCATCAAAGTGGGGTCCACATAGCTTGTTGACGTCACTGGATTTGGATACTGACCTTGCAGTATGTAATCCGCGCCGTAGCCAAATAGCTACGGAAGTGACGTCACCAAGCTCTATGGACCCTACCATGATGCGTGTGTTGTATCCATATAGTCCAACCATTTGTAGAGATGGTTTTAGGGCATGAGAAAAAGAATGAGATAAATCTAAAGTTGTGGACCCACGACAGAAAACCGTTGGATCAGTCACACCCAACGTTGAAACATTTATAAGGCCCACCATAATGTATTTTTTAGATCCATCTTATTCATAATCTAACATAGAGATATATGAGGTGAAACAAAAAATATAAGCTTGAGCAGAAACTCCTGTGGCCCCTAATAAGTTTTGAACGTGGATGTCACTGTCCCACTGTTTTCTATGGTGGGTCCACTTTAACTTTAGATCTATCTCATTATTTTCCTCGCGCCATAAAACTATCTCTCCAAATGGATGGACGGTATGGATATAACACATGCATCAGGATGAGGTCCACAAAGCTTGGTGACGTCACTTCAGTAGCAATTTGGATGCTGAACCTGTCAGTATCTAATCCGCGCCCGTGGTTGCTGCACAAGAATAGGAAACGGATTGGCTACTCCCCCTGCCACCAAATCCGTGGCTGGTGGTCGTTGCTCTGTGGCCCCCACCATGATTTATGTGTTTCATCCATTTCATTCATCTATTTTACAGATTATTTATATGGCCTGATCCCAAAAATTATTGGGATATAAATCTTAGGTAGACCACACACACATGAAAACAATAGCGATTGGATATCTACCATTAAAATCCTCCTAAGGCCCACTATACTGTTTATTTGACATCTAATCTGTTGATTAGGACAGACAGGCCCAAATGAATAGAAAAAACAAAGATCAGCTTGATCCAAAACTTTTATGGCCCCATAATGTTTTTAATGGTTTACCCTCATTCAACACTGTATCCTGTAATGCGGTTCCCTTTAGATTTGGATATAACTCATTTTGGGACTCATACCGTAAAATGATCTCTAAAAATAGATGGAAGGCATGGATGAAACACATACATCATGGTGGGGCCCACATAGCAACGACCATCAGCCATTGGCTGGTGTCCGGGCTCTCGCAAAGAAGCGGGAACATGAAAAGAATAGCGGGAATACTTTAATTTTCAAGTTGATGAGAGGGAATCTATTCTTTATCAGTTCAAAGCAAAACGAGGAGGTGTCTCTTAGACACTATTGTTATGTAACCAAGCAAAGCAAAGGAAAGAGAGAGAGAGAGAAAAAAAGATTGATGAGAGGGAACCTACTCTTTATCAGTTCAAAGCAAAAGGAGAAGGTGCCTCTCTTTTGTTATATAACCCGTGAAAGCAAAGGAAATATTGGCTACTCACTGAAGGTTATCACTGTTATTGGCCACTCAGCAAAGGTATGCTCGTGCGTTTCCTCTTCTTGTGGTTTTATTGTTAATCATGAGCTAAGGAGATTATGTACTCCATGTGTCAACCTTTGGGGTCCAAATGAAACAGTATCAGAACCGTCCAAACTCTTTGAAATCATTTCTAAGTATAAGTTTTCTAATATCAGTGCTAATATGATGATCCTAATCCATTGGTTTCTGTAGGCTGAATCTGAGCCATTAAAAATTTTCTCTCTAGCATTCATCCGCAGTCAATGTATTGATAGCAAGGATCACACTTTTAGGGATACCATGGCCCGTCTCCTACAAAACATGGACTACTCCAATCGCCAAAACATCTCTTCCCGTGGCCTACAATAAGTTGGTGATCTGATGGTCTAATGCAAAATGTGTCAAACATTCTATTTGTGTGGCCTGAAAATAAGGAATAAGTTAACGGCTGTAATTTAAGGGGAAAGGTGAGAAGATAGGATGGTTAGGGTTGTCCTGTTATTGTGGCTTTTGAGCCAATGGGCCATGTAAAGCAGAGGTCACCATGTGGACGGTCATGATCCATCACATATGCCTGCAAGTGGATGGCAGATGGGCTCTACCGTGTATCATTTCCTCTAAAGAGGGGTCCGTGCTCTCAATGTGTTGGTGGAGATACCTTAATCCAAACCATCCAAATTGTTTAAACCATTGCAGATGAGACATGGCCCTTAAATCAAATTGTTGGATGATCTAACTTCTAACCAATGGACACTTATTTGTTGAATTTGATAGGCTACTATTTTTATTTTGACTATCCATTTGATTGACACCACTCCAATAGACTGATCCACTCCATCCATCAGTTGCAACCCTCGATTCTAGGCCCTAGGGCCAAAAATCAGCCCGATCTACAATTTAGGTGGGCCACCAAAACAGCGAACAATGGCTATGGGTCCCCAAACACAGGCTTGTTTGTGGGGTCACCATGTTGTGTATTTATCATCAAACCGGTTTATCAGGTGTGACTCATAAGAATGAAGGCAAAACAAAAGAATCAGTCTGATTTAAAACTCAGGTGGGCCACACTGCATGAACTTAGAGGTTGTAGCTGTAATTTTACATTATTTCCAGAGGTGTAGCCCGTCTGAGTTCTATATCAAAATAATCTTCTGTGTGTACGGTTTACATAAGGGTTAGAACATGATGGAGCGACTGATGTTACACTTACAACATGATGGCCCCAAAGAGCCTGGGAAATGCAGACGCTGAGTAAACCAGGAGTTGTAGACGATTTGGGTCAATCTAAACAGTAGGCCAGACCCCAATGAGCGGATCAGATCCCTCGGGCGTTTAACACTTTAGCACGTGTTTGACGCAGCTACAGGAGAAGAACATTAGATGAATGCACCAGCAAGGCTCGTGGGAGGAGACAGGAAGGGAAGAAAATTAAAGATAGGAAAACAGAGTAACCAGCATGATATTTCCTTCGCAGGTGGCTCACCGATTGCGGTGGTACCGGGTTGCTATGTGGCCCGCGTTAACTCAGCACCAGTTCCTAAACTTAGGTGGGGATCTTTAGCATTATGGATTTTTAACACTTGGACATTCAGGTAGTTTAATGTGCCATAGGTCTGCGTTGAGTTGAGTCATGACTCGGCCAAGTTACGGGTGACTCGTGGTGTCGAACCAAATTAGGTATCGACTCGAATCGCACCCAAGTTCAACGTGGGCCCTAGCTGATTGGCCCAGCCAAGCAAGAAGCCATTCTTCATTGACAAGAGAGGGAGATAAAACGGATTTGCGAGGCTAAGTGTGTTTACACTTAGCCTAAAGAAGTTTATGTTGTTTAATGAGAAGTGGCTGCTATCGACATAGCTGTGTAACTGATAGGTGAAAATTATGTATGCATTAAGAGAGACTGCCAACAATTATCTGCTAGCGATTTATAACCTATCAAAGGCAACTTTGCTTAGAGCCATTGTTGGGGATTTGTGCTGCGGAATCACACAGATCTAGATCTAGGATTGCAATTCAATAGTAACAAACAATCACAGAAGAACACAAAGTTTTAACGTGGAAAACCCTTGCAGAAAAAAACCACGGCACAAAGCGATGGAGGTCCATTATGAAATAGAAATTACAAGAGAGGACTTACCCGATTCGAACAACCTCGAATCTCACCCTTGTTATTCCCTTTTCTCTCCTTAGAACTCCTTTAGAAAGCTTTAGAATTATTTCCCATACCTTAGAAAAGACCTAGTGATACCTATTTATAGTTTAGGCAACTTCCCTTTCGCACCCTTGCGAAAGGTGACACAGAAATCCGCAGTCCGTATCAAATTTGGAAACGAATCTGTGTAACTACGACTGGTCGAAAGATGGCCACGACTGGTCGAGGACTCCCTCGACCGGTCGTGACATCCCCTCGATCGGTTGAGTATTCCGGACACCAAAAAACTGAGTTTGCTGGACTTTGAGTCGTGCAATGCTCGACTAGTCGAGTCGCTCCCACGATCGGTCGTGCAAGGGCCATGACCGGTCGTGAAACCCAAAACTCTGAGATTGAAGGCTTTTCTGACAACAATCTCCACCAAGTCTTCAATCTGCAGCCGTGTAGCTCGTTGACCTATTTTCTTATTTTTGTATTGCATCATAGCTTCAATCAACACTTTTCGTGCCACTAGGTCTTTTTATGCCATCGCCATGTCCAGAGAAGTTGCACAAAACTTGAACTTCTCTGTAGGAATGACCTTAGTGAGCATGTATGTTGGATTCATGCTGGTGTGAATATTTTTCAATGTGACATCTTCTTCTTCAAGCACCTGTTAGATAAAGTGGTGACGAACATCAATGTGTTTAGTACGTGAGTGATAAACAGAATTTTTAGCCAAATTGTTAGTGCTCTTGCTATCACAGTTAACCGGCACGGCTTCTTGCTGAAGCTTTAACTGATTTATCATGCCTCTGATTCTAATATTTTCTTTAAATGCTTCCGTCACTGCCATATATTATGCTTTGGTCGTGGAAAGAACCACCACGGACTGAAGTTTTGACATTCAACTGATTGCTCCACCCGTTAGTACAAACAAGTATCCTGAAGTAGACTTCCTGGAGTCTATACTGCCTGCGTAGTCGAAATCCACATACCCTACCAACTTTGTCTCTGTTTTTTCAAAAGTTAAGACGTAGTCTTTCGTACCTCGAATGTATCGAAGTAGCCATTTCACTGTCTCCCAATGTTGCTTGCTGGGGTTTGACATGTATCTGCTCACAACATCGATTGCCTGTGAAATATTCGATCTCGTACAGACCATGCCATACATTAAACTGCCAACCGCATTCGAATAAGGCTCATGAGATATCCTGCTTTTCCTCTTCTGTTTTTGAGACATGTCTTGAGGAAAACTTGCGGAGAGACGCGTAGGGAACATTCTCCGACTTTACCTGGCCCATCACTTCCTTGATCAATACCTACACACAAGGTATTCCTCTTGTAATTATCAAAGCCTACTTCTCCTTTAGTCTCAATGCCGAGAACCATCTTTGCAGCCCCCCGATCCTCCATCCTGAATGTCTTATTTATCGAGTCTTCAGTACATTGATTTTAGACATGTCATAATTGACGATCTACATATCATAAATTCCTGACTCACCATGAAGGAATCAAACCACTGTCTAGGTGACATGTCGAACCACGACCTCCTGCAAAGTCTTTTCTCAGCCCCTTTAACTTCGAACTGCTTTGGTTGTTTCATGTAGATCCGCTCTTTACTTTCTCTTGTAGAAGTGCAAACTCCACATCCATCCTTCCAACTCAAGATCACATTGGCCAACCAACACCAATGCCAGATCTAATAGACACCTGCTATAACCGTCGGCATGAATATCTCTGAGAAGCCGATCCCTTCTCTTTGAGCATAATCCTTCATTACCAACTTTGTCCTGTATTTATGCTGTATCCTCCTGAAAATCCACCTGCATCCAACCGCTCTCCGGCCCACTGGAAGCTCCACCCGCTCCCATATATCGGTCTGGTACAACGAATCCATCATATCGCCCATAGTCATCTTTCACTTCTCAGCATCAGGCTCACCTAGAGCCATCTGAATAGAAGATGAATCCCCTACGATATTGGAGTCGTCCATGTACCTCGCCGATATTCTGCGATCATGCCATGTGATTCTTCTCACAGGTGGCTGCTCTACCTGCTCTGTATCCTTGTCTGCCCGTCTCAACCTTCCTATCTTGCCTGCTCATGTGGTCATGCCCAACATGCCACACACGCGTAGAGGTGGAATCCGCTACATCCACTGTAACTCCACCTTTTGAAGTGCTCTCGATCAACTTGTACATGTCACCGAGTCGTTGCGCTTTCATGATTACCTGTGCCCCTTTAGATACCTTAAGAACACCATCAATACCTGTGTACTTGCATCATTTTGCCTCAAGCACACCAAGAGAAATCAGATTTTGGTTCAAATCAGGAACGTGCCTGACATCAGTTAAGGTACGCTCCACTCCATCAAACATCTTGATGCACACCGAACCAACAGCCACGACATTACAAGTAATGCCATTGCCCATAAATACCTGTCCACCATCGCACTCCCTGTACCTGGTGAACCAACTCCGATGAGGAGTCATGTGAAAAGATGCCCCTGTGTCTAGCATCCACTTGTCCTTACGATCATCGTGGCCGTTTGAGCGAAGACAGAGATAAAACATCATCATCACATATACTCGATCCATCTGACATGGCAACATTGGCCTCTCTTTACGAAGCCTTAGAATCTTCTCTTTTCGATTTAAGATTTTCACAATCATTCTTCACATGTCCTTCATTCCCACAATTCCAGCACTTTACCTTTCCTTTGCCATTACCCTTTGATTTAGATCTAGAATCTGAAGAACCTGTACCTTGTTTAGAATTCTTACCCCTTGTAAGCAGTGCCTCAGAAGATATCCCCATGTCGATGTTAAGCTTTCTCATAGCCTTTCCTTGAAGGGCTGAGATAACGGTGTCGACACTCAGGGTTTTATTCACTGAGCACATTGTGTCCTTGAATGACTCGTAAGACGCCGGAAGAAAATTCAGCAACATACATGCTTGTTCTTCATCTTTCATCACTTCCTCCATATTAGCAATTTGTAAACTAATTTATTAAAGTTGCTGATGTGAGCTTCCAGATCTCCACCCTTTGCCATCTTGAAGTTATACCACTGCCGCTTCAAGTGTAGGCAATTTTCAGAGAATTTTTTCGCATGGACATCCTCTAACTTCGCCCATAACTTAGCCACAGTTTTCTCCCTCATGTCGTTGTAGAGAACCTCATCCGTGAGACATAAACGGATCAATGATAAAGTCTTCTTATCAAGAGTATTCCAATCATCATCAGTCAAGTAGACTTTTGCTCCTCAAGAGTACTATCTTCGCCTTGCTTGATTAAGGAACTCATCATCTTGATCTTCCACAACTCAAAATTATTTTTCCCCGAGTACTTCTCAATATCATACCTAGTACTTCTCATTATTACTAATTCCTCAGATTCAGATCTGTGCCCCAACGCTTTCTCTGATACCACTTGTTGGGGATTTGTGCTGCGGAATCACATAGATCTAGATCTAAGATAGCAATTCAATAGTAACAAGCAATCATAGAAGAATATAAAGTTTTAATGTGAAAAACCCTTGCGGGAAAAAACCACGGCATAAAGCAACAGAGATCTACTATGAACTAGAAAATACAAGAGAGAGGACTTACCCGATTCGAACAACCTCGAATCTCACCCTTGTTATATCCTTTTCTCTCCCCAGAACCCTTTTAGAAAGCTTTAGAATTATTTTTCATACCTTAGAAAAACCCTAGTGACACCCATTTATAGTTTAGGCAACTTCCCTTTCACACCCTTGCGAAAGGCGACACAGAAATTCGCAGTCCGCATCAAATTCGAAAATGAATCTGTGTAACCACGACTGGTCGAAGAATGACCACGACTGGTCGAGGACCCCCTCGACCGGTCGTGACATCTTGTCGACCGGTCGAGCATTCCGGACACCAAAAAACTGAGCTCGCTGGACTTTGAGTCGTGCAATGCTCGACTAGTCGAGCTGCTTCCCCGACCGGTCGTGCAAGGGCCACTACTGGTCGTGAAACCCAAAACTCTGAGATTGAAGGCTTTTCTGACAACAGACATATGCACACCAGTGTCAGAAAAATAAAAACATAACTTGTAGGGCACAAGACTGACAAACGCATAACACATGTGGCCCCTAGTATATGTAGGAAAATTTTAAAGTGCCACTGACGTCAAATTCTTATAGGACTATTCATGAGTCGAGCTAGCTCCAAAAACTCGCTCGACTCGGCTCGAGTAAGCTTGGATTGACTCGGCTTGAATGACTGATTCGGGCCGAGTCAAGCTAATTATTTGAAGCTCGAGTTGAGTTCGAGCCGAGTTCGACTAGGGGGTATTTCAACTTGACTCGAGCTCGACTCGGCTCGATTAATAAATATATTAAATGTTTAATATTATATATATATATATATTATATTAATATAAGTTTTAAGTTTTAACTTTAAAAAAGAAAAAAGAAAAAGAAAAAGAAAAAAAACAAATAAACCCTAGAGACTCTACTCGACCGCACTAACCCTCTTTCCCTTTCCCTTTCCCTTTCCCTTTCCCTTTCTTCTCTTTATCTACCCATTGCTAGCCGCACGCCCTCTCGGACCACCACCACCAGTTTTCATTTTAGCTCCACAATAATATGATTTCAATCTCTTGAGATCTACTTCTTGGGTGAGAAATCCAAGAAATCCGAGATGGGCTCTTCTCAAATTTTTTAGAACTTCAAGGAAATCCAATGATCCGATTGGCTAGAGCTATTTACTTGGATTTCTGATCTATGTTCTGCTCTGTTTCTTTTTTAGTGCTTGGATTTCTGCTGGTGGAAGAAGATCAAGAACATATCGGTTCTTACAGGTTTCCTCATCCGATTCGAAGCTTTGTTTGGTTTTTTTTCATTAGGTTTTTGCTTTGATTTTTCTAAGATTTTTGAATTTTTCCATCAATGGAGGAGGATCAAGAGCAGAATCCATTACTCTCTCACCCAACAAGCTCGAGCTCGACTTGAGGTAAACTCGACTCGACTCGAACCACTAGCTTGACTTGAACTCGACTCGATAGCTTTGACAAACAAGCCAAGCTTCAATGTTGAGCTCGAGGCCGAGCTTGAGCTCGAACTCGAGTACAGCATGGACAAGCCGAGCCGAGCTTGGCCCACCTCGACTCGACTTGGCTCGATGCCCACCTCCAAATTCTTCGCAATATAGTATATGCACAATATGGTCGTCTTAAAGCAAAAAAGATCCAAAAGAATTTTATTTTCTAAAGACGATTGGTATTTTCTCAAAGGCGGCAAGGAACTAGGAGTAAGTAATGGAAAGTTCATCCGAAATTAGAAATAGATCACATACAATGGCACCATATATCAAGGATTGCAAATCTTACGGGGATATGGCCGCTTTACAATCGAAGATTCATATGCAAACAACTACGTGGCCACCAACTCTCTAAACCTATAAAAGCAATACTTTAAAAAGAGCTCCAGACCCTTGTTACAAACAACCAATCTCTCTACAACACAATGCTACCTATTGTCTAAATTTTAGCATTGGTCATTCTACTTTTTTCTAGATATGCTGCAACAAGTTCACAGCTATTAGATTACCTTAGAATCTTCCAATATGTCCATCACATTAATTATTGCAGTCTTACCTTAGTAATATGTTGAACATTCATAACGACCATCGTTAGATCCCATGATTATAGAGTTTTTGCTTGATACATCGCCAATCACATTTTGCTGACTTCACACCATGATTGTCTTGCGACGGTTTGGTACTTTCCATAGCCATTTTTCTAGCACAAGTCACCGTAATTATTTTATCTTCTTTGCTTAGTTTACTTTTTTCTCATTGATTATGCTGCTGCATTCAATTAATAACATTGGTGATCTAACCTTATTTTTTACTTCTATCCAATCATTGTTGCTTTGTTGGAGGATAGGTTTCAGTCAATTGGCTGGGTTATATAAATGCTTAAGTTAGGTGTTGATGCTACGTTATGCAATGAATGATAGATTTTGACGTCATTGTCTTGAAGTACATTCCTTGAGAGCATAACACTTATACGAATAAGATGGCATAGATCACGATAGGACCTAGGTTACCTGATGGATTCACCAAATGACTTTTGACTGTCTAGAGGCGTTCACTCTCGGCTGCCTAGCAGAGGATTATGACTATTGAGATTGCTTCTCTGAAAATTTTGCAAGACGAATGGACAAGCTGGCTAAGCAACAGAGCTAATTGGACTATCTGAAAGATCATACCTCACTACCTTTTCTTAGAGGAAGAACTTTATTGAAAGGGGGTTGACAGATTAGTACTGAAGTGTCTGGGAATGGACGAAGGCATGATTGTCATGGGTGCATGCGCATGAAAACATTTGTGGAGCCCATCAGTTGGGATAAAAGATGAGGTAGCTCATCTAGAGACATGACTATTATCGGCCAACCATATTAAAGGATTGCATGAAGTATGCAAGAAAGTGTCAAGCTTAGAAAAAACATGAGCCTTTCTAGCCGTTCCTATGGTCGAATTTTATCTGATCGTCGAGCTATGACTGTTTCGTGGATGGGCAATAGATCTTATTGGGAAAATATTTTCACCATCTTCGGAACATCATGGTTTTGTCATTGTCATGACCGGTTACTTCACTAAAGGGTTGAGGCATGACCGGTGAGAGGAGTTGCTCAAGCAGAAGTTATAGATTTTATTAAGGAACTACTCTTCATCAATTCGGTATTCCTGAAATTATCATAGTCAAAGGAGGTACTCTGTTCTTAGGTGCTCAAATCCATACCCTCGCCAGCGCCTACATATTCAAGTTGGTTTACTTTACTCTATATTATGCTCAGGCCAATGGATAGGTTGAGTGAACCAGCAAAATCTTAAAGAATATGATTAAGTGCATGACAAGAGACAACCCATGGTCGTAGAATACAATGTTATCTGAAGTGCTTGGGTATATCTAACATCTCAAAGGACAATCATTGGAGTCAACACCATTCGTCCCAACGTACAAGCACGACATTGTATTGCCCATGATAGTAAACACTGCGTTGCTCATAGTGGCTGTTCAACATCAATTAACTCCACAAGAGTTCATGAGGATGGAACTAGAAGAGCTAGATCATACTCGATTACAAGTCCTAAATTCATTGAAGGTTCACAAATTGAAGGTATCCAGGGCCTATATATGATAAGAAAGTGAAAGGGAAGTCCTTTTATGAAGGATAATTGGACTAGAAGAGGATCCTTCCCATTCAAGGAATGCCAAATCGGTTACGTATCGGCCGTATCGGCCGATACGTAACGGTAACGACGATGGCCGATACGCGATTCGGGGTCGTATCGACCGTTACTGTTTTTGTACCCGTATCGGCCGTTACGCCTCGTATCGGCGATTCGGGGTCGTTACCCGTATCGGCGATTCGGGGTCGTATCGGCCGAATAATATCGGCCGATTCGGGGTCGTATCGGCGATTCGGGGTCGTATCGGCGATTCGGGGTCGTTACCCGTATCGGCGATTCGGGGCCGTTACGCCTCGTATCGACCGTTACCCATATCGGCGATTCGGGGTCGGCCGTTACCCGTATCGGCGATTGGGGGTCGTATCGACCGTTACTGTTTTTTGTACCCGTATCGACCGTTACTGTTTTTGTACCCGTAACGGGCCCGTATCGGCCGAATAATGGTAACTTTTTTTAAATGGTTGTTTTGCTGTATTAATCATGCCATATGATGTGTTAATCATAGTAGAACATGTTAATGTGCATTTTATAGATTTTGGGTGCCATTTTATATTTTTTTCTATTTACGCATTTATTTTGGCCGTTTTTTTGAAAATTCGAAAAATCATTTTTTAATGATTCTTTTGCTGTTTTAATGATGCCATATGATGTGTTAATCATAGTAGAACATGTTAATGTACATTTTACAGATTTGGGGTGCCATTTTATATTTTTTTTTATATTTTTTTCTATTTACGCATGAATTTTGGTCCCTTTTTTTAAAATTCGAAAAATCAATTTTTAATAATTCTTTTGCTGTTTTAATGATGTCATATGATGTGTTAATCATAGTAGAACATGTTAATGTGCATTTTACATATTTGGGGTGCCATTTTATATTTTTTAAATATTTTTTTCTATTTACGCATGAATTTTGGCCCCTTTTTTTTAAAATTCGAAAAATTAATTTTTAATAGTTGTTTTGTTGTTTTAATCATGCCATATGATGTGTTAATCATAGTCGAACATGTTAATGTGCATTTTACAGATTTGGGGTGCTATTTTATATTTTTTTAAATATTTTTTTCTATTTATGCATTTATTTTGGGCCTTTTTTTGAAAATTCGAAAAATCATTTTTTAATGATTCTTTTGCTGTTTTAATGATGCCATATGATGTGTTAATCATAGTAGAACATATTAATGTGCATTTTACATATTTAGGGTGCCATTTTATTTTATTTTTTATTTTTTTCGATTTACGCATTTATTTTGGCCCTTTTTTTAAAAATTCAAAAAATCATTTTTTAATAATTCTTTTGCTGTTTTAATGATGCCATATGATGTGTTAATTATAGTAAAACATGTTAATGTATATTTTACATATTTGGTGTGCCATTTTATATTTTTTTAAATATTTTTTTCTATTTACACATGAATTTTGGCCTTCAAAAATAATTGCAAATACGTAAATGTAAGATATTTTCATATTACATTCATTGTAATATATCTATCATTGATAGTAGATAGTTAGAAAACGAAATATATGAATTTTGTAGTCAAATTCAGGTTATCTGGTTCATAAATTCATCAGACAGTTCGATACAACTTCTCACCAAAGAGTGGACCGTTACACCACCATAAACATGTTCCAATTTATAAATGAATGCATATTTGGAATGCTTAGAATATTCCGGATTTAATTCATGTTTTTTCATATTTTTTTGGCAAAAAAAAAAAAAATTGCGCCGTTACTGGCCGTTACTCCCCAGTATTGCCGTTACGCCCCCGTATCCGTATCGGTTTCGGAGGGTACCGTTACGCCAACCGATACTGATACGGGACACCTTGTTCCCATTAGCATCAGAAGTCACAAATTTAGAAAGTGGTGCCCAACTTGGGAAAGACCACTCATCATCAAGAAGGTGCTATGAAGAGGAACTTATCTATTACAAGAATTTTAGGCCATGAAAGTAAAATTTTGATTAAGGGCTGTTATCTAAAGAAGTATATGCCTTCCTTTGGGAATCCATGCAAAGATAAAATGAAATGACCAAAGAGCAGGTCGATGAAGATTAAAAGCAAAAAGACAATATGCAAAAAAAAAAAACCTTAATTTCTTTTTAATTGGCCTTATATGAAATTTGGTTCATTACAAAATTCTCTTCTTAATAGAGAGATGTCTAAAAAAACCATACAAAAGGAAAAAGAAGATAAATTTAGCGATCTTGGGTTGATTGTCCTTCAAAAGAGGAGGATTCTTCATTTTTTTTTTTAAAAATAATGGTTGAGCCTTTGAGCTTTGATTGTAGCCCATAAAGAGTGTGTCCTTGTTGGTTTTCACCGTCACATGAGCAACAATGGGATCAATAGGCACCATTGGTGAAAGTTGGAAAGAAGGCGATGAAGAGAAAGAAATAACGAAGAAAGCATGAGGAGAATTGAGCTGAGAGGTTCAATTTATAGAATGCTATGATCGATGACGTCATCATTGAGCAATAAATGACAAATGATTCTTGACACCAAAGGTGTGCACAACAACTGAGTGAAAACCTTATGTTGCCATGTGTTGCTTGCCAAAGTTCATCAAAATTCGTGACATTGCAACATTCCTTCACATTCTTAGAATGTAAAGTGATGTGGGTGCATTGTTTATGCCTAACATGTGCAGTCCATATTATCCAATGAGAAGTCATCACGTATTGACACATATATGTATTGTGGAAGGGAAATATACTCGCACTAAGAGACACTGCCAATACTTATCTATCAACAACACGTAGCCTATTAAAAACAACCTTGCTTAGAGTCGTGTGAACACCTATGCAAGAAAAAGGGAAACATAACTCTTAGGGCATGTGATCGACGCATGCATGACACATGTAGCCCTTAGCATGTGTGAGAAATTTTCAAAGTCCTGACCATCTTCAAAAAAAGATCCGAAAGGAAAACTTTCCTAAGGACTATCGATATTTTCTCAGATGCAATTAGGAATTGGGAGCAAGTAATGTAAAGTCCATTCAGAATCAGAAGCAAATCATATGCGATAACACCATATAACAAGGATTCCAGATTTACTAGAATACAATCGTAGTACAATCAAAGATTCACGAGGAAACAAAAATGCAGCCAAGCATCTAAAAGCAACACTCAATGAAGAGCTCCAGGCCCCTCACTACAAACAACCAAACTTTATACAACTCAATGTTGCCAATCCTTTTAGTTTTAGCTTTAGTTAGTTCACTTTTGTCCAGCTTGCTATAGAAGTCCGAAGCCATTAGATTATATTATAATCGCTACTATCTAGCGCATCGTTGTAGTAAGCTTTATGAGTAAATTAAGCATCAATGACTATCATTCTCGGATCCCTTGACTATCGAGTTATTGCTTGATATACTATGAGTCAGATCTTGTTGACTTCACATCATGACTGGCTACAACTTTTCATGACCATTATGCTAGCACAACCCATTGTAGGTTTTTATCTTCTCTGTTTAGTTTACTTTTCTTCTCACTAATTGTATTGCTCGTACATTCAATTAATAAGATCCGCGATTTAGTCTTATTTTTTAATCTTGTCTACCATTGTTAATTTACTAAAAAACATGATATGCTATTACCATTGAAAGGAAAGCTGATAGCTTAAGTAAAAAAAAATAAAAAATAAAAAAAATAATTCTGAATAACTAACCTTTCCCTTATAAAATTGCATAATTATTGTAATTATTGATGGCTAAACAGTTAAGTCAACCTTCATAGCTTCTAATACTGCTAGTTTGACGCTTGGGGTAATAAGTGTTCAACCGATTTGAGTTGAAGACGACTCTAGTATGCTTGACACTATTCCTAATCACATACATTTGACTGAATTCAGACTTTGTTACACATGTGACATGTGTTGGTGGCATTGAGAGGAATGTGATGCGGTCGATCACCATCTTCCTTAGGAGATAACTACTTCGAATTCACAGAGCTCTCTAGACTCCTCACAGAGCTTCATTTAATCTATAAGGGATAGAAGTAGAAATAATTCCTAGTAATTTTGAAATAACTTAATTGATGATAAAAACCAAATTACAATTCTTTAAATAAGAAACTCAAACCTTGGAAGGAATTTTAGACTTAGACTCTAACTCAAACACCTGAAAGCATGACTTAATATAAATAGTAAACTTATTATTTATATGCAACCTCTCTTCCTACTAGACTTCATGGTTTTCAGCAAAAAATAGTAAGTGTCCAATTTAGCCCAACTATGTTATTCTTCTAACTTTTCTAAGCCCTTTTCATGTTGCGGACAACTTTTACAAATCAAAGGATCAAAAGTTATACTCCAATTAAAACTTACTATTTATAGTAAAAAAGAAAATAAATGAGACTTTTGACTGTTGATCCGATGGAATCTCGTAAATCTGACGTAGGCAACCTAGCGTAGCAGGGTTGGTTGGCTTAAGTAGTTTCTCGTACTCTAAAATCACATAATATGTCAAAAAACTCATCCTTGTTTGTAAGATACCTTGATTTAAGGTCCTGATGGTCCGGATTGTTTCCACCTCCAATCGGGCCTTCTCTGGTTCATCTTTGCCATGAAAGTGTATGAGACACGCTCTACATCAGTTGTGATGGAACAGCAAAAAAGTGGACCCTTGCTGATTGGTCCAGCTAAGCAAGAATCAATTCGGAATCGCATGCAAAGTTGCGTAACACCCAAGCTATGTGAGACCCACCATGGTTTACATTAAAATCCACTCGGCCCATTTGGCCATAACCCTTATTAACCGTACAAACAAAATATTAGCATACATAGAACTCATATATGTCACATGAATTGGAACAATGTAAACTGCCTCCTAAAACCTTTAAGTTCACATGGTGTGGCCTGCCGGAGTTTCAGATCAGACTAAAAATCCCAGCCCTTCTCACCAGATCAGCCGCTCATTAGCACTGTAGAAAATAAAAATCAAGCCGATCCAAAACTAAGGTGGACCACAAGGTAGGGATAATGTAAAATCATGCCTAGGACCTCTAAGTGCGTATGTATCTCTATTTGGTATACAACTTCATCCTAGTGGGGTGGGCCTGATGAATGAATTATATGGCGTACAGACAACACGGTGGAACCCACAATGGGAAGGTTTTATTGGTTGAATGTCGCACTCAACTTTTTCTAGTGGTGTAAGAGTTACATGTGTTTTTGGGAGAATTTTTTGCGACATCACCTAGCATCGAATGTCTCATCTATTCACGGAGTGGATGATGCAAAGTTGACGTGGCTCCCACAAGTTCTCGTGGTCCCTGTACCATTGGCGCGCATGTCGAGTAAAAGTGGTGGAAGTAGTGTTTAGGGTGTACATGAACTGAGTTAGCTTGGTTAGCTCGACTGGACTCGAAAAAGCTTGATTTGACTCGGTTTGAAACTGAGTTTGATTTGAGTTGAGCGGATGTTTTGAGCTCGTTTTGAGCTCGAAAAGATTTCGAGCCGCGGCTCGGATGGAACCCCAACTTGAATCAAACTTGGATCAAACCTCAACTCGAATCAAACTCGGATCGAAGCAGTTCAGTGACTCAGTTATTTTGATTTTGATTTTGATGTTGCTTAACAAGTGTTTGATGAAATGACTCAATGAAGTGTGGGCCAGTGGCAAGGAAGGAATGGATATGAAACAAATACTCTTGTATCTTGAATTTTATGTTGCCTACTGAGTGTGATGAAATGCCGATGCTGATGTTTTACATTCTGTGAGAAATTGAAGGTGCACTCCATGTGTTTGAGAATATGCCATAGAGGCTCATTCTTGGCTCGAATGACCTGAGTTGCTGATCGAACCGAGACGAGCTAGCTAGTTAGGCTCGAGGATTGAGCTAAGGTGAGTTCAAGCTGGGGTTAGCTAGTGGCCGAGCCAAGTCGAGTTTTGCCAAGCTCGACTCGGTTCGACTTATGTACAACCCTAGTAGTGTTGTCAACGGGCCCAGCCCTGGTAGGTCTCAGCCGGATTTTGAACTTTATTGGGCTGGGTGGAAGGGCCCCCCCCCCCCCCCCCCCCCCCCCTTGAGCAGTTTGCCTATAACCCGGGAATAGAGATATTCCTATGCCCCCAGCTTCTGTATGGCCCACAGTTGTCCGTGACCAATCCACTCAATTCATTTATTTTGCGATTACTCAAGAGAACAAGAATTTAAAAATCAAGTGGATTCAAAACTAATGGAAGTCATAACACACGAACAGTGAGGATTGAACCTGTGGGGTAATTGAAGTTTTGTATCGAGATGACATTTGTTCTTACATTTTATATGGGTGGTAATAACCCTATGAAAGGTTTGGATTGCATATAAACATATAGTCAGCTCTAAAAAACAAGTTTCAATGGTTGATGTTTTCGTTCCCACTCCTTCGTTTGTTACGGTCCACCTGAATTTTGGATCTACCTGATTTTTAGAGTTTTATCCCTTTGTGGTCTTTCAAAACAGACGACGTGGATTTGTAACAGAAATCTGTGGACCCCACGCCCTGGCAGAGGTATATCTTTGTGGCCGGGTCACTGGCAATCCAATCTCAGAGCACTATAAGTTATGGTGCTCCTGGTTGCATTCTTTCACCTGGACAGTCCAATTGATCCATCTAAACCGTCTATGCTCTCAAGAACACATTTTATTAACTATTGTGAAGAAATTTCCTGATCACATAATACAGTCCATCCTTTATTTGGCCACATTTTCTCTACCCATAATTTTTCGAGCCATGGATATGATAGTTATGATTGCCTAAGTCTTTAAAATAATAAACAATCCACCATTAGGTCCTAACAAATGGATGGATATCAAATTGTGGCTGGACCTGTTTTTAAATAAACAACCTTCACTGTTCATAATAAATTCCTTGTTTTTAAGTATACAACCTTAACCGTCCATAATAAATTCCTTGTTTTTAATTAAACAACCTTCACCGTCCATAATGAATTCCTTTGATCAAATGGTAAGTATTTCTTAGATTGTTGTTATGCTTACATGTTAGCTCCTGAAATATTTTTGGAATATAATGAACGGGCTAGATTAATGTGGACTATCAAGGTCCCAACCCAATAAAGAGCACTAAAACGTCCAGCTCTTTGAGAGCACTAGAGAATTTTTGTGTTACTTTTGACTAAACATTAAAAAAGGAAAAAGAAAAAGAAAAAAGAACTGCTCCAATGCCCTTAGAGCACTTATAAGTTATAGTGCTCCTACTTGTGTTACTTTTTGTGTTACTTTTGACTAAACATAAAGAAAGAACTGCTCCAATGCCTTTTTTCTTTTTTAAATATCAGCACAGACAAGAATAGCGAGAGTCAGCTACTGTAGTGACGTCACCAAGTTATGTGGTCCTATATTTGTTGTATCCACACCGTCCATCCATTTGAAGAGATCGTTTTCAGGCATGATCCAAAGAATGAGGCAGATACAAAGCTATAATGGACCCCACCACAGAATACAGTGGAGAGATTAACGCCCACCGTTGAAACCTTCCTAAGGTCCACCGTGATGTTTATTTGAGATCCAATCCGTTCATAATTTAACACAGACATTATAAATATCAGCTTCATCGAAAACTTGTGGCCCTTATAAGTTTTTAATGGTGGTCATCACTCCCTCTACTTTTTTGTGGTGAGGTCCACTCGAGCTTTGGATCTGAATCGTTCTTTGAGTCATGCACTAAAATGGCATCTCAAAATTGATGGACGGTGTGGATATAAAATATACTTCATGGTGGGACCCACAGAACTTGGTGACATCACTTCAGTAGCGAGTCGGCCAATTCGACCAGTCTGTAGCGAATCCGCACTCGTGTATATTAAAGTTATGAAAAATATCATATACAGTAGGGGTGGAGTATGTTGTACCCCCGCCTGTTCCGAGCTCGGGACAGGCAGAAGCTCAGAGGACAACTGAAGAGCCACCGTGATTTATAAGTTCTATCCACACCGTACATCGATATTTTTGTATCATAACTGAACCATACCAAAGGAAGCAGGTGTACTAATTGTTGGGGAAAAAATATGCCAAGTCCGAAGACTTAGGTATGGAGCGAACCGACTCTACCCCCTTATTTTCTCGGTCTTTGGAGAAAGCAGCTAAGTCCGAGATACGAAGACAGAGGCTCGACAAGTTGACTCGGTCGACGAGTCAGCAACGTCAGTATAAGCCGACTAAGGCCAAATAAGTTATAAGCCGTCTGACTGACAATGAGAAACTGACTTGGCAAGTTGGTTGCGTCAGCTACGGAGTAAGGAAGGATGACGAATAAAATCTGAGACTATTCTGCCCGTAAGAAGGCAAAAAGCTTATTCTCCTAAGCCAGTTTAGACTCTTCCGGAGTTGGAAATGGCCGAGCCGAAACAAGGAAAGACAGTGTGAAATCAAATACCGCCCCAAAAATTCAGAAGTACAGGTGTCCGATCCCGAGGATATCGGGATCGGATGAAATCTGTCAAAAGGATCAAATCTCCGAAGATAAGGAAAAAGAATCCTTGTACGGCGGGATCCTCTCTCTCTCTCCTATAAACAGGAGAGACTCCAAGGGTGAAAGGTACGCAAGAGAAACCCTAAAAAACTCATTTTCCTGGATCCTTACTTACTAAGCATCGGAGGTTCCCCGGCTTGAGCCAGGACCCCTGTGTCTTTCATGTTATTTCAGGTGAGAGACTCGGGAAAGTAGAGATTAGATTTTTGCATCATCAGTTTGGCGCCGTCTGTGGGAATCAGACAAAAAGCCGTTTTTCATATTCTACCTCAAAGAGTTGTAGAACAAGTTCTAATGGTGACGACTAGAAAAACAGATCAGGACAATGCAAACGAGACCGCCGCCAGCGCAGCAGTAGGAGCTCCACCAACGGTCCCGCCAGCAGCGCTGCCAGTGGCCTCGGCCGCATCCAATAATCAGCGAAACCGGGGGAACGCGCAGCTGAATCGGGAGGTTCAAGAGATCTGATTCGATATGAACGTCATGTAGCAGATGTTGGAACGGATGTACAACCAGCAGATGCTATCGTATCATCAAGGACAAACATCGCGTGCTCCCCCACCTTTGTCCAACCCTCTGCCTGTTGCTCAACCCGCGGCTCCACGAACGTCCCTTCATCCGAGTCAACACCAGTGTCCGACGGAACCAGCACCAGCTCGTTCCGTCTCAGCCGCGTTACCCCCCTCTGATCTACGACACAGAATAGATCAAAGGAGGCGCAGTCGGCCTCCCGCTAAGGAAACAACGGAAAGTGAAGAGCCCTGGAAAGCGGACATCCAGGACTTCAAGAAAGATATTTGGGAGGAGATGGTGAATATGAAACAAGGTCGGAATGCATATCCGGTTTGCTTCGAGGCTAAAGTATCCCCTTTCATAGATGAAGTGATGCAGGCTCGGTTACCGGAAAGGTTTCGCTTACCGCAAATCGTCCCCTTCACCGAAAAAATCGACTCAACCGAGCACATCGAATGCTTCAAAACTTATATGGAGTTGCACGATGCATCGGACGCGGTCATGTTCTGAGTCTTCTCTCTCACACTAATCGACGTGGCTCGGCTTTGGTTTAAACAACTGAAACCGAAATCTATCGGTTCATTCGCCGAACTCAGAGACGCCTTCCTCGCCAACTTTATTGGTGGAAAAAAGAAACTAAAGCCACCTGCACATCTGAACAACATAGTTCAGAAGACAGGAGAATTACTGAAAGATTATATTGAACGTTTCAACTTTAAATCTCTTCAGGTTCGAAAACACTCGGAAGAAACAACACTCAACGCGCTCATGCAAGGGGTCAGAGACAAACCATTTTTGGCATCTCTGGATAAAAATCTGCCGGAGACTCTGGCCGAGTTTATGGCTCGGTCGGACAAATACGCGGATGCCGAGGAAACACGACTCCTACGCGAAACGACCCAAAACGCAAAATCCTCGGCCAAAGAGTTGGTCAAATAAGGGACTGACTCGGCTGAAGGGAAAAAGCGTAAGGACGATTGAGTACACGATGATCAAAAGTCAAGAAAGTGACCTGACCGAAGATTTTCCACATACGCTCCTCTGAATAAAACTCAGGAACAGGTGTTAATGGAAATCAAAAGTGAAGGTTTCGTCAATTGACCTAGTAAACTGTGGGGCAATCCCAACCGGCAGAGTAAAGATAAGTATTGCCACTATCATCGCGATCACGGGCATAATACGAGTGACTGTTATCACCTAAAAGAAGATATCGAACGACTCATCAGGGAAGGCCGACTCGGAGAGCATGTAAAAAGGATCGTGTCTGCGGAAGCATGTCCAAGCGAAAATCGAATCACGGAAGAAATCTGAACGATCGTCGGTGGTCATCGAGGTGGGGGTGATTCTAATAATGCACGAAAAAATCACGCCAGAAGCATTAGTCGGCTCGAGTCCGAAATTCTCTTATTACATCGGCCTTCGAAGGAAAAGAAACGAGAAAAGTATTGCATCTCGTTTACTGAAGATGATGCTCGAGGCATCCATCATCCCCATGATGACGCGCTAGTTGTCACTCTCACCATCGCTAATAGAAAAGTTTTTCGTATACTTGTAGACACTGGGTTGTCTGCGGATGTGCTATTTATTCAAGTGTTCGACAAAATATGGATTGAACGATCAACGTTACATCCAGTTCGAACACCGCTGATCGGATTCTCGGGCGGACATATACTCCTAAAAGGAATTGCTTCACTACCGCTCACTGCCGGTGACCCCCCGAATCAGACGACAGTAATGGTAGATTTCTTGATCGTTAACCAAGCTTCTGTTTACAACGCTATACTCGATCGACCTACTTTAAATCTTTTGCAAGCGGTGGTATTTACTTACCACCTCTCCATGAAATTCCCGACTGAGTCAGGAGTAGGAATCGTGAAAGGAGATCAGCAAGATGCTCGATGCTGCTATGCCACTGTAGTGAAGGTTCTGATTGAAATTTTAGTGTTTGAATCGTTGGATCCCAGGGTCGGATTTCATGAACGAGGGCAACCAATGGAAGATCTTATATCGGTACCCTTGGCCGAGACTGAGGAATCGAAAGTAGTACAAATTGGCTCATCCCTGAAGCCACCTCTCAAAGATAATTTAATTGCCTTGCTTCGACGATATGCTGACGTATTCGCATGGAGTCACGAAGATATGCCTGGAATCGATCCTTCGGTCATGACCCATCGACTTAACATTGATCCGACCTACCGACCAATTCGGCAAAAGAGACGTCCTCTCGGCCCCGAAAGGTATGCTATCATTGAAGAGGAAGTCAACAAACTCCTCAAGGCTAAATTCATAGAAGAGATATATTATCTGGAGTGGATAGCAATGTCGTGCTCATGAAAAAGGCCAACGGGAAGTGACGTCTCTGTATTGATTATATAGATCTGAACAAAGCTTGCCCCAAGGATAACTTCCCTCTTCCCCGGATTGATTAGTTGGTAGTTAGTATCGCAGGACATGAATTACTTAGTTTTATGGATACCTACTCTGGGTATAATTAAATTGTAATGCATTAATCCGATAAATTTAAGACTACTTTTGTCACTGACAAAGGTTTTTATTGTTACCGAGTGATGCCATTTGGTTTGAAAAATGCTAGAGCGACGTACCAAATGTTGGTGAATAAAATGTTCGCTCAACATATCGGTCGAACCATGGAAGTATATATAGACGATATGCTCGTCGAAAGTGTACACGCGACCGACCATATAACGGACTTAGAAGAGATGTTCTTGACCCTGCGCAAATACAAAATGAAGTTAAATTCGAGTAAATGTGCTTTCGATGTAAGCTCGGGGAAATTTCTCGGGTTCCTTGTTAGTCAGAGAGGAATCGAAGCAAATCTCGAGAAAATCAACGCTCTACTCGACATGAAGTCTCCCAAGATGATCAAAGACATGCAAAGGCTGACCGGGCGAGTAGTCACACTCAGCCGTTTTCTGTCCTGAGCCATCGATAAATGTCTCCCGTTCTTTAAACAATTGAAGGGGTGACAGTCGATGGAATAGACGGAAGAGTGTGAAAGAGCGTTCTTGCAATTGAAGTCTTATCTTGGGTCTTCACCCCTGTTATCCAAACTCGAGTCGGGAGAAGTTTTATTATTATATCTGGCTGTATCCGACGCAACAAGTAGCTCGGCCCTCATACGTGAATATGATGGAAAGCAATTACCAGTGTACGATGTCAGCAAAGCGTTACTGCCGGCAGAGACGAGGTATCCCCCCTTGAAAAGATAGCCTTTGTCCTGGTAGTATCCTCGCGACGACTCCGACCATACTTTCAAGCTCACACAATCATCATCATATATAATTGACCTACCATTGTATCAGATCCTTCAAAAACCAGAAGCCTCCGGCCGACTTACAAAGTGGGCTATTGAATTAAGCGAGTTTGATATACAATACAGGCTGAGGATAGCCATTAAAGGACAAGCCGTGACTGACTTCATTGTCGAAGTAACTCCAAAGATCGATAAAATGCCTGAGTCTGCTGGAATTATCGGAGCATCGGTATCCTCTTCTTTCGACCCCTCACCAGGCCTTACCTCCTGAAAATTATTCGTCGACGGCTCCTCCAACTCTAAGGCAAGCGGGGCTGGGGTAGTATTAGAAACTCCCGATCAAACTTATATGCAATATGTCTTACGACTTGGATTCCAAGCGTCGAACAACACAACAGAATACGAAGCCTTGCTACTTGGCCTTCGACTCGTCGCGAGCTTAGGTGTAACTCATCTCATTGTATTCAGTGATTCGTAGTTAGTCGTCAACTAGGTCACCGGTGTTTACCAAACACGGAAAGAACAACTGAAGGCTTACATGGAGAAAGCCAAAGAATTAATCGGCGGATTTCGATAATGCGAAGTAATTCGGATCCCCAGAACTAAGAATGCCAAAGCTGATTTGTTAGCAAAACTTGCCTCAGCCGACGAAGACGACATACCTAGATCGGTGCCGATCGAATACGTTGCTAAGTCGAGTATCACTGAGCCGATCAACTCGACTATACATGCTATTGAGTTGGAACCGACTTGGTCCGACCCTATCATCCATTATCTCAACGAGGGAAAGCTGTCTGAAGATCGCACCGAGGCTCGGCGGCTAAAGATCCTAGCATCACGATACACTATTCTGAACGGGGTATTGTACAAGAACGGTTTCTATGCTCCCTTATTACGATGTTTGAATCCCCATGAAGCTGATTATGTATTACGGGAGCTACATGAAGGAATATGCGGAAACCACTGGGGAGGACGTTCACTCGCCCACAAAGTCCTGTGGCAGGGGTATTATTGGCCGACCATACAGCATGATGCTAAGAAGTTCGTCCAAAGGTGTGACAAGTGTCAGCGATTTGCAGCAGTCTCGAGGCAGCCCCCCGAGGACTTGACCCCAATGACTGGTCCTTGGCCTTTTGCACAGTGGGGGATCGACATCGTCGGACCATTCCCTTTGGGAAAGGGTCAGACTAAGTTTGCCGTGGTTGCGGTAGACTATTTCACGAAATGGGCCAAAGCTGAGCCGTTGGCAAAGATAACCAAACAGAAAGTTACAAGCTTTGTTTGGAAAAACATCGTATGTTGATTTGGGATACCACGAACTATTATCACCGATAACGGAAGGCAGGTCGATAATAGACAGTTCCGCGAAATGTACAGTAATCTCGGGATCCGAAACGTGTACGCTTCGCCTCATCATCCTCAGATGAATGGACAGGTCGAGGCCGTTAACATGATTATCAAACAGCATCTCCGAAGGAGGCTCGATCGAGCCAAAGTAGCATGGGCTGAAGAACTCCCGAATATATTGTGACCCTACTGAACCACAGCTTGAACTGCCACAGGAGAAACTCCTTTCTCCCTCTGTTATGGGTCGGAGGCAGTTGCCCCGGTTGAGATCGGGATACATTCGGCCCAAGTTAATTCATTCAGCGAACAAGAAAATGAAGAACTCCTATCGCTCGAGCTTGACTTAGTGGAAGAGAAAAGAGAAGAAGCTCGGCTACGAGTGATGGCTCGGCAAAGACGAGTAGCTCGGTTCTACAACACTCGAGTTAAAGTTAGACGATTCCGTGCCGGGGATATGGTCCTCCGAACACGTTACCAAATATAAAAGAAGTTGGTACGGGCACATTATGGCCCAATTGGGAAAGACCCTATGTCGTCTCGAGTACCATTTGACCTGGAGCGTATCGGTTGGAAAACCTGAATGGGCAGCTACTGCCTCACCCCTGGAACGCCGAGCATCTCAAAATCTAATACCCTTAAGTCGGCCAAAAAAAAAAAACAAAGACATGTACACAGAGTCGATTCAATAAAATTGAGACTTTCCATTCATTACTTCCTAAGTGTTTTACATCGGGTTACATCAGACCCTACTTCGACTACGTTAAAGGAGCACGTAATTAGTTCCGACAAAGGGAATGACCTCTCTCGGTTATAGACGCTCTTGAATCGGCGTGGGATAAAAGTCAGCCTAAGAAGCTGATGATGGTACCAAAAAAAGCTTAGACTCAGCCGACACTACGCTAGTGTGAATGCCAATCATAACAAACAAGAAAAATCATAACAAACAAGATTTAATTTTATGCACAGTTCAGAGTGTCAACATCTATTTAATTTCTAAGTCATTTGTCAATCATAACAAACAAGAAAAATCTTAGATGTAGAGTTTCTAATTTTAGGGATCTACTATTTATGCAAGTGTGAATGTGAGAACATAACCTACAGGTCACTCAAGTTTAATGATAGCCTCTCTCTCATACCATTTTCTCATGTCCCACACTTCGGATACAGAGTGTGTACCCTCAGACCCGAGTTACGGTCCATAACTTGTACACTTAGTGTACATAAATCTATCCATTATATGGTTATTAAGAGGCACAATTACACGTGTTCTAAATTATCATCACATTAACATTCACACACTTACCTGTTCCACTTCTTTTAATATTCTCATTCATAAAATAAATTCTCAAAACTAATCTAAGTCCACTAATTGGGACTTTATTTAACTAAAATAATCAATAATATCTCAATCATATTGTCCAATGAACAATTCTTAATTTAATCTAGATAATAAGGTATATAACGAATGGAAACTAAAACTCATAAAATAAATTGCACTTCAGCCATCTAATGTAACGAGTTCGTTTTCTGTCCAATACGTCCATTGGTCTTGAGCTTCATCCATCAACCCAGCTTCATTTTTCTGTCTCGGATTAGACCATTTGACATCTTCCATCTCTATATGGTTGTTAATCCACAATGTTAGCTGCTCAGGCTAGTGGGCGAACCTAGCATGGTTCATTCATACCATAATATAACATAGCACAATCAATCCATATTATGTAATGCAGCATGAGCATGGATGTAAGGATGTCATGAGATGTATGCCAAGTGGGGTGATTGTCCTCTTGCTTAGGTTGGATATCCGTCAACCCGAAATTGTACCTGTCAGACATCTACCTAGGTAGGCATGAGTAACTTGTACTTTATAGACATCCACCTAGGTGGGCATAAGTAACTTGTACTTTATAGACATCCACCTAGGTAGGCCAATTTGTACATCTACTCCATGCGTAAGCTTCCACTATTGTGGCTTCTAACAATGAATCTGCCAAGCGTAACCATCCAGGGATATCCTCTGGGAACTTAAGGCACAAGTTGTGCATGTACTTTCAATGTATGCATGTGATGTATGCTCAACGTTTATGCATCGATATGTACAATAAACCAGATATATCTCTCTGACACATTCATAATATCAATGGTTTGTATGTGTATGTTTAACATTCATCAAAATCTTCTAAGACATTAAAAAGTAAGGATCATAGTTGTCGATGCTGAAATTTGGCTAACCCTCATTGGACCTCCAAATACTTACAAGATGACAAAGGAGACCCTGGCTGTAACAGGGGAACCCTCCAATGCCTAAGTCAGAACCATGCAATCTAATTCCAGTAGAGTTGAGGGTTTACTGGTGCATACCTTTCACTGTGGATGTGGCCACTATTTATTGGCCTAACAGTCAATTATGTGGATAGAAATGCTCCCTAAATCATAAGCATGTATTTAGTAGTCGTTCCTCAACCGTTTTGCGAGATCCTCGGTGATGATAAGGTCAAGTGGTCGGGATTTGAAGACGTATGTGGTAGGAGACCGAGGTTAACCATCCGAGCTGATCTTTACAGCCATCTTGAGAAAGAGCTTCTTGAACTGGGCTCTTTGGTGGGTTATGGTCGAGATTTCCTCCAATACTTGCAGTTCGTGTCATAGGATCGGGTCTTTGGCATTGAATCCTTGCGCCTTGACCAGATTATGGACTTGCCCCTGAAGGTTGTGTCCGAGCACTGAAGCTGAGTTCCCTTCCTTAGTGGATCCTATGTGATATCAGGGATAACCATCCTCTTAATCTTATCGTACGGTGTAGGGACTCCCTTGCAAGTCATCGAGCGGTACAAGTGTAGCAACTCCGCGTTTAGTCTAGTGCAAGATCATGCTTCGGAGGCTTCCCCTAGAGATTTGAACTGGAGCTCGGAAATGGATGGGACCGTGGTATAGCTCGGCGCTCGTCCTCTTACAAAGGAAACGAAAGTACTTCATCTTTTAACTGGCAGAGCCATCGAGCGGACAGATCTCTGCACAATGGATTACCTCGTTCTGGCCGTTGAGTAGCTCCTTGGTCATGATTGATATAGTCGACCATGCGATGTTGTAACGCCCCGATTTCTAAGACCTGAGTACGAGACTCGCCTTCAGAAATCCGGGAGTTGATAAATCAGAGAAACAACGGAAGTATTAACTCAGAGTGCGATAACCAAAAGAAGCATGTATTTTCATGAGAGCACAAATATTTGACCCGCTCAGCCGGGGGTCTTAGATACAAAGATTCCAAAAGTTCCTATAAATTCTAACTACTGAAATTAAAATGTTTGACTATTGATTAATTCCAAAGTATGCCGCTGCTTCTTGTTGCGGCTCGTCCTCGTAATACTCCTCTTCAGGCTCCCCAGTCGCACCATTATGGCAGGCACCTACGTCCTCTACATCTGTCTCTGCACACTCTGTACGGTTGGATATTGATGGATGAGTGGCCAGCTTAGTGTGAATTCTCCTCAAGATTACACATCTCCGCCTTAGCAAACATAGTTAAAGGAGAAACAAACAGTAATCCAAAACAGGCAATATGCAGTCTTATTAGATGCATGTATGCGTGAATGCACATCGGCCTGGGGATGCACATCCAGCCGGATTTGAACTCGTCGCCCATGCAATCACGACCTGGGAAAATTATCCAGTCGGACAGGGGTCGATAGTCGATGGTCTGGGAGCTAGCGAAACGATACCTCAACAAATCTGGGGCACGTGCTACAACATCCAGAATTAGACATCTGTCATCGCCAATATGCCATGAATGCATGATTAGCCAGCCATTATTAGTCCAATTACAATCAGTCAATTTAAGCAACTCAATGGTCACTACGGAGAGCTCAGAGCCCAGCGTAGGCCGACAGCTTGGACATAGTGTCCCATTCCACAATCCCCGGCTCATGAGGTCTTCCACCTTAGGATGTTTTAATAGGGTGTCTTGACCAAAGTGATAACGGTTCAAGGTCCCTGTTTCCCACACGATTTTGTCTAATTACAATCCCAAGTGTGGCTTGCATACGGTCGTGGAATCCTCCATGTGTAGCATCAAGAAGTTATATATAGAAGCAAATCATGTTAATCATGTGACAATATATGACTTCAAGTAAAGCATGTAAAGGAGCATCAAGAGTTAACAATTTATGGAGATATATTACCAAGTCATGTGAATAGTGGTCAAGGATTACTAGCATGTGAGCCTTGCATATGGTGGAAACAAGTGTCATAGTAATGATAATCTAGTGCAAACTAGGTTTAGCTAATTAAGAAATGGAAAGCCCAAGGGGAAAGTCATCACCTGTTTGGTAGTTTTCACGAACTCGGTCTGAGTCTCCTCGTGGCCCGTGGTCACTCAAAGAGTCTCCTAGAGATTACAGTTTACGCTTGTCAGGTATTCCTATGTCTTGGATTAACGGATGTGTCATAGTGAAGTCTCATGGATGGTGTTACACATCATGAGGTGGGCCCCCATCTATCGTCAAAGTGGATGAACGGCTGGATTGAAGCATGGCTCGAGGCGGGTACCCACCGTCACATGGTTGGTGTCAATGATTTACCTATATTAGGTTGGGACCCACAGCTCAATTGGTGTGGATACAACACTTATACCATGGTGGGATCTACTGTACTGACGGACGGTCTGGATTAGAGCAGACCTATCAAGGTGGGTACCCACATGACTTGCTGATGTGTATAGCAACTGTGTACTTGGTGCAAGGTACCCCTGCCAACTGCTTCTCACCGACAAATCCCTGGACGGTGAGACGCAACACCCTCTTCCTGGTAGGTCCTACACCTCATACGTGTGCAAGTGCAGGGTGGGGGCCATAAGCACGGTCCAAAAAGAACGGTGCAGATGTGATTATCATGGGCCCCATACGGGGCTACCACAGGTGTCTGCTATATATATAATCGTTATATTAATGCCACATGCACCCGCTTTATATTTAAATATTATGTATCCCATGCCTCTCATTCCAACTTAATATAAAGTCACATGCATCTGGTGTATACCTACACACCATGCATCATTTGTATTTGATACCTGACAAATATGTTAATGTTATATATCACCACATGCTCCTGGTATATACTTAAATATTATTTATCATACATATCTGGTACGCATTTAAGTATATCACGTTGCATGCATTTTTTACTTTTCATGTGCGTCCGATATCATGTCACGTGGGTCCCATTGGCCCACCACATGTAGCATTTCAACATTGTTCATATACTCACTGCCTATCCTTTGGTGGATGGCCAGGATGAAACACCTCATCAAGGTGGGGCCACACACATGGTCCACCAACCCTGGTGAGGCCCACCTGCAGACGCAGGGTGCGGCTTGAAATGATTTATATGGCATGGACCACCTGATCTGAGGGAACCCCAGGTGCAACTCCCTTCAACCATTTGCAAGGTGCAGCCCACAATGTCCTGCAGGGTGCGGCCCACCTGCCATTTGCATGGGCCCAGCAGCATTTTGGCAGAGTCCACAGTCAGCCCAGCTGAAATTTCAACGTGCTGGCTGCCTCATGAAACAGCCTCTGCTACAGGCTGTCTCGGACTCCATTCGCGGCCCCGAGTTTGGCTCAACCACAACCCGTTTTTCCTGGTCATTTCACGTTCATGTTGACACCCAAATGGTGGCGTGGTGGCTGCCACCTCTTCCAGCAAAAGAACGGTCCGGTCAGGGCCGTTTTCATGCTGAAAAACGGCTGTTTGCAGCAGCTCAACCGAGCCTGTTTGTAGACCGTCCCACGACCGAGTTTCAGCTGCCACGTAGACCATTTATACGCCAGTGCTAGGCCCTGAGGACGGGACCATACACAGGCCAGGTTTGGCCCTGAAATAGTGCTCGTATGCAGGCCATCTCCTTTTTCAAACAGAGCCTGATTGTGGGTTCTGTGGATAGCCCTGTTAGTGGTCATTTTCAGCTAGGATCCAGGTCCCGTTCAGTGGTTTGTTTGAGGTGTGGGTGGAGCATGGTGGAGCTTAGCTCATGATCATCTTGGAGCTTCGAAATAAAAACGAAGGAAGGTGTTACCTGCTTCAGTTGGGTCTGACCCGAGCTTGCACACACCCACCCTCTTTCCTTTCTTCCTTTCTTTTCTCTTTTCTCTCCCACACAGACGGTGTCGCTGGGGACTCTCACTGACCCGGCTCGGCCCGTTCTTCACGGACTGAGTGGAGGCAGTAAGCTCCAAGCTCACCAAAATGACCCAAACTTCCTCTGCTTTATCCCTATCGGTGTGAAGTTTGAGAGGCTGAGCTTCACCTTATATAGGCAGGGAGGGGGAAACTCCATCGGCTGGGATTTGCTCTGCGAATCTCGAGTAATGGCCGCGGATGGCTGACCCTGCTTTTTCCTTAAAACGGTAGAAAGGCGGCTGAAATTTCTCTTTGTCTAACCTTTTCTAGTTTGGAAGAGGAGACACCCCGGGATGGCGTGTGCATGGCTCCCATCCTTCGGTTAAACCGAAACGGCCTTCCCACTATGCGCAGTGGTCCGACTGCGTTTCTTAAATCCAGTTGTCCCAAACACGGGAATGGACGGCTGATAATGGTCTTCTTTGTTTGCTTTCAGGGGACCCCAAGCTTGTATGGTTTTGTTGAAATGGGCCCCGCCAACAAAATGAACGGTCCGGATTTCTCGGGAGGTGTTCTGGTGGGCTTAACTAGGGGCTTGAAATCCCACCGTTTCCTATATTTGAAAATTGGCGGGAGGATATTTCATTCTTTGTAATTGGTTCGGTTAACCACAGTTTGACCGCACCAACTCGTTCTGTGAAATTTATGTATTATTGTACATTCGTGCTCATGCATCGAGTGTGGGGCCACCTAGCGATGTTTCGTTAGATCTTCTCCGATCATTTACTTCGGGGTCCCTGTATAGGGGCCGTGGTTCAGTTTGGGGTGTATTGTGAAGTCCAGATGGGCTAATATATGCTTTCCTGGGCCTAATTTGGCTTGCGTGATGGGATCTACTGGTCGAATAGGCTTGGCATTTGCTTTTAACGGCTGAGTACATTTCTAAGATGCAGAGGTGCTTCATAGGTTATATATACTGTTTCAGAAACTGATTGCTCATAAGCTTTTCAATCCTACGTACCTCCTAGATTGGTGTAAGGTGTAAGCTGGGTCTCCTAAGTCGCAGCAGATTGTCTCAACGCTGCTTGGAAATCTCGTCCTGCAGTAAGTCACGTTAAATCATTCAGTTGACAGGTTTCAATCCTAATAACTGTGGCTTACAGGTTAGTACCCGAGTATCAAGGGTACGGGGTGTTACAGATGTGCACAAATATTCGAGCCAATCTTATCTTTTTAACCAAATCATTTTTACCCATAACAATAGTAAGATAATATTTCAACATTCATACAACAACTATATCAATCAAAATAATATCAACCATTAAATCATCTGTCTTAATCATATACGTAAGAAGCACATTGGGATTCACTCACCTATTTGAGGTAGGTTCGAATCTTTCAATCAATCGAATGCTTTATAAAATTATGCTTTAAATTCATATTAAGATAATTTAACATACTCCAATTCAATCAAATTATTTCAATAAGTGGTGTCCACCTTTGATTAAAGCATGATAACCCATTATACTCTATTAAATTTAGATTTTGAAAAACACAGAGATTGTTGATTAATGCAGTCGATTGATCGTGCCAGCTCGAAGGCTCTCGATCGATCTTCCAATCGATCGACCATGGATTGATAAAAATTTGAATTAATTTCTTTACGTTTTTGGACATTTTTAGCTATCTTTGATCGATCAAACTCTACTCATCAATCGATCGAGCAAATTTCTAAAAATTTTATGCCTTAAGATCCATAGGTCTAGATTTTCTTCAACTAATGCTCTTCTATTGGGTTTAGAGATTTTTGCAAGAACTTCCTACAGAGAGGCCTTCCCTTTAAATAGAGTGAGAGTCCGGTGTGGGAAATCGATCCACTGATCTTTCTCTATTGAGAGTGCTTTTACTAATTGGGTTAAGTGCTTGGTTTTATTAATAATAAAAAAATAAAATATTAATTTGTTTAGTTAGAGTCTCAAGCCGGTCACGGAAATTAGGATCGTTACATGGGCCATGAGACCAAAAATAAGGCAGATCCAGTCTGAAGTGAGCCACACTATAAAAATAGTGAGAATTAGATGTCAATTGTTGAAATCATTTTTAGGACAAAAAAGGCTTTAATCAAGCTAATTTGTTTTTTCCCTTTATCCAGGTCTACCTAACCTTGTGAAAAGGTTAGGTGGTAAATAAACCTTTTAGTAGACCCTAAGAAGGTTTTACCGGTGTAGTTGTAAACCCTTTTGTAGACCCTGCGAAGGTTTTACTTGTGGTAGTTGTTAATCTTTTAGTAGACCCTAGGAAGGTTTTACGTGTGGTAGTTGTTCAATCCCTGTTGCTTTCTTTGGTGTGGTATATTTGAGCTTTAGAGGTGTCTCATTCTATATATGCTTAGTACTCTAGAGCGATTTGGACAAATTGTCGAATGTTATGGTGTAACACGAATCATAATGGGGCCAGGGAAGTTCCACGCGCTAAAAATGTCGTTGTGTAGTAACTAGTTTACTGGGGAGAGAGAAAACTTGTGTTTCATGAGCTGTTGTCAAGTGGGATGACATAGGAAGGCGCGGATTAGCTACTGACCGGTTGAGTAGCAAGACTCGCTACTAAAGGACGCCACCAAGTTTCATGTGCCCCACCATAATGTATGTTTTGTATCCACACCTTCCATCCATTTGGAGAGATCATCCATCCATTTGGAGAGATCATTTTAGAGCAATATACAAAGAATGAGTTTAATCCAAAGCTCCAGTAGACCCCACCACAGAAAACAGTGGGGACAGTGACACCCACAGTTAAAATCTTTCAAAGGCCACAAAAGTTGTAGATGAAGCTGATGTTAGTGTTTTCCGTTATTTCATGTATTTTTTTTAACTTTTGAACAGGTTGGATTTCAAATAAATATTATAGTGGGCCTTAGGATAATTTCAACAGTGGGAATCACTCTCCCTCTGTTTTCTGTGGTGGGTCCACTACAGCTTTTTATCTGCCTCATTCTTTGAATCATGCCATAAAATGATATTTCAAAATAGATGAACAATGTGGATATAACATATACATCATAGTGGGGCCAGCAGAGCTTAGTGACGTCACTTAAGTGGCCGACTCGCTACTCAACCTGACAGGATCTGATCCGCGTCCGACAAAGGAAGCGGAGTGGCTGGTGTACCTCACGCCAGCTATATTGCCGCTGTATTGACGTTAGCAGTTCCGTGGGTCTGATCCCGATGTATGTGTTTTATCCAAACCGTCCATTCATTCGGTGGCTCATCCTAAGGCTTGAGACTAAAAATAAAACAGATCTAACTATCAAGTGGACTACACTGAAAAAAACAGTCGGGGATTGAACGTTTACCGGTGAAACCCTTTCTGAGAGCACAAAAGTTTTGGATAAATATGAATTTCTTGTTTCCTCGTCATTCAGGTCTTTGTTACCTAATGAAGAGATTGGATGGAAAATAAACGTTATGGTAGACCTTATGAATGGTTTAACGGTGAAGATCATCATCTTGGCTGCTATTTGTGGTGTGGTCCATATCATATTTGGATATGATTCATTTTTTAGATAATGCTCTAAAATAATCTCTAAAATTAGAGGAACGGTGTAAATATAATAAATACATCCCTGTGGGGCCATGTAACTTTAATCTCCTTTGAACCGTTCGTACAACCCGGAGCTCGAGGAGCGTCCTTGCTCGTCTTGGCACGACACATACCTACGCTGGTGTGAGGTACACCAGCCAATCCGCTTCCGATGACATACCAACGAGAAGAGACGGCACTAAGGGAAAAGATGGGCTACTCCCCCTGCCACCCGCCAATGGCTGGTGGTCGGTGCTATGTGTGTCCCACCATGATGTATGTGTTTCATCCATGCCATCCTTATATTGTTTCAGATCATTTTAGTATATGGGACGAAAATTGAGGTATATCCCAGTCAAAGTTGGGCCACGTTACAGGAAACAGTGTTGAATGAGCGTTGACCATTAAACACCTTTGGGGGCCATAAAAGTTTTGAATCAAGCTGATCTTTGTTTTTTATCTTCATCTGGGCTTGTATGACCTAATCAGCAGATTGGATGTCAAATAAACAGTACAGTTGGCCTTAGGAGGATTTTAATGGTGGATATCCAATCATTATTTTCTTCCTGTGGTGTGGTCCACCTAAGATTTGTATCCCTATCATTGTTTTTGTATCAAGCCCTAAAATTACCTATAAAAATGAATGAACGAAATGGATGAAACACATACAACATTATAGGGCCCACAGAGGACCGACCACCAGCCACGGGGCTGGTGTCAGGGGGAGTAGCCAATACGTCTCCGGCACTAAGGTGCTACATAGGTAATACCTGATCAGCTGGGATAACAGCCTAGCGGGTGTTACCATTACTGTGGGGCCACCTTGATTTTTTGTATATCCACGCCGTTCATCTGTTTCTCCAGCCCATATTAAAATGGATTCTGAAAATTAAGTAGATCCAAATCTCCTGTAGACCACACAATAGTAAACTGTGGTGATTGAGTGCCTTATCATTAAAATTCCAAAGGGACCATCGTAAGGTTTTCTTAATGCGATCAACCTGCGTTTTTTTATTTTTTATTTTCCCTTAAAAAAGTGGGGACTAGCCTCCTATATCTTTTTTAATTTGAAATAAGGATGTACTGATTGAACTTTTGGGTGGGCTCTACGATTACTTTGGGCCTGAGCATCGGTCCGGATCGGATCGGCCTAACTTGGGTTGACCCAAAATCTCAATCGAACTCGATCCGATCCGGAAGTCCTCCTGACTCGAACCGATCCGAAATGTGCTTTACCTGATCCGATCTGAGTTCGACTCGGTCAAGAAAATCGAGTTAGATCGGATTGGGCATGGTTAGGATCGGTCCAGATTAAAATAGCCATGAGAACAAGACGCCATAGTCCTTGTCTTCCTTCCAGATTGGCTGAAATGCTACATCCGATAAAAAAGCTTTCTAACCGCGTAGAAGGACTTAACTGCAGAAGTCCCAGAATTGCTAGATTCCGGACCTATCAATCCTCTTCTACCAGAGTGCATCCATGATTATGCAAATATTTCTATCAAACTCGCAAATTCATTGTTCTCCTTGTCGAGAAGAAAGCTGGAGGGAGATGGCGTGATTATAAACTGCTCAGCTTAACCATGGTTAGTTAAAGTAACTGTGATTAGTTAAAGATATACGATCAACTATGGTTGAAATAAGGAGGGTTGTTTCATGCTCCAGCTGAGTATGACGCTTGATACGTAGGCGGTTAAAAATGGCATACGTGGCGTAATTTAACACAAATTAAACCGTTAAAATTGTAATACTTACTGTATTTAAGTTAAATTTTAATTTTAATTTTCTTTTTTGTTTTAATAATTGTAACTTCAGATTCGTGGATACATTTTTTTGGCAATAAGTGCGTTGAATATTTTTATTTTCTAACGGTCCAATAATTATAGAGAATTCTATTATACAGATGAAAACATTGAAAGAAATCCTGACCCTATGGTACATGTCAATTAATTCCAGTAATTTGAACGGTTTAATTTGAATTATTTGTATCCTGATTAAACATTTTTGAGTAATTTCTAATTGCTTGAGTATCATCTATCACGCTCTGAGAGAGTATCAAATATTTCTTTTTGAATAATTTAAAACTGGTTGTTGTTCGTGGAGTTATGATTGCCACACGCGTGTACAAAGCCCACCGTTCTACACCATCTCTACGCCAGAGTGGTATGGATATGAAATAACCAAGCTGTCAATCAACTGAATCCATAGATTTAATCTCCAAATAGTTTTTTAAACTTCAGGTGGGCCCCGATTGTTTAAGAAATGTGGACAGCTTAAAAACTTCCCCCACATATTTTAATCTGTAGATTTCTTTCTAAAAAATTTGATCATCCGATCAGTGGACGGAACTTTATTCTTTTTAATTATAAAAATATATTTGAGCCATCTTGATGTGTGGATTGGATATATATTCCATGCTATTCTTGTGGTGGCAAATGCATGAGCGGCTCTATATGCGAGAAACCTACGCTTTGGTCTTATGGCGGTGGAGGGTCGGTTATGCACGGGACCAATACCTGCACGAGAAATTGAAGAGGAAGGAGAGGACAGTTTAGTAGCTCGCGCATCCACCTTCGAATATGGTCCTCGGGTCCCACAGCTGTAAATGGGCCAGATGATCGTGATCGGCACAATTTATCTAGTAATAATTCAGATGGATGGCCATAATTAAATATATTACTAATAGGTTAATCTTGTACATCTAACAAAAAGACTTCAAGTCAAAATCAATGATGATATGACCCTGAAGGAGCATCTGTGCAAAATCAAACCTTATCTCTACAATCAGTGGAGCTTCTCATGCAAAACATGAAAATTGCTGACTTCTGTATTTTTACGAATCCATCGCTCAACCAAAAATGGACGGTTGGCATCATTTCGGGTCTTTTATCTTCTTGATAAAAGAAATACTCTCTATTGAAATAGTTGGGTGCTTTTTGGTACCACCCTGTAGAGAACTGAAGCCCATATCCTGATGTCAAAGGGGTGAGCTGCTGTCCTTTCATCTTTGTCATATTTGCATGAATTCACTTCGTGAGATGGGTCAGGTTGAAAAGCTTCGATGACCTTATGTCGAGGCCTCTTCTCTCCTTTGATATGCTAATATGATTACCATTTACTGGCTTGTCTCGTGCGGTTGTGTTCTGTTTATTTTTATTTTTTATTTTTATTTTTTTGCATCCTCTCGATGACACTTGAAGGAGAATGGAAGAGGGTCATGGAGGCATATTGGAGGGACCGCCTATTTAGGAGGACTTGAAGTTCCTTTTATGTTTTTTGTTGCTTAGTTTTTTAGTTCCATGCACTTGAACGACACCAAACAAATGGTCGTTGGGCACGGTCTGAATCGGAACAGTGAATCGGATCGGATTCCGGATCGGTCGGATTAGAACTAATCCGAACTCGACCCGAAAAGATTTCGGATATGGATGGGGCTACTCGATCCACAATAATCCCGACCGTCGGTTCGGTTCTGATTGGATCTGTTTTGCCCACCTCGCCTCACCTATCATTTGGCATTTTTGGCAAACGGAAAAAAAGAGGAAAAAAAGGAGGAAGAAACTAGACGATAGGGAACTGCCATCCAACCTGTTGATAATGTCAAGAAAATCTTGGGAAAATACAAAGATAAGCTTGATCCAAAACCTTTGTAACCTACAAAACGTTTTTAAGGGCTATTCATCATTATTTTTAGTGGTATGGTCCACTTCAGATTTGGATCTTCTTCATGTTTGAGACCGCGTCCAAAAATCAGATGACAAAACATATGGATGGCCTGCATGTACAAAAAACACATCAAGGTGGGTCGTAGACGGTTAGCGTAACATCCACGCTAAGGTATTACCCGGGTAAAAGCTAATCCATTCCCGCCTTCAAGCCTTCAACACTGACGATCCGCACTCAATAAAAGGATATGGCACCCAATTCCCATTTGCCTTCAACTCAGACTATCCGAAAAAAAAAAAAAAAAAAAAAGTTGAAATTTAGAAACTAGAAAAAAATTAAATAAAAAATAGCACTCTTACTCATCCTCTTCATTCTCAATCGTTCCGTACATTCTAACCATCTCATTGTCTCTTTCCATAGCCATGGATTTCATCAAACCAGTCATCGACGTTGTTTCTTGCTTATGGGGTCCCACCACCCTATGCAAACACTACGTGGTCAACCTCCGAGAAAATGTCGACTTGCTGAAGGAAGCCATGGACGACTTGCAATCCATAAGGAACGACGTGAAGACAAAGGTCGATGTAGCCGAACGGCAGCTGCTCAAATGCAAGGACAATGTTCAATGGTGGCTACAAAAAGTTGAAGACACCGAAAGAGAAGTGAATGAGATGGAAGAAGCTTTTCTGCAAATGAGGAGGTGTTTTGGGAGTTGTCGACCCAATTTCTGGTGGGGCTACAAGCTCGGCAAGAGAGTGGCGAAGAAGCTGGAAGATGTATCTGAGTTGAAGAGCAAAGGTGAGTCCTTCAGTGAGGTGGCGGGCAAGCCGCTTCCCGATGCCATTGAAGAGATGCCTAGCACATCAGCTGTAGGCATGGACTTGATGTTGGAGAAGGCTCTAAGTTGGCTTGCCGACGATCAAGTGGGAGTTATTGGAATATATGGAATGGGGGGAGTCGGCAAGACAACCCTCTTGAAAAAGATCAATAACGAGTTTCTTGTAAGAACTCATGTATTTCATGTCATTATTTGGGTGGTGGTGTCTAAAGAATTAAACATGGAAAAGATTCAGAAGGATATTGGCAATCGGTTGGGGTTGTCTTGGCCGGAGAATGAAATCAACGAGTCTCGCGCTCGAGACATTCACAAGGTCTTGAGGGGGAAGAAATTCATGTTGCTGTTGGATGATATATGGGAATGGTTGGATCTAGAGATGGTTGGAATTCCCCATCCAAGAAGCCAGAGCATGAGCAAGGTTGTATTCACTACACGATTTGAGGACATCTGTGGCCGTATGGCTGCCAATAAGAAGATCAGAGTTGAATGCCTCCCGGAGCAAGAAGCAATGAATCTATTCAAACAGAATGTTGGTGAAGAGGCCATGATTTCTCATCGGGACATACCGTCCCTTGCTATGAAGGTTGCCAAAGAATGCAAAGGTCTACCCCTCGCACTCATCACGATTGGGCGGGCCATGGCATGCAAGAAGACACCACAGGAATGGAAGCATGCAATATCAGTTCTTAGCACGAGCAAGCCACCATCAGAGATATCAGGTATGGATGATGAAATGCTTTTGCATTTGAAATTCAGTTATGATAATCTCGGTGGTGACATGATTAAATCATGCTTCCTGTACTGCGCACTGTTCCGGAGGACTACTCCATTCGCAAAGAACAACTTATAGATTACTGGATAGGTGAGGGATTCTTAGATGGGTGGGATGATGATCTTGATGAAGCCCATAACAAGGGACATGATATCATTGGAAGATTAAAGGCTGCATGCTTGTTGGAGAGTGGTTCTGATGAAAAAACAGAGGTAAAGTTGCATGACGTGATACGTGATCTAGCGTTATGGATAGCTTCCGAGTGTGGGAAGAAGAAGAACAGGTTTTTGGTGCGAGCAGGCATTGGACTGAGGCATGCACCGGACGTCGAAAGGTGGAAGGAGGCCGAGAGGATATCTCTAATGAATAATTACATAAAAGAAATAACAGAGACACCTCAATGCCCCAACCTATTTACCTTGATGCTCCAAATGAATTCGCATTTTGAAAACGTCCACACTGAATTTTTTCAATTCATGCCTCTTCTTCAGGTCTTAGATCTTTCACATTCATCTATTAAGGAGCTTCCTGCAGGGATAGGTAACTTGGCAGAGCTACGATATCTCAATTTATCATGCACATGCATTGAATCATTGCCTGAAGAGATAGGAAATCTGACGAAGCTGAAGCACTTGGACTTGGAATCAACAGATTGTTTGCAGAGAATTCCTCGCGGGGCAATCTCTAGGCTTTCTGAGTTAATTGTGATGAACCTAAATCAAAGTTATTCAAAATGGGAAGAGGGGAGTGGTGGATGTAATATGACTGAGTTGGTAGGCTTGAAACGTTTAAACCATCTTCAAATCTGCATAGAAACTGTGGAAGCTCTTGAAAGGTTGCTGAGCTCTAACCAGCTGAGGAATGCTACTCGGTTTCTAAAACTGGAAGGATGTGAGGGGCTGACTACCTCCACCCAACTATTATACTCTTTTTCAGCAATGAGGAGTCTTAAAAGACTTTCTATTCAATCTTGTGATATGTTGAAGGAGGTGACGATTGGTGCTGATGGAGAGAGAGATGATGATTATCTTATTTATTGCCTAGAATCACTCAAACTTGACCGTCTCCCGGTCTTAAATTACATTCATGTGGGCCGCGGATGCTTCCGGAGCTTTTGCAGTATATATATTTGGAATTGTTTCGAGTTGAAGAAAATTCATTATTTGCTGCAACTTGAGAATCTTGAAACAATCGAAATAGTAGATTGCCCTGTACTAGAAGAAGTAATAAGCACAACTGCTGACGATGAAGTGGGAGAGAAAGGGCTAATGCAGCTCAAAGCTATAAAGCTCTGGTACCTTCCAGAACTAAGTAGCATATGTAGCTATGCACTGCATTTTCCTTCCTTGGAGGTACTCAACGTGATTGACTGCCCAAAGTTGAAGAAGCTCCCTCTTCATGTTGACCAGAATTCTCTAAGGCTTATACGTGGTGAAAAAGATTGGTGGGATGCATTAGAGTGGGAATCAGATTCCCACAAGTCCTATTTTCTTCCATTTTTCAAGGAATGGTGAGAGTTATTGTATAGGTAGAAATCTTTTTACGAGTATTTCATAAATCAAATCTACATTTTGTTATTAATGTAATACCTGATACCTGTCCCATATGATATTAAATTAATTTCTCATGAGATGGCTCATCACATTAGCTTGCTACTTTAGTTCTCCAAACTCACCTTTTTCTCGCACTAAAAATATAGAGAAAATGAGTTGGTCCTTCCCGGCGTGAGATGTATTATATAACTCTTAAGATTTTTTAAGTTCATTCCATCAGTTAATGAATACGCCCCCACATATGCCGGCATGATGAACAGGTGCAATATCCAAACCACGCATCAGAAGGGTACCACTAGCCCAAGAATCACGTACGTCAGTCCACTAGTCAAGCCAACCACAATTACGTGAAAAAAAAAAAAAAATGTAATTTTAAACTTGTAATTCTTTGCTCATGGAGCCCCCATGTAGGCAATCAACGCCAAGTGCTGATTCTCATGTAGGATAGGTAGTAGTTGATTTCATAGATTTTCAAGAATAGGAGAAAACGGGCTGGAAGGCCCGAACCAGGACAAAATTAGCCTAAATAGCATTATAGTTTTGGACGGTTATAACTTTGTTCCAATTATCGGATCGGCTAAATTTGCGAAAAGGTTTGCATAAGTACTCTAACCGGTCAACTTCATATATGATGGTGCACTTAATTTAATGGACTACCTTTATCTTTTCACACTGTGAGATCGACATAGTGAGGTCCAGCTGATGGATGGCTTGGATATTGCACCTGTCCGTTGTGTTGGCATATGTGCTGGTGTGCATTAGCTGACTTGTATGCCCACGTGGGTCTATCAAAGCTTATAACTCCTAGGGCCTGTTTGGGAGCGTGGATTTGGAACCCCCTGGATTCAGAACCCCAGGATTGGAAACCCCTGGATTTGCCATCCTCACAGTGTGTTTGTCACCCTAGAGTGAGAATAAACTTTAATCCAAAAGTATTTATCCATGGTATATTTAAGGGGGTTTGAATTTAATTACTAAATCAACTTTAATATCTCTAATTAGTGAGATATGTAATTTTTGACACAATGGTTGTGATAAGCCCGTTGAAATATATGCTTTGCACGAAAACGATGAAATTCCAAGTCTCGGATGGGCCACAAGCACAAGATCGTGTCTGAGTGACTAACCAACGATTTTTAATCGTTGATTTACATGGACAATGTTTGGACAGTGCTGATTTACATGGACAATGTTTGGATGGTGTTGATCATCATTAGTGGGCCATGTACCCAATAGAATGGTAGTGTATAGTGACACACATGTTACACATGCAACTATTGAAATGATTTTAGGTGTAATTCAAGCTCTCACGTGGATTACAAACCCCCTCAAAGAGGGGATTGGAAACCCCCTGGAATTGAAACCCCCTAGTTACTTTATGCTGCGAAACAACCAGGGGATTTGAAACCCCCTCCAATCCCCTCCAATCCACGGTGCCAAACGACCCCTTAAGCTCATGTTGGGGGTCATTTGTTTGTGTTTTTACGTGAGTTGGTCTTTAGTATAGGTGGAGATGGAGGGTTTTTGCTTTTGGATTTATTTTTAGTATTATTATTATTATTATTATTATTATTATTATTATTATTTGATGTTCAAGTTTAAAGTGTAGTAAAGTATATTAATACTCCCTATCTTATGATGCCTGAGCATCGGGATTTTTTTCTGTCACAACTACAGTGCAAGTTTGAGATATTTGGTGTCTAGGACACTCAAATTGGAGTCCACGATGTCAAAGGTTTTGATGTAGTGAATGTTGTATTTGATCATGTCTTAAATTAAGTCAGATATAGGGCCTGTCGATGCCACTTTCGATGGCATCAAGTAGTGCTCGATCCCATCGAGATTTTTTGAATTTTCTCCAGTTGGTCACTGGACTATCAATGTGTCTTTTCGATGCCATCGGAGGGTGTTCGATGACATCAAAGGAAATGTTCGATGCCATTGAATATAGCACGATGCGATCGAGAATTTTTAAAAAATCATATTTTGTCTCTGGACTGTTTAAGTTTTAGTTCGATACCATTGACATGACTTCAATGCCATCGAAGGATAAATTTCAATGACATCGAAGAGTGTTCGGTGACAACAAACGGATTGCACAGATTTTGTAGAGTAACGATTTTGCAGGATTTTTTTTTTATATATTTTGTTTGGGATTCTTCCACAGGCTATATATGGGTGTAAACGGGATTGTGAGAAAATTTTAGGGTTTCTAATTCATCTAAAGGGTTTCAAGGGTGTAGAAAGGTTTGATTCGAGGTTGTTCGAATAAAGTAAGCTTTCTTCTTTTGTAATTTCTCTGCTTGCGCAGTGATCATTTGTCGCTTTGTGTCGTAGTTTTTTCTCGCAAAGATTTTTCCACGTTAAAATTATTGTGTGCTTTTTGTGGTTATTTGGTGCGATTGAACTACTTCTTTTGATTCTACTCTGTGTGCTTTTACAATCCCCAACATGGAAGGGTGTGATGAGGATGGTCACTATCTTCCTCAAACAATAAACACTTTGAATCTACAAGATTCTCTTGAATTTACAAAAGAATATATTATTTCTTGAATCCACGAGAGAAATAAAGAAAAATTAATTAATTTTATTAAAAGCTATCAAAATAAATGAGTTTGTATGCTTAAATACTTTTAAACAATTTCTAAGACGTAATTATAAAACATCTAAATAAATAAGGAAATAAAAACTGAAAAATGCACAAATTTTCGCATTCCGTCAATCGGATCGTTGATAAATCAATTGATTTGAATGGCGCAATAATGTTCAAAGACTAAAACCCATAAAATTGTATTTGTTCCGATCGATTCATCCAATCGATTGATCGATTGAACTGAGCGAAAAATTGTTCAGCAAGCTTTTACCTAAATCTGAATTTTCATTGATTGATCAATCAACTCAATCAGTCTACTTGATCGACCTCGATCAATTGAATTACGAGGAAATTATGTTGATTTCTTATTGTACTTCTTCTAGTTCATTTGTGATAGGAACATGATTGTTTTACATCCTACATTAGATCACATCCACTTGAAAAACAAAAAAAAAACATTGTCCTTAAGTTATCTTCCGGCTCCAGTTCATGATACTAGCACATGTCTGCTACATTGAATATGCATGAGATTTCCATGTCTTTATGAAGATCAGCAACATAAGCATTATCATTGATCTTACAGAGTATAGGCACCGGTCCAATCTTCTTAGTCTTCAGCTTATTGTATATCCCAATTAGAAATTTCTCATTGGGCAAGTGAGCTATAATGTTATCGCCCACATTGAACACCTTTAGGCACAAAATGATATTTATTTATTCCCTTCATCTAGGTTTATTTGACCTTATCAATAGATTGGATGACAAATAAACATCTCGGGTTTCAACAACGGTGGGAGTCATTATCACCACTTCCTATGGTGTGGTCCACTTGAGCCTACCATCTACCTCTCCTTTTTGGGCTCAGGCCTTAAAATGATCTTTTAAAATGGATGTACAACTTAGATAAAACATATATATCACTGTGTGCCCCGGAGAGCCCATGTTGCAAAAAATATTGATTTTAATAAAAATATATTTTAATATATAATATATAAAAGTTGTTTTGAAAAAACATCTTTTTGTGGGTTTTTGGGAATAGTCCCACATGGGAAAGGGAAGAGAAGAAAATTTGGTTTAAATGAAAACAGTGGAGTATTATAATATTTACCTTCGTAGTCCGTGGACTATGGATCTTGCGTGTTCCAGTCGCACTAGAACACCCGCGGGCGCGCTCGCGCTTGGGCTCGGGCACGGGCACGGGCTCGGGCTCGGTCTCGGTCTCGATCTTGGGCTCGATGCGAGGGCGTGGGCATGTGAGGCAGTGTGACTGTAGAGGCGCTAGTGATGCACTTTGCACTTCGCATGTCCGCATCGTGTCGTTGAGGGCTGAGGGTCGCTCCTTCGTAAACCGGAGCGAGACGTGTGCGAGTCGCGGTGCGACTATGTGGTTTAGGCGGGTGGCTGGTTGACAGAGAGATTAGAGAACTGAGAGAGAGATATCTCGGTATATATAGAGACTGGAAAATAGAGCTGTTGCAGCAGATCTGTAACAGCTGTGTAATAAGTGCAGGGTCCAGCTGAAACTGCTGCATGGCTAGCCCAACAGCTAGAAAACGGCTAGCTGCTGTCTCACAACAGTCAGCATGCAGCAGATTAATGGTCCATGCACAACAGTCAGAAAACGGCTTAATGGAATTTAAGTCTCTGGACCATAACCCCCTAGCCACCATAGCCTATAAAAGGAAGGCCTGGATGAGTTTCCAAACCATCTCAAAAACCAATCCAGCACTACCATACGAATTGAGAAAGCCCACTAATCCTCTCTAATACTTCTGTAATTCTAGCAACAAAACAGCAAGGGTTTAACCATTGCAAGAAGAACAGACCAACGGTGTGGTCTAGGACGGTTCAACTGAACTAGCGGCTGAAGACTTGACCAAAGCAGTGGTCTAAAACCAATATTTTCTTCTTCATTTCTTTTCTTCTGGGATTTTTTCTTTGTTGTATTTCTGCCAGAAATTGTGTAATTGAGTTCCAATAGGTGGGCCTTCGTGTTTGCTGAATGCAGACCCACATCAGGCTCGTCGTATCCTAGAAGCTATTTGCCTGTAACCTATCAGCTTACTCGATTCACTTGAGTAGGGGCAAATAACGCTTTAAGGACAACGTTTTTCAGACGTGCTTCAGCCTGTCCTTATTCCTGATTAAAAGTGATTTTTTGGTTTCCATATTATACAGAAATTACACCAATCTGTATAAGTTCTTAACGGCCCAGGCCAGACAGTCAGTCTCTAGCCAAGTCCTGGGGGAGTAGAACCTATTCCATGCTCATTAGCCAGCAAAACTCCCCCACATCAAAGGAAACAAAGGAAATGTGACGCAACTATATGTTTATGTGCTGGGCACCATACTGTATATATTTCAACAAAACTGCTCATTACATACGAAACACCATGAAGAATGGAAAATATAAAATCAGCTCGATCAAAAACTCAGGCGGGCTAGATGGCATGAATTTAGATTTCTAATTAAGTTTAATTATACATTGTTTAGCCTTTAGGTGGAATTATCTATTGATTGCATCGATGTGGCCATGTCAGTTTTCATGTGGCTAATGCATTAAGGTTCGAACGTGGTATACCGTGGATTTTACAGGTACAATATGGGAGCCCACAGAAATTAGCTGCTTTACACGTCTAAAGGTGGGCTCCAACTCCAAGGTAAGGGACACCCAATGACTGCTGTTTTTTTTTTTCTTGTTGACGAATTGTCGTGATTCACCGACGGCTTTAAACCATCAGTGACTCCGACAATTCAGTATCCACAGCAATTAATCGGGCATAATATAGTGGTCCCTTTACGATGAGTGGACTGGATATCGGGCTATTACACTAAGGGGTCATTTGGCACATAAATTTGAGAGATTTGACCATAAAATAATTAGGAGTTTTAAATTCAGGGAGTTTCAAATCCCCTTAAAGAAGGGTTTGTAATCTACGTGAGTGCTTGGATTACATTTAAAATTCTTTCAAGAATTGCATGTGTAACATGCATGTCATCATACTACTATTCTATTGAGCACATGACACACTAATGATGTCCCAAGACAATTAAATTATCAATTGCATTACTATAATTACTTTAATATGATGATCAACATCGTCCAAATATTGTCCATGTAAATCAACGGTTAAAAATCATTAGTTAGTCACTCGGACATTATTTTGTGCTTGTGGCCCATTCGAGACTTGGAATTTCATCATTTTCGGACAAATCATATATTTCAGCGAGCTTATTGTAACCATTGTGTTGAACATTACATACGTTCACTAATTAGAAATATAAAAATTAATTTAGTAATTAAATTCAAACTAAAGTAAATACACCATACGTGGCTATTTTTGGATTAAAGTTGATTCCCAATACAGTGCCAAACACAATAATAGGATTTGAAATTCAAGGGGTTTAAAATACAAGGCGTTCCAAATCCACGGTGCCAAACATGCCCTAATGCTAGCACACGTGTAATATATATATACATGAGCCTATTTAGACGCGTCTGAGCTCAGAAAGTATCTTAAATGTGAGCAGCATGGAGCCATTCCTCCGTTGGACACATGGAACCGTCCGCCATCCCAAGAAATGCATTTGCACTCGCATTACACTCGAATCCTACTTGCAAATTTTATTTTATTTTTAATTATTATAATTTTATTTTTTTAAATTTTCTTTCATCACTTTTTCCAACAGATACATCTTCACCTACATGGTTTAATCTTTGCCGTACACTTGAGTTGGACGTTTTACTTTTACTTTACCTGCGTGATCTTTGCCGTACACTAGAATTTGACGTTTCATTTTCACTTTGCAGGTTAAGCTTCGTACAAAGGTTTGCAGAGTATCCCGACTAGCTCATCCCTTCGGATCGTCCAGTCAAATTTGTTTTTGGGGGTATAGTCGGATTGATCGGGATGGTCAGTGATGAGTCAGTGTTAGGGTTGTATATCGAGTTGAACTGAGTTGAGCTGGCTTTGGCTCGCCTTGGCTCGAACGCTGGCTGACCTTGGCTCGAACTCGGCTCAGCTTGGTCCATGAGCTTGATTGGCCAGCTCAGCTTAGTTCGGTCAACAGCTCAAGCCGAGTTTGTCATTGAGACACTTTTACAAACACCTAAACTGCAACTTCACAATCTCATTATTTGTAAAACAGAGGCAATGGTTTTACATGTGTTTTATCAAACATCTTCTAAGTAATATAAAAACAAAAAAAAAAATAAAGATAAAAAAGTATTTGTTTAATGTACATACCTTGCTTGCCACCGGCCAAACCTTCCTTGCCACCAGCCACATTTTCTTTGAGTCATTTTATCAAACAATTGGTGAGCAACATCAATGACAAAGTAACCGTGTCACCAAACTGGTTCGATCTGAGTTCGATTCAAGTTGGATTCGAGCTAGATTCGATCAGAGTCGAGTCGAGCTGGGGCCTGCTCGAACTTATTTTCAAGATAAAAAAATCAGCTCAAACTCAACTTTGAACGGAGTTGAATCGAGCTTTTTCGAGTCGAGTCGAGCGAGCTAACCGAGTTAGCTCGGTTTGTGTGCACCCCTAGTCAGTGTTGGTCAGTGTACAGTAGATGTGTACGGGAATACCATGACATCCAAGGAGAACGGATTGGCTACTTCCCCTACCACCGGACTCGTGGCTGATGGTCGGTGCTTTGTGGGCCCCACCATGATGTATGTGTTTCATCCATTCTTGTTCATACATTTTTACGAATCATATTAGGGCGGATCTTGATCCCAAAAATGAGAGGAACATAAATCTCGTGTGGACCACACCACAGGTAAACAACAGTGATTGGATATCCACCATTAAAATCCTCCTAAGGCCCACTATACCGTTTATTTGACATCCAATTCGTTGATTAAGTCATGCAGACCCAGATGAATGGAAAAAACAAAGATCAACTTGATCCAAAACTTTTATGGTCCCTAAAATGTTTTTAATGGTCGACGTTCATTCAACACTGTTTCCTGTAATGTGGTCCACTTAAGATTGATATATTTCTCAGTATCATACTCTAAATTGATCTACAAAAATAGATGGACGGCATGGATGAAACACATACATCATGATGGGCCCACATAGCACCGAACACCAGCCATTGGGGAGTAGCCAATCCGTTTTCCATCCAGGGGTATCAAATAATAAAAAACACAAAACATGGTGGAAGGTAATCCGCATTCCATATTTCCGGTATGTGTATTGGGTACTACCCGTGCGTCTCTAGCTACGAACGGATGAGGGGTTTGAGGGGCCATCGTGATTTATGGTTTTATCCACACTATCCATCCATTTCTCCATGTCATTTAAGAGTAGGAGCCCAAAAAGAAGCATATTTAAGGCTCAAGTGGACTACATCATAGGAAGCATCAGGGTAGTGTTTAAACCTTCCTAATACCCACTATGATGGTTTATTGCCATCCCACTTGTTCACGAGGTCACGTAGACTTAATGAAGGGAAAACACAAATATAGGGCTACAAATGGGTCAGCAGACCTGACCCATTTGTTGAGGGTCCGGGTCAAAGAGCAACCCAGTTGCTAGATGGGTTTAGGTCTGGTTTTCTTTATATTAGGCCCAACCCGAATCCATTTAGTAAATTGGCTGGTACGTCTGTGTTGTAAGGGACCTATCCAACCTCCGACTGTTTAGACCGAATTTTAAACTCAATAAATATGCTTGCATACTTTCACAAATAACATAAGAAGTCCATGCGTATTAAACCTGACAAATATGTCTAGGTGGATCTACCTATAAATAGGTCTATTACAGTTGACTTAGACTCTACTCATATCCGTTATTTTAGGGTTTGGGTGTAAAATTTGGATCTAGACCTATTTAATACATGAACGAGTTTGATTTTGGCTAAATCTGCTCCAAATCTAACCATTTATAACCCTGTACAAATATCAACTTTATTTATTTATTTTTAAAATTTTTTTTAACACACGCACACACACCACCACACACTCACGCCATGGTGGGATTTCACTACCTATGGGTACTGGAACCCTCAACCAGCTGTTGAAACTCCTACGAGTCTATACAAATATCAACTTGGTCTAAAACTTCTCTGATCACTAAGAAGTTTCCAATGACAAGCATTTAATCCCAACTATGTGGTCAACTTGAGCCTCATATATGACTCATTTTCAGGCTCATATAATAAAATGATATGGAAAAATGGATGGACGGTGTGGGTAAATTCATTAATCAAGGTGGCCCTCAGAATCTCTGTCCGTTCCTGGCCATAAACTAGCGGGGTGGTACCCGAGGGGAATGGATTGGTGCGATCCGGCCTCACCCAAAACGGGTGACTGTGGGCCTCATCTGATGTAAGTATTGTATATCTACGCTGTACATTCGTTTTTACAACTCATTTTAAGTCATTACTCCTAAAACAAAGTAGATACAATTCTGTAGTGAACCACACCAACGTAAACAATAATGATTGACCATTTTGTGGTTCACAAGAGTTTTGAATCACTTTGATATTTGTTTTTCCCCTTCATCCAGCTCCGTGTGACCTTATAAACAGGTTGGATGGAAAATAAACATTATAATAGGCATTACAGTGGCTTCAAGGATGATTTTAATGGTGAGCATTCAATCATCACTGTTTCCTATGTGTGGTGTACTTGAGAATTAGATCATCTTTGTTTTTGGGATTGTTTCTTAATTAAGTTGGAAAAACGGATGGACGGTGTGGATATACAACATATACATCAAGGTGGGCCCCATAGTCAGGGTTGCACCGTGTCTGGTGAGGGTGGGGCTGCACCTAATATCGCTCCTTTGTTGGCAAAACCGCCAAAACCACTCAGCGGGGGTGGTGACGCGTTGGGCGTTGTGGGGCCCACTGTGATGCATGTGTTTGCCCTCCAACCTGTCACGCAGACGGTAGACCTAAATAAAGGGAATATATATATATATATATATACACGGAAACGCTCACTTGCGAACAAGTTATTAGTACTACATGCTAACTTTTTTGAGAATCGTATCTGATGATTCTCACAAATCTGAACAGTGTACATGAAGCAGAACCTCATGAAACCCCTTATACGAATTTTTACTTTGATCCAAAACTTCAGTAGGCCATGTAAAATGCAAATAGTGTCTTCCTTTGATTTGAATTTCTCTTTTCTATGGCCCACAAGAATTTTAGATCAGGGTGAAAATTCACGCCCTAAGGTATCATGGGATTCTGCATCTTATGGACCGTTAGAATTCGACACCCATGACACGTGTGAAAAGGTGCGCACTGTGTAGGTGCATATATATATATATAATATATATATATATATATATATATATATATATGAAAAGTACTATTCGCTTGAGCGTAAAGCGGTCGTTCGTGAGGTTGAGCTGTGTGGGCCCCACCGTGATGCCTTTCGAACATCAACACCGTCCACCAGATGCACCATTCCATAGTGGACTTGAAAGGCCCAAAATCAGCCGTATAATGAACTCAGGTGGGCCATACCATCTAAAATCATATGAATACATGCCAAAAACATATAAAAGCACTTGATGGGGTCCACCTGAGTTTTTCATGCACCTGAAACTTGGTCTTAACCCTCATTCAACTGGGACACACATAATGGATGGGCTGGATTTGCAAACCACATCTCGGTGGGCCCTCAAAAATGGTTATGAATGTTTTAATTGTACACGGCTCCTCTGCACTTCTGTATGTGGTGTGGCCCAATAAAGTCACGGATTGACTTGATTTTGGGCCGTCCAGGCCCACGATGGAATGGTGCAGCTGGTGGACAGTGTTGATGTTCGAAAGGCGTCACGGTGGGGCCCACACAACTCGACCTCACGGACGCTTTACGCTCGAGCGCATAGTACCTTTTCCATAATATATATATATCAACTTATCCAAACTTTTGTGACTCCAGGAAGTTTTTAACTGTGGGCACTCAATGGCCACTCTTTCCTGTGGTGTGGTCTACCTGAGATATGGTTCTAGCTCATTTTAAGACTCATGTCATAAAATGACGTGGCAAACCGGATGGACGCGTGGATAAAACGCGTACATATCATGGTGGGCCCATAGGCACTGACCAGCAGCGCATCAGTAGGCAAGAGATGTATGAGGTAATTAAGCTATATCATGAAAGATGCGTATTTTTGTCATTTTATAAGAAAACTTGATGGAAATGAGAGAAAACCAACTGAAGGTATCCTTTGACAATTACCTGGATTAATGAGGTAGTCTAATGAAATTAAAATTTATAATTTTTGCAACCGTGAGAACTGTGAAGAACTTAAGTTGAAGTCGCATTTTGTAGATGCCTAAAAATGAATTTATCTCATGTTAGTTGGTAGTATTAATTATGTATTAGAAATCTACATTTTTTTTTTTTGTTAGCTCGTTAGTACACCCCACTGTCAGTTTACACTTCACTGTTAGCCACCCCCACTAGGGATCACTCAGTCTACCACTTGAGCTATAGATCAGGGTGTATATTAGAAATCTACATAATTTCTGTTAGCATAAATTTATTATGAATTAGAGATCAAGAACACTAATATATAATTACTACTAATTAGAACAAAAAGAACTCATTTTTAAGCGCCTACCAAATAGTGCATCCTTTTATTTATTTCAACAATATCAGGTTAGACTTTAAGCTTAAATTTGGAGGAATCCAACCTAGATGCACTGATCTTAGTCACAATATACTCAGATCTCCCACCTGTAGGAAGTTCCCATGGGCGGAGGCCATGTGGGGCTCTGTGATGTCATTGTGGCATCCACTCAGTGATTTAGAACAGGTTGCGGACAATTTTGTGGCCAAGATAGACCAGATAAGGCCCGATCAGAGGTAGAAGTGATCTAGATTGTCAAAACCTTAAAAGAGCAATCTCGCAAACCAAACCGAGTTATTCAATGTATCATATATGAATTTGAGGTAAGAGTAGCTACTTTAGTCAACCAACCCCACTATGTCAGGTTTCTCACGCCAAAAATTTGTGAGATTCCATCGTATAGATGGTTGAACATTCATTTTATTTCTGTTTTTACTATTTATAGTAAGTTTTAATTTTATCATAACTTTTTATCCATTGAGTTTTAGGAGTCGTGCCCAACATGAAAAGGCTTAGAAAAATTAGGGGAATAACGTGGTTAGGCCAAATTGGACACTTACTATTTTTGGCCGTAATCATGAAGTCTAGCGAAATCATGACCATTTATAAATAGTATAAGTCACGATTTTAGGGAGTTTGAGTCGTAGTTTCATTCTAAACTACTTCCTAGGGTTCATATCACTATTTAAGGGATTGTAAACTTTTTTTTTTTTTTTTTTTTTAAATTAAATTATGAATCCATTTATTTCAGATATATTTAGAATTTATTTATATTTTCTATCCCTTGTGGATTGAGAAATCTTTGTGAGGAGTCCAGAGAAACTCTGTAAATTGGAATAGTTATCATTAAGGAAGACGATGCTCGACCTCATCACGTCCTTCCTTGCGTCACTTAGTTTGTAAGGACTTGATTCCAAAAAAGAGGAGGATCAAAACTCAAGTGGGGCACTCCTGTTAGATGACCATCCCAATCTGATTAGAGACATTTTGCTCATTCAATGTTAATCATTTGCAATATCATTCTATACCACATGATTCCATGGTTATGATTTTCCAGTTACTGAAACATTTCCACCCTGGATTATACTTGATATTGCCGGGTTCATGAGATAAATAACTAAGCCCAAGCCTGGGTTAGCCTGCTAACAATGTTGGAAGGTCCAGACCTTGCCTAGCAAGTTAGCCACGTACCCGGTCCAAAAGTATTTAAATTAATGATCTTGGGCATTCATGTGGTGCTGATTAAAAGTTAATGCCACGGACCAGACCATTTAATACTGTCCCTTTTAAGCCCCCACCCAACCCCTTTATCTACAGCTCAAATCCACCATGAAGTGGGCTGGACATGAGCTGTACCTCAGCTAGCCCATTACACTTTCACCTTAATGTTAAGGCGTTCAAGGAGAGATGGAAGAGGCCCGTTCACAGCACACAGGCACTGTTCGAAGTGGGGGATCAATTCAACTAATCAGATTGGGGCAACAAAAATTCTCTGGCCCCAAAATCAAGATGGCCTGACTGCACTTGCTTGATTGTCAGGTCAGAAATATTGGAAGTGAGGCCCACTTGATGAATGGCTTGGATCTCACAGAAAAGTGCGATGAATCAACCTTGAATCTCTCCTTGTCTAGGTTCAGTGGCACGAAAACAGCACAATAGCATTTGCGGGTGAGACTATGACTTAGGAGATCTCTACAATGGGGCGTTTGGATAGTAAGTTGCTGAAGATAAGCTACTTATTCTACAAGTAGCTTTTCTTAGTTTCTACTATTAAGAAGATAAGCATGCTTGGAAAACAACATATTTATAGGCTTCTTCTCTCTTTCGTCTCTCCTAATGCTTCTCTTCAGCAACTCATGAAAAGTAGAAAAGCTAAAAAAGTTAACCGAAGTTATTAGTACTTTCAAGTAAAAAAGTTAATTACTTAATTATAACTAATCATAGACCAAACTTACTTATCTGAAATAAGTGACTTATCTACTACTGTAATTAAAAAAGTAACTTATTTGGAGGCATCCAACGGGCCATAAGAGTGGAATGGCACAAAAACATACTAATTTGTAGGTTGGACTAAAACAATATGGTTTCATTAAAAAAGAAAATGAAAAAAGAGTTTATAGGTTTCCAAATGAGAAGGCTTCGCCTACAGCTAGTTGGGCTTTGGGACCCACCATGGTGTATGTATGGCATCCAATCAGTTAAACATGGTAGTGAAATGGATGCACCAAAAAACATGCAGATCCAATCATCAGTTGTGTCACCACGTACATGAATTTCAAGGTTTTTGGGTGGTTCTAGTACATTCTTTCTACATGGCCCACCTGATGATTGGATTGACATGATTTTTGGTTATCCTTTTCGTTATGGGGCAACCCTGTTGGATGTGTTGTATACAACATGGTGGGCCCCACAATCAGCTAGTTACACCTTTTTCATGTACTAGCTAGCTAGTTGCAATTGAGACTTCCCAAACGGAAATATCGTTTACTTACTAATCACTCAAATATCAACTTGCCATGTATCTATTATATACAACCCGGTAGGTCTTCGACATTTTTTCCTATGTAACTAGCTTTCCTAGATAGAGAACCTTGAATATTTTAAAGATAAGGCTCAAATTTCACCAGCAAGCCAAAAAGCCTGGAAGCGTTGAGTTTTTCTCTCACAAACCCCAGCACCAGTTTCTCTCCTCAAATTCCTCTTTTACTTCCCCCCTCTCTCTCTTTCTCTACCTCTGCAATGTCTTGCACGACCACACCCCTAGCCTGCTAGTTAAGAAACTAATCAAATGTTGTTAAATTGGTTGGGCCGGATTAGACTGTCCCACATGGTCGAGTATCAGACCTGGTTGACCATGGTCTTGTTCGTACCAAACTAGTGCTGCAACTTGTGTTTTAGTCAACCTGAACCCGATTGACCCAACCCACATTCGGATTAGGTTCGTGGCATTGTCTAGGTCCTTGACTTTTGTTCAGTCTGAAAAGTCCAACCCGGATTGAATTCTGGTTGGGGATTGAGCAAATTCACGTTCAGGTTGTGGGGGCGGGTCTGGTCAAAGTCAGGTTGGGCGGAGTATAAAAGACCTTGGGTTGCAATTAAGGCCAGTTAGGTTGCGGGTTGGATCCTCGAGGTAGGGTTGGGCTCAGGCTGACCCTCAACCCTGCCCAGCCTAGCCCAGCCCACTGGAGTTGCACTCCTAGTGTGTGTGTGTGTGTGTATATATATTATATATATATATATATATATATATATATATATATATATATATATCATATATATATATATATATATGGAACCACTTGAAACTTTGTTAAAATATACATTCATTCGGGTGCAGGCCACAAAAGGAATGGGCTTCAACTTACGTGTAACAACAGAAAATACCAGAGACAGCCATGGCATAAGCCAATTAAAATATATAACAGGGTCACTTTTTATCTATTCACAGATATAGCTCCAGCAGCACATGCAGCGGACCTGCATCCACAGTTATATCTGGACAATGCCGTTGCATAAAATGGCTGAAGCTCCCTAAATAGAACATAACAGAATGTCATGTAGGATCCACGCGTTCTAGCTTTTCCACTCCACTCCCCATCATTAGCCATGCATCAGTGCTTGGAAACTTCAGTGACAACATCTTTCTTGCTGGAAGCTCCAAAGGAGTTTATCGTAAGATCTCCAAAGATGAGTATCACAAGAGGCATGGTGAGGCCATCAGACACATCAGCACAACATCCCATGGATCTGCCAATCCGTCAATGTGATGCAGGGAAGGGTCTGAAGGGATAATGAGAAAAATCACCAACTTTCTTCTGTGTATAAGGCCTTGAATCCAGAGAGTTAAGAAATTTCGAAATACTTTATTGAAATCTGTTTATCAGTAAGATTACAAAGCTTTAAATATCAAACGAAGTACTAGTTAAGAGTCTTAATGCAAATAGACCGAAGCTTTTCTAAACAGTAAAATTTAGTAAAAATAAAAAGTTCTAATTTAACTAGGCAGGATGATTCTTGACATGATAAGAAACAAACTCTATGGATAAAAAATTATGTCCAACCTAAAACTTCCTAAAAATAGTTAGTTTTTTCCAAAATAGAGACTTCAGTAGGAAGGAGTTGTTTTTTTGGTGAAACGGAGCAATGTGACATGCTTGCAGGTATCGGTTGACGTTAGAGTCAAATTTATGTCGAAATTCATAAGTTGTGTCCCATGACTCATTATGGAACAAAATCTATGGTTGATTTAGGGTTTGTGCTTTGAATGCATTTTTTCTCAATCCGGATGAATTTCTCTGATCTGAATGAGCCTGGGGCCCAATTACATCATGCCCCACACAAGTCTGGGCCCAAATCTGATGGGTTACATCTGCTTTCGTCCAGGCTTTTTTCAGTCCATCTGGGCCAGGAATAAGTATGCAGCCCACTCTACATCACAATGAGAATAACCAGTAGAAGGCACCTCATATCCCCCCTCAAAGTACCTGCATTCTTGGACCCTTCATCCATCTCCGGCCATGCCACTCCAAAGACCAGAATCAACACCCCTGGTATAAACTTCATCGTGTCGACTTACTGGAGCAGTGACTAGTCCGTTGTTTTCCTTGCAAGAGGAACAACTACTAACTGCACTTGAGCTGGGTCTAGGCCCAGAAGCTTTATTCAGCTTATGTCCATATCTTCACCAAATGTTCCGGGCTTGAGTAGAAACCAACCTAGCCATGACCATGATCATTGATTACTTGGAATTTGCCATGTACATATCATGGCATGAAGGAACGTTGCCCTTCATTTCCATCACGCTGATCAAGAACTTATATTTGTGAGGAATGTCCACCCGCAATGCTACAGGAATTCCTCTGAACTTGACCATCACGAAGTCTACTCACGATCAGGACCACACAGTACGTGACGATGATGTACATTTCACGGTAACATAGATGTTTGGAAATTGGTGTTTCATCGTTGTTTTTGTACATAGATTGCAGCCAAGATGCTGTGTGAACCAACGACTCAATTTTTATCCGTACCTTAAGGCAAATGTGAGTTGTGACATTCCAATTTTATTATTATTATTATTTTTTTTTTTTGAAATGAAATTTTCTAATTAAGGTCTATGCGTCATTCATGATCATCACATATGCACAACCATTTTTTTTTCTATTGAAAATAGAGTAAATCCAAAAGGAAACTATTGTAAATGAGAATTTCCTGCAATTAACTGCTTGAGGGCCTAACCTGATTTTTTAAGCGGGTCGCAGACACTTTCTTAGCAAAGATGGACTAGAGAAGGCCCGATCAGAGGCGGAAATGATCTGGACTACCAATACCTTAAATCAGTCATATCACGCAAGTTGGGAGTTTTTCGACATATTATATATGATTTCGGGGTAGGAGATTCCTACACCGGATTTGCGAGATTCTATCAAATCGACGGTCGAAACTCTTATTTAATTTTGTTTTTAGTATAAATAATAAATTTTAATTTGAGTATAACTTTTTATCCTTTGAGTTGTAGGAGTCTTACCCAACATGAAAAGGGCTTAGAAATGTCATAGTTAGCCTAAATTGGACATTAACTATTTTTTCCAAAAACCATGGAGTCTAGTAGGACAAAGGTTGTCTATAAATAGTAAGTTTATTATTTATTGTAAGTCATGTTTTTAAGGTGTTTGAGTTGGAGTTTGAGTCTAAAAATTAATTCTAAGTTTAAGCTCATTATTTAAAATGCTGTAATTTTTTTTAAAATAATTAATTTAGTTATTTTGAATTTATTAAAAATTATTTCTACTTTTGTCCCCTGCAGAAAGCTCTGTGAAGAGTCCAAATAGCGCTCCATGGATTTGGTGTAAATATCCCCTGAGGTAGATAATGATCAATCTCATCACGTCCCTCCCTGCCTCAAGAATTAAAGTGAGACATCCTGAAAATAAGGCATATTCAATCATAGATATGTCACATTGTAGAAAATGACCAACCACCAAATCCATGGCTTGGATCACCCGATTTTTTGTGTATCCCATCTTCACGATAGGACCGTATGTGCTACACAGGTTGGATACACCAAGGTGGCCACACTTGCAGATAGCTCTACAAAATTGTAATTTATAGCTATTTTCATAAAATGGCCTACGGTTGGTAATCATGTGGCCTAAATTATTCGACTGGATGGCTAGAAATTATGTTTTATTTTATCCATTGCAGCGGTACATGCCCATGCTGCCGCATGGTGCACTTGGCCTGGGCCACATTCACGGTGCAGCGTATCCAACGTGTACTTCTATCATTTTTATGGCATATGGTAGCATTGATCAAGTTCATGACCATCTTCAAAGTGTTCTGACTCAACATCCACCTAACACATCACAAGCATGGATAACGATCCCGAGCATCTAAACCATTTGTCACGTTGTAGAAGGAACTAACCCAAATGTCACAATGATCGGACAATCTTAGCCATTTTAATTGTGGACCACTGAACCTATCATTTTTTGAGCATCTAGTTATTGTTTAGGACAGTTTGATCAATGTGTTTTTTGCGTTATGATCCATCAAATACAGGCCCATCGATTGGGATGGCTTGGATCTCTGTGCATGTATGTTCACTCTCCAAGTATAGGGTTGTGATGTAGTAATAAACTCGGTGAGACCGAGGTCGAATCTACAGGGACTGAAACCTGTATGTTGTCTGAAAATAAGTAGAAATAGAACTAGAATAAGATGAAATTTAAATTGAGTAAATATGAGTGAATAATTGTGAAGTACGAAACTAAAACTGGTGAAATTTAAAGGTAGGAAACTAGGGTGCCAAGGATCCACTTATAGAGATCAGGGAGATCTTATGCCTACTTCAAGAATCATGGAAATTAAACTGAACTGATTTGATAGTGTTCAAAAGATGAAAAGTATATGAATTAGAATGGATTCCATCACCAAACTATGCCCAGGAGACAATAGTAAACAACAGAATTAAACTAATTACCAACCAATCAAGAATGCTATGCAGGTTAGGAAGGGTACTGACATCCAACCATGCCCAGGAGACGATGGGGAACAACAGGGCTTCCTGACGTCATAAACATAAAAAGGCAAAGGAAATACTCAAAGCTATTGCAGACCCATTGTAATTTAGTCACAACAGACCGTTAAGAACTAAAAATATTCCCATAATAAAACTAAATCAAAATCCATTCAGTCTAAACCAAAGGCACAAACATAAATCCTCTCATCACGCTACAAGCTTCACCTCTTAGCCCTAGCTAAGAGGTTTAGCTTCTCATGGACATGATTGCACCATCCTCAAAATAAAAACAAAAAAAGAAATAAAAATAAAAAAATACTCTACTTCCTGTCTCCGCTCTCTATCACGTTCAAACCGAGCTCAGCTCCCCCGGTCCCACGGTTTCCTCTCCCTTTATAGAAATTGAAAGGTCGGTGGGGACTTTCGCACTGGTGCGTAAGACTTACGCAGCAACCATCCAAAACAGCTTTCTTCCGTTCGCAACAATCCTCAATAACAGCATCCAGAATTTCTGTTCAGCATCTAATCCAGACATCATCTTGGGTGTGTCGGCCATGCTATGGCCCAATTTGGACGGTCCAGATGGTCGGACCGTTCCTCACCATGCTTGCAAAAACGGCGCACAACGTCCGGTTTTTTTCAGGACTGCGAAACAGAGTGTTGACGCTGGACATTGGTGGGCCCCACTTCTTGGTGTCAGGTGAAAGATCCACTCCATCCATTGAAGTCTCCTCGAAAAAACCGTTCGAGAAGGGACAGTTTTGGATTCAAACCGTGGTGGCCCATGAGATCTTTTTTCCACCGTCTATCTGCATTCAACGGTTAGGATCTTCTGATAGATTGCCGGGGTCAAACTGACACCTACACGAGGGTAATATCCCCTCTTAGGAGAGTATGGACGTCCAGATCTTCTGAAAGGATGATGTGTGGGGTCCACTGAAAAAAACCGCGGACGACAGCGTGAACGCTGTTGTGTTTTTGAATTGGAGAAGGAGAAGTCGGTTAGCGTGAGTTGACCGACTTTGACTGTAATGGTACACGGCTGGTGCACGTGTACCTATGTACACTCAGTATACATGTGGGTCCCACTCGATGTATGTAAGAAATCCACACCGTCCATCCATTTTTTTAGCTCATTTCATGAGTTGGGACCAAAATTGAAGCAGATCCAGATATCAGGTGGGCCCCAAATCGAGAATTTATGGGTTGATCTGTCCGTGGGCCACTTTCCAAGAGATCCAATGGTTGAAATTTGACGTGTACAGTTAATTTATGGTCTTCAGGCCATATGTGAAGTTTCGAGCTGAACAGATGGTGGGAACCCTGTGATCTTGCATTCTGGAAGATTTTGGGCCACTTGAGCTTCAGTTTCAATTTTCTCGGATCTCTGGCATGTAATTTCATCGATCTTGGTCCCCTGGAGTCCATCCCTTGCCTTTGGTATCATCAGAGCGTTAAATCTATGCTTTAAGCACCTTTTTTGCAGTCTATGCTCTCAAATAAAACCTGCATTACAAACATGGTTAAAACCGACTGTTAAACAATATCATGCTCGTAAATCCAAGCGATAAATGGGGTTTGATATGTAATATTTGACCCTCAACACAAACCCCCAACCAGCATTTTGCTAGTCCCGAGCAAAATATGCGAAGAATAAGTTGAGAACTACAAGATAATTATATGAACTCGAGTGAAAAACAAACCAGATACCGGAGTCGAAATTTTAAGATTCATGAATGTTGGGCATTACTTTCTCCTGTACTTAAGCACACGGTTAAACTCCATAATTAAGTTTAAAGTATTAGTCTATCAATTAGAACAATCCTAAACATTGAGTTCCATGGGTGTATAGTGTAGTCTCGGCTTACAACATTAGGATTCAATTCATTATTTCATGATGTCATTGGCAACCAGCAAGAGTATTCAGGACAACCACCTAACCAAAACTTGCCTCACAGATCAACTTTTTCATTCTAACGCTTTTGATTTTTCCATAAATAGTAGTGCCAAGAAGGGAATCAAATCCTCACTTATAGGGAGCAAAACCTATGGTGAAAATTGGTCGCCTAACTTTTTCAATTATTAACATGAGGAATCAAATCTCACTTATAGGGAGCAAACCTATGGTGAAGTTTGTTCACCCAACCCTTTCCGCAGGCAGCTATTTTTGTAGCTGGGTATTTTTTTTTTCTTTCATTCTTCTATCAAACATGGTGGACAAATTTTCCAGGTCGGTTCCTTTCATGCTTACTGATTACCAAGTCAACCCTTCAATATCAAACTGAACCCTTAATGTGAAAGTGAGATGTGACATGTGAAATCATGACTCAATCAATGTTTAAAACTTCTAATCATGGATTAACAATTCAAACTTAATTGTGAAATCTAACAGACATTGAATCCAAGAGTCACAAATTACCAACATCACGTATCTTGAAATTCTAGTGCTCTACATGACCGTCAAGATCACTTCGAATGTATAAGAAAGTCCAGAAAAAAAATTTTCAAAAATTTTCCCAATTTTTGCTCAAGACAAGAAAACACTGATTAGGTTACCTAATCCCCACCCCCAACCTAAAATCTACATTGTCCTCAATGTAAAACGATATAAACATGCAATGCACATGGGACAAATGACTGTAAAAAAAAAAAGTGATGGGAAGATAGTACCTGGATAACAAATCGAGAGAGATTTTTCAAGAGATTGCTGGGAGAGAGCAGGTCAGTACAAGAGTGAAACCAACAACAATAACAAAACAAAATCCTACTATACCACTTTCGCAGGTGCTTTCGATTGCATTTAGCGTATTGAAACAAGCCTTTAAAACCCTAGGTTGCCTCTAGTGGACGAGTTGTAGTCTCGTGAGGGTTTGCAGCAATGTTACCCACAAACATTAAATTAACTGACTAGGAAAATGAAATGAAAAGTGGGTTGCCTCCCAGAGCGCTAAGTTTACCGTCTATCCTAAAACGACATAAAACAAACTACCCTAGTCTTATGAAAGCAAGGAAAAACTACCGATTATGCGCAAGGTTCCTCTTCCGTGCTAATATCTTGATAAGTTTCTCAGTAAGTTCTCAACAGGATCATCCAAAAGCCCTTTCTGCAATAGGCTTGGGCGCCCTGGAGCATGACTTTCCAAAGAGACTTATGTACCTCATAGGGATTTTTCCATTGAATTGCTTGAGGTATCCAAAGTATATATGATTCACCTGTGTCAGAAAAAGTCTCAAAGTTAGTATCCCATGGTGAATCAAAAACTACAGGTGGATAAAATCAGAAAAATTTTCGAGAAGTAATGTAGTCTCAATGCATTCCGAGTTCCAGGCTTCGGTTCAATTTTCAGCTCCTCTCCTTTAGTGGTAAACATTCAGGGTCTGTGGAAGGAGGGGCTTCAGAGTG
>JAJHSJ010000001.1:26315899-26475295 GCA_021015155.1 Magnolia officinalis | reverse complement strand
GCATGAGATCCACGCTGTCCATCAGGTATAAAACCCCTTGTTGCCCTTGATCCCAAAAAATAAGGCCAATCAACACTCGAGTCGGCCATCCCATATGTAGAAACCTCTGTGTTCACATGTTTTGGCCCATCTCAGTTTCGGAATACCACGGGGGTTTTGGGGATGCTTTCATCATCCTAATAAGTCCAGTTAGATGAATGGACTGAATGAGATATATATAGCACCGTGGCCCCTTCACAAAACCAATGGTGAGCATTCTTTATCAATTGTTTCCCATAACGTGGCTTAGCGTGGCTTGCCTAAGTTTTTGACCATCATGATTTCTGGGTACGAGCCTAAATAAGAGTCTGTGTTAGCTTATGAATGGGTTGGATCTAATGAAAAGTTTGGTCCACATGGTGTAGGCAATGTTTGAGTTCTCCTGAGTAGCTGCATGTTTTACTTGCAAGAGATAAAATATAATATCATTATCCCCGATAACTACAAATGTGGAGAACAAGAAAACGGGAAAAGACGGTGGAATCTTTTAGTTAAACTTCAAAAGATGCCTAAATACGCATATTGTGTATGTGTAAGGGCAAGTATTCAGCTATTTAAAAAATTATATATAGAATCATTTATTCTTTAAGAATTTTGGATTTAAGGTTGTAAGTTGTGACTAGTCCATTCAATTTTCAAAATGAAAAACGGCTCATATTGTTAAAATAGTCAGCACATGGATAGAAATCCTCAAATAGGCATAGGATTTCATCTGGTCAACTAGGCTGCCTCCTGAAACGATCACTGTGGGCTGCGAGTCGGAGACCACTGTGGGAACCTAATGGTAGGGCCCACCTCAATATATGTATTGTATATCCATGACGTCCATCCTTTTGTCATCCTATTTTAGCACATGATGTAAAAACTGAAGCAGATACAAATTTCAGGTGGACTACACATGAAACAGTGTCATTGAATGGCCAACATTTAAAAACCTATTTTGGACCACAAAAGTTTTCGCTCAAGATGATATTGTTTTTTTTTTCCTTTCATCTAACCTACGTCCCGAAAGTAAGTTTGTTCAGTGATACATGAAAAAAAATGAAAAAAAAAAACACGTTGCCTTATGAGTAGATTTGATGGCCAATAAATATTAAGATGGACCTTAGGAAGTTTTAAATGATGAGTATCTAATGACAATTGTTTCACGTGACAGGTTAACAAGCAGTGGAAATTTACATATTTTTGTAAAGATTCTTTGATTATGTTTTTAGAGTTTATTTTGGGTTATTTAAGAAGGTTAAAAGTTGTTTTTTTATTATTCAATTATTCATTAATTCATTGGGTACAACAACATAAGTCTATCCTTATGTTCACCGTACATATATAAGGTTTTTCTGATATAGATCTCAGATAGGCTAAACCTCAGATGGGCTAAACCTCTGGTAACAATCTACAGCGGCTAAAACCTTTAAGTTCGCGTGCTGTCACTGCGCTAAGTTTTGAAGCAGGCTGATTCTTTCGTTTTCACACTTGATGAATAGGTTTGATGATAAATATATAACATGGTGGGCCCAACCAATCTTATGGTTGGGTCCCGTAGCCATTGTTCCCTGTTGTTATGGTCCACTTAAGTTGTGAACCTGGCTGATTTTTATCCCTAGGCCTAGAATCGAGGGGTGCAACCGATGGATGGAGTAGATGTGCCACAGATAACATGATGGGGCCACACGCGGTTACTGTCACACACCCTCTCCGTAAAACAGGAGTTGTAAAGGATTCCATCCTGTGAGGACTTGGATTGTCTGACCAGAAAAGTTAAACTTTTGAGTTATATGATACTAAGGTTGCGAGAGGTGCATCTGATGGATAGAGTGGATCCATTCATTGGAGTGGTGTCCATCAAATATACAGTCAAAATCAAAGTAGTCACATATCAAAACAATGACCATTGGTTAGAAGTTAGATCATCCAACAACTTGATTTAAGGGACGTGTCTCATCTACAGTGTTACAAACAATTTAGACTGTTCGGATTGAGGTATGTCCACCAACACATCAAAACCCTTCTTTAGAGGAAAGATACGGTAGAATCCATCTGCCATCCACTTGCAAGCATATATGATGGATCATGACCGCCCACATGATGGCCTCGGCCTTACATGGCCCATTGGTTCGAGAATCATGATAACATAACAACCCTGACTAACCTTTCTGCTCACCTTTCCCCTTCAATTACAACCGTTAACTCATTTTCCTTATTTTCAGCCCACAGATGGACATTTTGCATTAGCGGAAGCTGAAAAAATAATGCTGGAAATGATAGTAAATGAGTGGACGGCACTCTCGGAACGAGAAAAAGGTAAGACCCGTACAATAATTCAAGTTAATATACTATACTCGGAAATAGATTGAGACCATCTACACAACCTACATCCGTGCACGATACCTTAATCCAAGCCATTCAATTTAACGGAGCATATTCTCAGAGTTAAATTGATTATATAATCCTAAGCTCGTACTAATGGATCGACATTTGGTAATAGAATGTCCCATCACAAAGGAAAGGAAATTGGTCTTAATTCTCGGAAACTTTCTTAATATTAGGTCTTGTGTGCAGAAGGCTTCTACAAGGGAAACGGCTTCATATGCATGAGATCCATCCCGTCCATCAAGTGTAAAACCCCTTGTTGCCTTAATAATCCCAAAAATCAGGCTGATTCAGCAATCAGGTTGGCCATCCCATATGTAACTACACGTAAACATCTAAGTTCAAGTGCTATGGTCCACCTGAATTCTGGAATTACTTGATATTTTGGAGAATGCTTCCATCTCAACGAGGCAAGTTATATGATTAATGGACTAGATAAGATACACACATGTGGGCAAGTTAGATGAATGGACTGGATCAGATCATCCTAGCCATTTGACCGGGGGGTCTTCAAGGCAGCCGAAGAAAAATGTTTAATGGTCACCATTTAGTGTGTTTAACAATGTAATAGCTAGGATGGCTTATTATGAAGAAATTTTTAAACATAGCACATAAGCCCATTTATGATAGGCTACATTGGAGGAGGATGATGATGATGCTCAATACTTTAATTTTAGCAATTACTAATTATTAATGTAATGACCATTGTTATAGGAAGATCCGAGCCGACAACAATCGGAGGGATCGACGATCCGCTAGTACGGGCGGAAGGTCCGAGCCTCGGCATAATACTAGGAAGGTGGGTTAAGATGGGCGAAGCTCCTATTCTTGACCGCCTTCTTTCCAAGGGCAGTCGGAAGGGAAAACATTCGAGTTGAACGATCCATTCCGAGCGAACATCCATCGTAATACCGAGAATGACTGGCTGCATTACTTACTAACGAATCAAGGTTCGGCTCGGGTTGCACACAGTCAATCATCAGCTCGGAGCGATGCCATCGTCCTCAGTCTGGCCGAGCTGAGGCACCTCCAAGGATAAAGGTTCCACGTGCTAAGTGAAGAACTACCATATATGGATATGTCCTATTATCTCGCCCGCAGATACGCATGTCGTAACGCACGATCTTCGGATTCTGGGCAGTATCTCCATGATCCGCAAATCCCACTGATCGTGCCAAGATTATCGGATGCGGATCAAGCGATGAAGAGGTATAAATATCACATCATTCCATGACAACAGGTACGCAACATCTGGCACTCTCCCTTTCCTCTCCAACTTAGACCCAGATTCCAGTGTCCTGACTTAGGCATCGGAGGGTCCCCCAGCTTAGCCAGGGTCTCCATTGCTCACGGTTTGCGTGCAGGGAACCAGGTCCGTCACCTATTCGGAATATGTGAAGAGGGGAAGAGGGCCGACCAGATTTTGACCTCAACATTTTTGGCGCCGTCTGTGGGAAACTGATACAAAAAGTCAGGTTTCCTGTTCTTGAAAGCTATGGCTAGAGGGAAGAAGAAGGGCAGTGGTGGTGGAACCGAGCAGACCCGCTCTTCGTCACCACTTCATGCGGAATCTGCTCTGGGCCCTTCCCAACGTTCTCGTAATCGTTCCAACAAATACCGCGCCTTGTAAGGTGAAGTACAGGCCTTGCGCGATGAGGTGGAACGGATGAGACAGGAGCGTGAGTCCCAGCAACAACCCGAGCGGAGAAGTCCAGTCCCAGAAGTTGTCGGGCCAGTCGTTCAAGCCCATTCAGCGGCGAGAAGTGTAAGGCGTGGGACATCTCCGCAACGATCTACCCGAGCACCAGTTTCAGCTCAAAATCCTCTCCTAGCTCCAATGCGAGCCCCTACCAGGAATGTGACGACTCGAGCCCCGATGGATGTCTCGGCCGCCTCGGCTCTGGCTCCAACGGACCTTCGTCACACCCTGGAGAGGAGAAGGGAAAGGAGAGAATACTCGGGAGGTAGTGACGGAAAATAAGGATCCCTGGGAGTCACGATTCGCAGACCTGACTAACCAACTTCTGACGTTACAGAAGCAACAACAGCCATCGTCAATCCCGGCTGCTGTCCAAGCTATGATGGAAGAGACCGAGCCTCCGTTCACCTCAGAAATCATGAACGAAGTGATGCCTCAGAGATTTCGGATTCCTCCTGTCATCCAGTACTCCGGGTCCGGCGACCCATCCGAACATGTGGAAGCTTATCGTTCGTGGATGCAGATACAGACTGCAACTGATGCAATGATGTGCAGAGGATTCTCGATTACTCTGACGGGATCCCTCGGAATTGGTATCGGCAACTCAAGCCTGGATCCATATGTTCATTCGAAGAACTGGCTCGGTCATTCCTTACCCAGTTCATAAGCGGTAAGAGAAGCCGAAAACCCAATACCCACCTGCTTACCATCAAACAAGGGCCGAAAGAGTCCTTGAAGGATTACATCATCGCCGATTCAACGAGGAAGCACTGCAGGTGGAGACTATGACGACAAGATGGCTCTCTGCAGTATGTAGCGGCTTGAGGGAAGGGAAGTTCGCCTTCTCTATAGGGAAGAACCCGGCGAAGACATTAGCCGAGCTCATTGCTAGAGCTCAGAAATATGTTCATGCCGAGGAGTTCTCTGCTACTCGCAAGAATATCCAAATAACCGAGCCGAACGGGAAAGGAAAGAGGCCAAGGAACGAGGAACCCCAAGCCCCGAAGAAAAACTCGGATGATCATTCTTCTCGTGATCGCCAACCGTGCAGGAAGCCAGAAGGAAGATTCCGTTCCTACACACCTCTCAACACTATCGCCGAGCAGATTTTACTGAATATCCGCAGCGAGAAACTTCTCAACTGGCCAGTCTGCATGCGGGCAGACCCGGAACTTTGCGACAAGCGCAAGTATTGCCGCTTCCATCGAGATCATGACCACAATACCGATGAATGTGTAGATCTCAAGGATGAGATTGAATCCCTCATTCGGAAGGGGCACTTACGTCGGTACACCAAGCAAGGGAAAACTACTCGGAAAGAGGAGCGAGCACAAGAACACCCCAAAAATCCACCCGAAGAACCTACGGAGATCCGCACCATCTTCGGAGGTTCGTCAGGCGGAGGAGATTCAAACAGAGCCCGAAAAGCTCATTCTCGAAGGAGCCCAGAGCATTACGTTAATCTTACCGAGCGGCCTAACAAAGAGCCACGAGTCAGTCCCTGTAGCCTCACCTTCACGGAAGATGACGCTCGAGGGATCCAACATCCACACGATGACGCCTTGGTGGTCACTATGACCATAGCCAATCATAAGGTGTATCGAATTCTCGTTGACACTGGAAGTTCAGCCGACGTGATCTACTCTGAGGCCTTCGAAAGAATGGGATTCCACAGTCTCATCTCAGACCTGTGAAGACCCCTTACAGTTTTGCCGGAGAAAGAGTAATCTCTGAAGGAGCCATTTCCCTCCCAGTGACTGCGGGAGAGGGGCAACATCAAGTCACCATGATGGTGGACTTCCTTGTTGTCAATGTACCATCAGTACATAATGTGATTATGGGCAGGCCCTCCCTCAATGCAATGCGGGCGGTCGTATCTACTTATCACCTGATGATGAAATTTTCCGCCGAAGGTGGAACAGGTTACCTCCGAGGCGATCAACGCGAGGCTCGGAGATGTTATGCCATTGAGGTTCAAAAAGGGTCTGTAAAGCAAACACTCACTATCAACATCTTGGACCCGCGCGGACCTACCGAGAATAAGCCAATTGAAGATTTGGAAAAGGTACCGCTTGACGAAGCCGATCCTAGCAAGACGGTTCAGTTCGGAACATCACTAAGTCCCGAGCAACGCTCCGAGCTGTTAACTTTCCTGCGACGACACAGGGACGTATTCGCCTGGTCACACGCGGATATGCCAGGAATCTCTCCAGACGTTTTGGTCCATCGGTTGAACGTGGATCCAGACCACAAGCCTGTGAAGCAGAAGAGGAGACCGTTTGATGCCGAGCGGTATGAAGCCATTGCGGAAGAAGTCTCAGTCCTGTCGGACGCCGGCTTCATAGAAGAAGTATTTATCCAGAGTGGATCGCAAATGTTGTTTGGTTAAGAGGCAAATGGCAAATTGAGAGTTTGCGTGGACTACTCAGACCTGAACAAAGCATGTCCGAAAGACAGTTTCCATTGCCTCTCGGATCGATCAATTGGTAGACAGTACAGCAAGACACGAACTACTTTCATTCCTGGATGCCTACTCTGGTTAATCAGATCGCGATGCATCCCCCAGATAGGCAAAAACTACCTTTGTCACAGACAGGGGCTCTATCTGTTTTACCGGGTCATGCCATTTGGCCTGAAAAACGCTAGGGCCACATACCAGAGGCTAGTCAACCAGATGTTCGCAAGACAGATCGGGCGCACGATGGAAGTTTACGTCGATGACATGTTGGTAAAAAGCGTCAAGGCATCCGATCACTTGGCGGACCTCGGAGAAACCTTCGCATCCTCCGAGAATATCAAATGAAGCTGAACCCCGCAAAGTGGCGCTTTCGGAGTCGGTTCAGGAAGATTCCTTGGATTCCAAGTCAGCTAGAGAGGCATCGAAGCCAACCCATAAGATTAAAGCACTCCTCGACATGAGTTCGCCTCGGACTGTCAAGGAAATACAATGCCTCACTGGACGGGTAGCAGCGCTCGGACGCTTCATATCCAGCCACTGATAAATGCCTCCCCTTCTTCAGCAATTGAAGGGTCATAAGAAGGCCGAGTGGACGCCTGAATGTGAGCAAGCTTTCCAGCAGCTGAAACAATATCTGGGCTCACCACCTCTGCTATCGAAACCGAAAGAAGGCGAATCTTTGTTCCTATACCTCGCAGTCTCAACCTCAGCAGTCAGCTCGGCCCTGATCAGGGAAGTGGGGAACAAACAGCATCCAGTATACTATGTGAGCAAAGCCATGGTACCACCAAACGCAGAAAAGATACCCTGCTCTAGAGAAGCTTGCACTCAGCTTAGTCGTTTCGGCTCGGAGGTTGCGTCCATATTTCCAAGCTCATTCGATCATCGTGTTAACCGACTCCCCCCTCAGGCAGATTCTCCAGAAGCCAGAGGTCTCGGGTCGGTTGACCAAATGGGCGATCGAACTTGGAGAATTTGACATTACTTTCCGGTCGAGGACAGCAAAGAACGGCCAAGCGGTGGCTGACTTCATCGCAGAATTCACTGCTCTAGGTGAAGGGCAGATCAACAACGAGGTTGAGATGACCCCGCATGACCTCTCAAACAGATCACGGGGCATTCCAGAAGCCGGATGGGTCCTCTATGTGGACGGATCATCTAACTCAAAATGAGTCGGGGCAAGGATCGTCTTGATCGCCCCTGACTCTACAATTATCCAATATACCATCCGACTCGGCTTCAAAGCTTCCAACAATGAGGCGGAGTATGAGGCACTGTTAGTCGGGCTTAGATTGGCCGCCAACCTCGGGGTCCAATCTATACAAGTCCGATGCGACTCTCAGCTGGTCGTGAATCACATCTCCGCCGATTCTGAAGCCAAAGAGAATAAAATGATTGCTTACCTAGACGAGGCCAGAAAGCTGATCGAGAAATTTTGGAACTGTATGATCCACCAGATTCCGAGGACAGAAAATACATGGGCTGACGCCCTGGCAAAGTTGGCGTCGGCCGAGGAGGGAAAGATTCCGCGGATCATTCCGGTAGAGTTCATTGAACATCCCAGCATCGATCGAATAGAGAAAAATACGGTTAATCCGGTGAATAACACCCCGAGCTGGATGGACCCAATCTTTGGCTACCTCGAGTCAGGGGAGGTTCCCTCGGACAGGCAGGAAGCTAGACGTCTGAGAGTCCGAGCAGCAAGATATGTTATTCTGAACGGAACCCCATATAAGAAGGGGTATTCTCAGCCATATCTCAGGTGCCTTCGGCCCGAAGAAACGAAATATGTCATCCGGGAGATTCACGAGGGGATCTGCGGAAACCATTCTAGCGGCCGAGCCCTGGCTCTAAAGGTGCTTCGGCAGGGATACTTCTGGCCGACCCTCAAAGAAGATGCCAAGAAGTATGTTAGAAAATGTGACAAATGTCAGCGTTTTGCGGCCGTGCCTAGGCAACCGGCAGAAGAAATGACTCCCATGAGCGGTCCGTGGCCTTTCGCTCAGTGGGAAATCGACATCATCGGCCCTCTTCCGACTGGAAAAGGACAAGTCAAATTTGCCATCGTCGCTGTCGATTACTTCACGAAGTGGGCTGAGGCCGAGCCCGTCGCAAAGATTACCGAACAGAAAATAATTGACTTTGTCTGGAAGAACATAGTCTGCAGATTTGGAGTTATGAATATAATCGTTTCAGACAATGGCCGGCAGTTCGACAATGACAACTTCAGAGGTATGTGCCGAGGGCTCGGTATTAGGAACGCTTACGCATCGCCTCGACATCCGCAGTCCAATGGGCAAGTGGAGGCAGTAAACAAGGTCATCAAACACTACCTCAAGAAGAAACTGGAAAAAGCAAAGGGTAACTGGCCGGAAGAACTTCCATTCGTCCTCTGGGCATACAGAACCACAGCTCAATCTTCCACTGGAGAAACTCCATTCTCTCTTTCCTATGGGTCGGAGGCAATAGTGCCCGTTGAAGTCGGCCTCCCTACGGCTCGAGTGGAAAATTACCATGAGAATCAAAATGCCGAGCAAATCGCAGCCAATTTGGATCTTCTTAAAGAAATCCGAGAAGTTTTAAAGCTCCGCGCCGCTGCTCGACATCAACAAGTAGTCAGATTCTACAATTCTAAAGTGAAGGTTAGACGATTCCGACCAGGGGATCTGGTTCTTTCGACGAGTCTTTCAGAACACGGCCGAGCCGGGAACCGGAGCACTCGGACCTAATTGGGAAGGACCATACCGAGTGGTCCGATCAGCTAAGCCCGGTCCTACCACTTGGAGGATCTCGAAGGCCGTCGACTCCCCCCCACCCGTGGAATGCTGAACATCTGAAAGTTTACTATCCTTAATGAGGCGCTCCGAGCAGCCTACTGACCTTTGAGGTCTATTCAATAAATGTACGCCCCCGAGCGACAAGCCTTTAAGGCTATGAATAAAAACACATATGATCGGCTTATTCTTCTCATCAACAAAGATCAAACAGACTAAATTCTACGAAGGCACCTCCTCCTAACCGAGGAGAAAAAGCCACGAGGCGATCTGACTCCCTAGTAAGGAAGTCGGACCAATTTCTACAAAGGCATCCCCCCTTAACCGGGAGGATAAAGCCAATGGGTAACCTGACTCCCCAGTAAGGGAGTCGGTCCCACCTACACGGAAGGCCCTTCGCTGAAAGCCAAACGAGTTGATCCTTTTAAGGATCAGACCGAGGCCCAAACAACATCCGAACGAATCAAGGACTCGGCTCGACTACATAATCAAGTAAGCAAGTACACCAGTATACGGAAGAACGACCAATAAAAAAGAGAGGTGATCCAAAATTAGTTCTTTCATTAAATGCTCTAAATGTGAAGTACATAGTAAAAAAAAAAGAATACAAATAAAATAAACGGAGTCTTCAAGAGGTCGGAGGAGCTTGGGAACCGGGGGCTTGATCCTGGCTGGTCGCCTCAGCAGCAGTATCGGCAGGGTCCTCAGGCAGGAGGGGATCGAGGTCAAGGTTCGGGTACAACTTCTGGACCTCGACAAGGCACTCATCAAAGCCACGGTTATAAAACTTGGTGGCCTCGTCATCCCTCTCCTTCGAGGTCTTGTACGCATCTATTGCCGCAGCAACTGCCGCTGCCAAGGAGGCCTCAGCCTCGGCCCTCTGAGTGTCCAGAGCCATGGCAACGGCTCTGCTTTTCTCTTCTGCAGATTCGGCCTTGGTCTTCTCCAGGTCCTCGCTCAATCGAACAGTCTCCTCAGCTAGGGAGTCAGCGTGGGCCCTGGCACGATCCAGCTCGGCTACTGCTGCATCACGTCGTGCCTCGAGGTCCTTCGCGACCCCTTGAAGCTGGAGCAGTTCAGACCTGCTACCTTCAAGCTGATGACACAGATCACTCCGCTCTAGCTGAAGGATAGAAGTCTCGTCTCGTAAGACTCCCGCTTCTGCCCTGAGAACCTCCGTCTCCGCCCGGAGAGCTCCCACATCGCTCCTGAGGGTTTCGACCTCAGCGTCAATTTTTCGACGCTCTCGGACCCTCTCCCAGCATAGGAGGATCTTCAGAACAAACTGATCCAAGGTAAGAAAATGAGGAAAAAATAATAATACAAAAACAGCTACAACTTTTTCAAGGGAAGATGCAGGAAATACCTGGTAGAAGACTCCAGCCAAATCTTCCAAGAAGCAGTCGTCCGGTTTATCAAGAAGGCGCGAAATAGATTCCTCCGTAACGTGTTTCGCCGCCCAGTCTGTCAAACAAGACATGTGATAACCCGGCTCGGACCCTCCTCTACTCGTGCCAACTTGAGCCGAGCCAATCGCCTCCTCAGCTCTCGTCCGACTACCAGCCGAGGGTTGAGCCTCACCCTCGGCATCGCGTACAGCCTCCCCCTCCTTATTACCCGGGTGGGTAATCATGGCATCGGTCATCCGAACGGCTTCCTCCCTCTCGGAAGATGATGGAACAGCTATTAACGGAGGATTGAACCGAGCTCCCTCGGTGGGGGGATCGGCGATGGATGGAGGGGGGGTTGCCCCTGTTGCTGGAGCAGGGGCAAGGTTAGGGCCGCCTAAAGGTACGACCATATCAACACCTACCAGGGGCACTGTGGCTGCATCCGGTAGTATTGGAATTGGGACACAATTGCAGATGCAGATGGTCCCTCAACCGAGGGTGCTGCAGTAGGAAATGGAGCTGTATCCCGACTAAGATGTTCGGGATAGGGGGAGGTGCCGTCTCCCAAGCCGCGACCCCTGAGGCAGAACCTGAAGGACGAACTCCTTAAACGACCTTCTTCCTCCGAACTACCTTCGCCGGGGGCTCGGCTCTCAACATCTCCTCTGCAGTTAGCGCAACCTTTCCTCCTCCGAGAACCAGATGCCTCGGCCATGCCTGCGCAGGAGAATAATAAGAATAACGTTACCTCGGACCAATAAAAATACACTGGCTGAAAATAAGAATACTCACTGAGCGAAGTAGGGAGCGGCCTCGTCTTGCAAAGCCCTGATCGGTGAAGGTTAGCAGCCGTGATCAGATCCGACCAGCAGCGACGCTCCTCCGAATATGTCCTCGCCTTGGATATCTGGTTCCTTTGGTCCGAGGTAATGAAGGGCACGCCCCTCGCGAAACCTGCAAAAAAAAAAAGAAATTTTCTTTTCTAAGCATAGCTGAAGCAAAAAGCAATGTGTGAAAGAAATCTCGATCCGACCTGACATTGTGAAGTGGGTGGGAACTCGAGTCGACAGAGCCCCAATCTCCGCTGCCGGCGCCTCCCATTCGCCCGCGGCCCAAAACCACTTGTTCTTCCAGTCCTTGTTCGAGGACGGAAGACCCAAGACGAGCCCTGACCCCTTGCTACCTCTCTGGTCGCGAAGTAGTACCATGGATCTTTGCCTTCGTGCTTGACCAGGTACAGGCTCATCAGCTCGGCAGGTGTCAACTGAGTTCCCGACTTGACGCCAGATGATGTAAGCAGAAATCAGCACCCTCCAAGCATTAGGCGCAAGTTGCCCAGGCGAGCCCTAGGTAAGCGTCAGTCGGGCTCGGATGAAGGGGTGCATCGGGAGGCGGAGCCCGCATAGCAGGCCGCATAAAAAATATGGCTATCTCCTCCGACCGTGGATCGCCAACAGCATCAGTGGGCTCAGGGGCCCTGATCCGAACGGAGGTTGGTATGTCAAACTCCGTACGGATCCATTCCATTTGAGACTCCGTTATTGCGGAGCCCCTTGGAACCAATTCCGACGCCCGTCCACCAGGGGGCATTATTGGGACATCAGCGACTGCAGCTCTGGGAGCCCGTGTTGTCCCTTTCTTGCTGGCCTTCTTGCTGGCCTGGCGAGTCCGAGCTCTCGCCGCCTTCTTCTTCTGGGGCCGAGGATATAAAGGCACAGTTTCGAAAGGACCTTCAGAGGCCTCTCTTCCATCATCGGAGTTCCCCGACTCGGAGTCATCATTGTAGCCTCTGGCCGTTTCCATATCGGAAGACATCTCGAAACAGTAGAGTGCTGAGAATCGAACTCACCAGACAATCGCCGGAGATTGCTTCAGCGAGTGTAAAAACTATGTCGGAAATCGCCTTCGCCGGAAATCGCCTCCTCCGATAAACAATTCAAATGCAAACGGTAGAAGCTGAATGAAGACCTCAGACGGGCCTTTTATAGACTGAGGAAGCTCTGCATTAAATGGCCTGCAGTAATGGCTGCGACGGAATCATTGTGAGCCGACTCCGAGTCCGACGTGGCTTCATATTATTGATCTAAAACCTGTCAAAGGTAACGCCATCCGCCTCGGTTGTTGCGCATGGGATAATCGAAACGACGCCCGGGCGCAGAAAGAGTGCTCGAAAAGATGCACGACGCTCGAGTGCACGCGGCGATCATTCACAGGTTGGTGACGATTCGGAATCTCAACCGTCGCCACGTGTTCGCTCACGGTTAGCCCGAAGTCGCTAAATCCCGAGGGCGTGATGTTTTGCACGAGAACCATAAACGCACATAAGAGCCGAGGCGACTGATCTTCCAATTAATTACTCTCCAATCTCGTGACTGACCTCAGAGAGTAGGGGGCTTCTGTTATAGGAAGATCCGAGCCGACAACAATCGGAGGGATCGACGATCCGCTAGTCCGGGCGGAAGGTCCGAGCCTCGGCATAATACTAAGAAGGTGAGTTAAGATGGGCGAAGCTCCTATTCTTGACCGCCTTCTTTCCAAGGGCAGTCGGAAGGGAAAACATTCGAGTTGAACGATCCATTCCGAGCGAACATCCATCGTAATACCGAGAATGGCTGGCTGCATTACTTACTAACGAATCAAGGTTCGGCTCGGGTTGGCACAACCAATCATCAGCTCGGAGCGATGCCATTGTCCTCAGTCTGGCCGAGCCGAGGCACCTCCGAGGATAAAGGCTCCACGCGCTAAGTGAAGAAACTGCCATATATGGATATGTCCTATTATCTCGCCCGTAGATACGCACGTCGTAACGCACGATCTTCGGATTCTGGGCAGTATCTCCATGATCCGCAAATCCCACTGATCGTGCCAAGATTATCGGATGCGGATCAAGCGATGAAGAGGTATAAATATCACATCATTTCATGACAACAGGTACACAACATCTGGCACTCTCCCTTTCCTGTCCAACTTAGACCCAGATTCCAATGTCCTGACTTAGGCATCGGAGGGTCCCCCGGCTTAGCCAGGGTCTCCATTGCTCACGGTTTGCGTGCAGGGAACCAGGTCCGTCACCTATTCGGAATATGTGAAGAGGGGAAGAGGGCTGACCAGATTTTGACCTCAACAACCATGATTTTCTAAATTTTAGTGCACTTAAAACAAATATAAATAGTTAAATATTTTTATTTTTAATTAAAAAAATAAAAATAAGTTAATAGTTGAGTTGGTAGAGGCACTCTTGGTTGAGAGAGATGTTGAGAAATTGACTCTAGTCATTGTGACCCCTAATTTCATCTTATCATAAGCCCATAGTTGGTGCTTTTTATTTATTTATTTATTTTTTAATTTAAAGTTTTCCTTTGTAATTTTGTTGAAATACGATTTGCACTTATTAGATACACAAATTTGGACCCCCATAATACTTTTAAGATTTTTTGATCCCTATATTTTATTAGGTAATGGAAAATATCTGATTTCAGAAGCTCGTAACTAATTAGGTATGGGTCTAATTGAGGTGATTCAAAAGCCACATAGTAGATTGATAAATTAAGTTAAAAAAGAAATAATTTTAAAAAATAGAAATTCAGAATTTTTAAATACCAAAATAAGTTTTTTTTTACTGAAAAAAACTAATATCGTTTGCTTATAGACAAGTCTCACTGTCCAAAATTTTATATCTTTTGTAGACCTTAATTTTTTACAAAATACTACATTCTAATAAATTCATTACCAAAAAAACTAAGAGACAAATCTAGTGTGTGGAGCTATCCATAACATCAGTGTGACCAGTGCCATTAGAACCAAAAAACTTTTGATATGCTATTTTTCAAATCCCGATGACAAGATTTTATTTTAAGGGGGTAGAATGTAATGACTTTAAATTTTAGTATACTTAAAGCTAAAATAATAGTTAAATATTTTTAATTTTAATTAAAAAATAAAAATAAGTCAATAGCTTAGTTGGTAGAGATATACTTGGTTGAAAGCGTTTTTCAGGTTTCGCATTAACAAACATCATTTAAACAACTTGATTCAGGAGCCATGATTGATCTCACTGGTACCAATAATTTGGATGGTTTGGAATGAGCCATGTCTGCAAACTCATAGAGAGCATTGACCCCTGCGGAGGAAATGAAATGGCAGAGCCTCATCTGCCATCCACTTGCAATCATATAATAGATCATGGCCATCCACATGATAGCCTCTCCTTTACATGGCTCATGTGTCAAAAACCACAATAACAGGGCAACCTGACCATCCTTTCTTTTCACCAAGGAAAATTAGTCTTAATTCTCAAAAACTCTTGCTTGACCATTAGTGTTCTTGCGTGCCTAAGCTTCTTACAAGGGAAACAACTTCAGGTATAAACCCCCTTGTTGCCCTTAATCCCCAAAACAAGGTTGATTCAATACTCAGGTGGGCCATCCCATATACATAAACCTATGAGTTCATATGTTGTGGCCCATCTCAGTTTTGGAATAGCATGGTTTTTTAGGGAATGCTTTCATCCTGATGAGGCAAGTTAGATGAATGGAATGGATATGATATATACAGCACTGTGGCCCTTCACAGAACAAATGGTGAGAATTCCTTATCAAATGTTTACCATAGAGTGGCCTGCATGCGTAAGATTTTAACCATCATGATTATTGGGTACAAGCTTAAATGAGAGTGTCTAGCTTACGAATGGGTTGGATCAAATAAAAAGTTTGGTCCACATGGCTGTAGGTATGCTCCTAACATACCTAATATTAGCAAGGCTAGTCCGTCCATAATGTTTTGAGAGAGAGAGGCGCTGACCTGTTTAAGGCTTGCTTGCTGCAACAGCCACAACACTTTGTTCTTGGCCCGGTTGTTCGGTATTTATAAGACGGGAATGACGTCAAATTGGTGGCAGATCCTGGCAAGAATTCGACAATTTGGTTGGAGGCGATGATTGAAGGAGCTTATAAGATGAGAGATAGAGAAGGGATTGGAGCTGAGAAGAGGAGAGGGCATGGGTTGGAGCTTGGAATATAAAGGGAAGTGGGTTGGAAGATGAGAGAGAGGGGAATAAGTAATGAGGGTGCCGTGTGGGCCCACTGTAATGTTTATGTCAAACCAACCCCAATCGCTAGGTGTGCACCCCCATTTTAGGTCCAGGGCCTAAACATCAACCTCATCGGTGATTCACATGGATTGATGGACCACAGTTAAAAACAAAATACAGGACACTTATCTTTCAAAATGATTTTCTTATTGTGGCCCACTTGAATCACAAGTAAGCCTTATTTTTTTGGCGTTATGACTAAATTTTGGTATCTCATCTAATGGTTGGAATGGATTTCATATGATTATCACAATGAGCTATCTAAAAATTAAGGATGGATGTCTCTCTTAATTATTTCCTTTGCCATGGCCCACATGAATCATATGTCAACCTAATTTTACGGCCGTAAGTGGACTTTACGTACACATGATCATCATAGCGGCCTGTCAAAAGTCAATGTTAAGCATCCCATGAAATGCCCAAGTGTTGTCCACCGTTGACTTTTGACGGGCCACCCTTGATTTTTGACAGGCCACCATGAAGTGCATATCAATCCACTCCAATCATTAGATGTGTAATCTCACAGTAGGCCCAGGGCCAAAAAATCAAGCTGACCTATGATTCACATGGGCCACATTGAAGGAAACAGTTGGGAATTAAAGAAATATTGACCTCTGGCCCACCGTGATTATTGTACGAAAGCACCTCCAATCATCAAATGCCACACCAAAATTTAGGTACATGGCTCAAAAACAGGCCCATAAGTAACTCAGGATGCCCACAACAAGAGGAACTATTTGAAGGCGGAGTGTTGACATTCTCATTATTCCCCATTTTTCTGATGTGCCTGAATTATGGATGGAGATGATAGTTAGTACGTGGGCTAAATTGGGGCGATGCACCTAGTGATGATGTGATTGTCACCGGCCCTGATCTAAATCGCTTCATCCATGCCTTCAATGTTAATTCAGTGAAACTTTATTGTGATTCTTACCATTGGAGTAGTGTCCATCAAATGAATGGTTAAAATCAAAGTAGTTCAATATGAAATTCACCAAACAAGTATCCATTAGAGCTTAGATCATCCAACAACTTGATTTAGGGGCCATGTCTCATCTGTAGTGGTACCAACAATTTGGACAGTTTGGATTGAATTATGTCCACCGACTCATCTAGAACACTAACCCCTTTGGTAGAGGAAACAATGTGATAGCGTCCCATCTTCCATTCATTTGCAAGCATGCATGATGGCCTTTGCCCTGCCGTGTAGATAGGTGCAAAACGGACCAACAAAGAAACGCGGATTTGATAGAGAAAAAGTGGCCGAGGCCGACTCTCTTGACCAATAAAAAAACGAAAGAAAGTAAGAACCGTACAATAATTCGAGAGAAACAAACGCACTGTAATCAACTACACTCATGCACACAGACACCGTACACGTATCAGACACTACCTTAATCCAAACCATCCATTGGGTGGAGCATGTCCTCAAAATAAAATTGATTATATCATCCTAACCTATGAATCAGGGATATTTGGCAATTGAATAGGGTCAAGGGAAGGAGTTTGGTGGAACTCTTGCCTAACTATTAGCAGGTCTATGCGTGCCAAAGGCTTATACTAGGAAAATGACTTTACAAGCAAGATATCCACCCCGTCCATCACGTATAAAACCCCTTTATTACCCTTGATTCAATAAATCAGATTGATTCAACACTCAGGTGGGCCATCCCATACGGAATAATATATAAACATCTAAGTTAAAGTGTTATGCCCCCACCTGAGTTTTGGAATAACGTCCGTCTTCTGTTATATATTATATATATATATATATATATATATATATATATATATATATATATATATATATATATATATCACCGTGGGCCCTACACAACCAACAGTGGGCATTCCATACCAACTGTTTACTATGGTGTGGCGTACCTCAGTTTTTTTTTTTTTTTATTATCCTGATTATGGGTTCCAACCAACAAGAGGCCGTGTCCCTGATGAACGGGTTTGATTTAATGAAAGTTTGACCCACAAGGTGGAAGGTACGCATATCTACTATTACTTAGTCTTTCCTTCTTCTCTTGGACCATCCTACCATTCGTTATCAAAACCAATTTTCAAAAAGAGTAGGCAGATTGCATACCTGGGGCCCACCGTTATATCCATTCATTTATCCCCTTCTCTAGTTCATTTTATGAGACCAGCTTAACATGAGATGGATCTAAAGCTCAAGTGGACATCCACCACCAAAATCTTCTTAGAGGCCACGGAAGCTTTGGATCAAATTAATATTTGTATTTCCCTTCGTGTCCAAGTCATGTTAGGAAAAGGTTGCAGTGGGTCCTAGGAAATTAATTAAGGTTTCAAGAGTGGCATCTTTATCACCGTTCCAATGATGTGGTCCACTTGGGCTATGTATCTGTCTCATGTTTGGGATCATCTCCTAAAATGAGCTTGCAAAAGGGATTGATGGAGTGGATATAACACAAAGCCTATGGAGCTTAGGGCTGCAGGAATTTAAGTGAAGACAAGCTAAAGTAAATGTACTCATCAGGAGTTGTAGGATCATATCTCTAGTGCAGGGAAGGCTAATCGTGGAAATAATGGAAGATCGCTTGGACATCACTCGAAAAGAAAGTAAGCTGATTGCCTGGCTTTTGCATAAATTTTTCTGCGCTAAGAAGCTATCGGCCTTAGAAATCAACCCCTTTCATCTGTTTTGCCATGCCAGTTTATCTAAATAATGCAAAAAAAAAAATAAATGAGGTGGATCCAAAATTCAAGTGGACCACATGAGAGGAAACATTGGGGATTATTGAAACGATCACTGTTGAAAGCGCGTGACCTTATAAATGGTTTGGATGGCATATTAACATCAAGTTGGACCCATGAAGGCTTCAATGGTAGCCATTTCTTTCCCCTCCTTTACCCCTCATGTCTCCCACTTAAGTTTTGGACCCGCCTCATTTTTGATATCTTGTCATAAAATGAGCTGGATAAAGGGATGGACAGGAAGGATTTCTCAGAAACATCACAATGGGCCCCACCTAAATTCCCAGTGCAGGAACTTACTGCGAAATTCACTGTAGAGGAAAAGAAGACGCGGATTGCGGAATTTTAGCAGGCAATCCGCGTTCACAAAGACCACCGACGGGATTGCTGAATTTTCGGTGGCAATCCGCGTCCACAGGAACCACCCACCGAAGAAGAGAAGTCGCGGATATCGTAGTGAGCAGCTCACCACCCTTAATCGTTTTGTGAAAACTTCGTAGGGCCACTATGATGTACAGTTTCATCCACGCCATTCACACATTTTTAAAGCTCATTTCAGAATATGATCTCAAAATTGAATCATATCCAAAACTCAAGTGGACCACACGACCGGACTGATGTAGAGCGGGTCGCGAACAGTTACATGGCCAAGATGGATCAGAAAAGGCCCGGTCGACGACAGAAGTGATCCAGACCATTGAACCTTAAATCAGGCGTATCTCGCAATCCGGAATGAGTTATCTGACGTAAAATATATGATTTTGGGGTAGAACGAGCTACTTTAGCCAACCAACCCAGCTATATAGGGTTGCGACGCCCGGAATTGCGAAAAATCCCTGGATTGACGGTCGTTTCTCTGTTTTAATTTCAATTTTACTATAAATAGTAAGTTTTAGTTTGATTATAACTCTTCATCCGTTGGGCTTTAGGAGTTGCGCCCAACGTGAAAAGAGCTTAGAATAATTAGGGGAACGGTTTGGTGAAGCCAAATAGGACACTTACTATTTTTGGCCGAAAACCTTGCGCACTAGTAGACATCACGACCGTCTATAAATAGTAAGTTTACTATTTATAGTAAGTCGCGAATTCTAGGAGTTGTAGTTGTAGTTTGATTCTGATTTCTTTCTCATTGCTTGGTACCCCTATTTAAAGGGTTGTGAACTCGTTTTTATGAATTAATTAATCAGTTTCGAATTTATTAGAAATTATTTCTGTTTTCTGCTTTCTTTCCTCGTGGATTCGAGAAGTCTCTGTGAGGAGTCCAGAGAAGCTCCGTGGATTCGGAGTATTTATCCTCATCACGTTCATCCCTGCGTCAATTGGTATCAGAGCGAGGATTCCCCTCGGGCCGATGACAAACAACGATGGTATGAATCAAAATCCTGTGGACGGTGATCCAGGGATTCGTTATCTTTCGGAAAGAATGGAAGCTTTCCACCGGGAGAGTCAGTTGACCATGCAAGAATTGCAGGTAACACTCGACCGTCTTGCGGATGCGCTACTTCCGCCCTGAGCCCTAGGCGGTGCTCCATCACCTATGGTGGCTCCACCACCCATGGTGGCTGTACGACGCAACCCCGATTTTCGTAGAGCACTACCAGTGGCAAACCGTAGGGCTACACCAGATGATTTAAGTTCTAGCGACGAAGACCTTAATGAGGGTTTTGGCCGACGACCAATCCATAGAGGCGATCATCTAGATCATCCTGAAAGAGACTACCGAGGTAAGGCTGAACTTCCTAGTTTTAATGATTTATTACGTATAGAAGATTTCCTCGATTGGCTAGCCGAAGTAGAGAGATATTTTGATTATATGGACGTGTCAGATCATAAAAGCGTAAAATTGGTAGCGTTTAAATTAAAATCTGGTGCTTCTGCATGGAGGGAACAATTACAACTCTCACGAGCCCATCAGAACAAGGCGCCTATCTCATCATGGCCACGGATGAGACGTCTTCTTCGATCACGATTTCTCCCCAGTGATTATGAGCAGATACTATTCTAGCAATATCAAAATTACCGACAAGGAAATCGAACCGTCACAGATTACACAGAAGAATTCCAGCGGTTGGCTACACGAAACGATCTGTCAAAATCTGAGTCACAGAAAGTGGCACGATTTATAGGTGGGTTGCAGCCGACAATTTAGGACCGAGTTCAGATGTACCCAGTCGGGACCGTGGATGAAGCAGTTCAATTGGCGGGTAGGGCAGAAATACAACTTGCAAGAGCTCCTGCTCGTCCATATCCTTCAACTCGACCCCCCATGACGGGTCCCACGCAGGATCTAGTGCTGGCATGAGGAAAAGATCCAGTAGGAGAACGTCCTCAACTTCCTACAACTGCAAACCGTGATACGGGGAGCGGCTCATCCAGACCTCAACGTACAACACCCACAACAGTGGGCCCGAGTAGGGTCCCAAATCCTTATGCTCGGCCAAGGTCGAATAATTGTTACCGATGTGGCCAGCCAGACCACTTATCAAATACTTGCCCTCAACGTCCCGCAGCACACTTGACTATAAACGAAGGGGCACTGAAAATGAGGCCGCAAAAGAAGACCATGGCTTTGATAAACATGAACAAATCACTGAAAAAATAGCAGGTGGAGATGAAGTGACGGGCGAGGATCGTGGCGAATTTCTAGTTGTGAGACGATTACTGTATGCCCCACGAAAGGAATTACATCCACAGCGACAAAATATATTTTGTACTCGGTGCACTATCAACGGAAAGGTCTGTGATGTGATCATAGACAGCGGTAGTAGCGAGAACATCATCTCAAGAGTGATGGTGAACAAGTTGCGGCTACCAACGACGAAACATCCTTCCCCGTACTCAATTGGCTGGATAAAAAAGGTGAATGAGACCAAGGTAACTGAACAATGCACTATCTCGTTTTCAATTGGCAAAAATTATAAGGATCAAATACTTTGTGACGTGGTCGACATGGAAGCTTGTCATATGCTACTCGGTCGACCCTGGCAGTCGGACCGTGATGCAACCCATCGGGGACGAGATAATGTCTACATATTCGTCAAGGATAGTCGAAAAATCATCATTGCCCCTATGGCACCAGAGAATCACCCTGAAGCTTCTAAAGTGGAGGGGAGTTCCCTCTTGACCATTCGGGATTTCATGGAGGAATCCAAGGAAACCGGCGAGGTATACGCCGTAGTGGTGAAGGGCGAGGAAGAGGAACCCTCAAACATCCCTCCAAGCTTAAGGCTGTTGCTAAACGAATTCAAAGAAGTCTGGCCTGAGGATTTACCTGATGGATTGTCCCCCATGAGGGACATCCAACATCACATAGACCTCGTCCCTGGGGCTAGCCTGCCCAACCGCCCTCATTATCGGATGAGTCCGAAGGAATGTGAGATACTTCAGAGACAAGTGGAGGAATTGATCCGTAAGGGTCTCTTGAGAGAGAGCCCATGTGCCGTACCAGCATTATTAACGCCAAAAAAAGATGGAAGCTGGCGCATGTGTGTCGACAGTCGGGCAATCAACAAAATCACCATCAAATATCGGTTCCCAATACCACGGTTGGATGACATGCTCGATATGCTAGAAGGGGCCAAGGTGTTCTCTAAACTTGATCTAAGGAGCGGGTACCATCAGATTCGTATCCGACCCGGTGATGAGTGGAAAACGACATTCAAGACCAAGGAAGGGTTGTATGAGTGGCTGGTCATACCCTTCGGCCTATCGAACGCACCAAGTACTTTTATGCGTTTGATGAATCAAGTTCTAAAACTGTTCACTGGCCGATTTGTGGTAGTATATTTTGATGACATATTGATATATAGCCAGGATGAGGCGGAGCACAGGAAACATCTCAGGCAGGTGCTGCAGGTCCTACAAATTAACAAGTTGTACCTCAACTTGAAGAAGTGTAGTTTTTTAACTGACAGCCTATTATTTTTAGGATTTGTTGTAACGTCCACAGGCATTCGTGTGGATGATGAAAAGGTGCGAGCTATTAGGGAATGGCCGATCCCGACAAACATTCATGAGGTGAGAAGTTTTCACGGGTTGGCAACTTCCTATCGTCGATTTGTGCGATATTTTAGCACCATAGTCACGCCTATAACAGATTACATGAAAAAAGGACCGTTCCAGTGGACCGATAAAGCTGACAAGAGCTTTCATGAGATCAAGCATCGTTTATCTACAACACCGGTCTTAGTGCTTCCTAATTTCGACAAATTGTTTGAGGTTGAGTGTGACGCTTCATACATCGGAATTTGAGGAGTATTATCACAGGAAGGCAGGCCGGTAGCCTTCTACAGCGGGAAGCTCAGTGAAGCCCGAAAGAAGCTACTTATGAGCTTGAGTTGTACACAGTTGTTCAGGCGCTGCGACATTGGCAACATTATCTGATTTAAAGAGAGTTTGTTCTGTACACTGACCATCAAGCATTAAAGTTTATTAATAGTCAGACTAATGTGAATTGTGTGCATGCTAGATGGGTTACGTTTTTACAGGAATTCACGTTCGTTCTGAAGTACAAGTCAGGGAAGCAGAACAAGGTGGCTGATGCACTTAGCCGTCGTGCATCATTACTTGTTACAATGAGCAACGAAGTGGTCGGCTTCGACTGTCTCAAGGAGCTATATGCCGAGGATGAAGACTTCAAAGATTCTTGGATGAAGTGCCAAGAAGGTCATCCCATCGACCTTCATATACAGGACAATTTTCTCTTCAAAGGGAATCGATTGTGCATCTCCCAAAGTTCCTCGAGGGAGCAGATTATTCAGGAGCTACATGGAGGTGGCCTCGGTGGACACCTTGGGCGAGACAGGACGCGAGCTCTTGTGGAAGAGCGGTATTACTGGCCGCAATTAGTACGTGATGTGGGAAAAGCCGTATAACGTTGTCATGTTTGTCAAACCTCCAAGGGGCAATCTTAGAATACGGGCCTCTACACCCCGTTACCTGTGTCTGACAGTCCTTGGGAGGATTTATCAATGGACTTCGTGCTTGGTCTGCCACGAACACAACGTGGCATGGATTCGGTGTTCGTGGTAGTAGATCGTTTCTCCAAGATGGCGCACTTTATTCCATGCAAGAAGACTCTCGATGCAACCCACGTGGCAATCTATTCTTCAGAGAAATTGTGCGACTACACGGGGTTCCCAAGACTATTACTTCTGATCATGACACGAAGTTCATAAGCCACTTTTGGCGGACTTTGTGGACTCGATTCGATACACGACTTCAGTTCAGCAGCGCCTACCACCCACAAACTGACGGTCAAACTGAGGTTGTGAATCGCACGTTGGAAAACCTCCTTCGATGTATTTCAGGAGAAAAACCAAAGCAGTGGGATTTGGTTTTGTCTCAAGCGGAGTTTGCATTCAACAACATGGTGAACCGCTCGACAGAAAAATCCCCGTTCCAGGTTATTTACAGACGAGTACCTCGCCAAACACTAGACTTGGTCCCTCTGCCCAAGCTCCCAAGCATGAGCATTGCAGCAGAACATATGGCAGACAAGATCATGAGCATTCATGCGGAGGTACAAACCAAGTTACATGCCTCGAACGAGAAGTATAAGGAGCAAGCGAACAAGCATCGGCGACGAAAAGTGTTCGAGGTGGGCGACTAAGTAATGGTCCATCTGCGCAAAGAAAGATTTCCGACGGGAACATGCAATAAGTTGAAGAATAAAAAGATTGGACTGGTACCAATCATTCGAAAGATCAATGACAACGCCTATGTTATTGATCTTCCAGATGACATGGCGATCTCACGGACTTTCAATGTCGCGGACCTGACCGAGTATCATGAACCAGAGCATGACGAGAACTCGAGGACGAGTTCTTTTGAAGTGGAGGAGACTGATGTAGAGCGGGTCGCGAACAGTTACATGGCCAAGATGGATCAGAAAAGGCCCGATCGACGACAGAAGTGATCCAGACCATTGGACCTTAAATCAGGCGTATCTCGCAATCCGGAATGAGTTATCTGACGTAAAATATATGATTTTGGGGTAAAACGAGCTACTTTAGCCAACCAACCCAGCTATACAGGGTTGCGACACCCGAAATTGTGAAAAACCCCTGGATTGACGGTCGTTTCCCTGTTTTAATTTCAATTTTACTATAAATAGTAAGTTTTAGTTTGATTATAACTCTTCATCCGTTGGGCTTTAGGAGTTGCGCCCAACGTGAAAAGAGCTTAGAATAATTAGGGGAACGGTTTGGTGAAGCCAAATAGGACACTTACTATTTTTGGCCGAAAACCTTGCGCACTAGTAGACATCACGACCGTCTATAAATAGTAAGTTTACTATTTATAGTAAGTCGTGAATTCTAGGAGTTGTAGTTGTAGTTTGATTTTGATTTCTTTCTCATTGCTTGGTACCCCTATTTAAAGGGCTGTGAACTCGTTTTTATGAATTAATTAATCAGTTTCGAATTTATTAGAAATTATTTCTGTTTTCTGCTTTCTTTCCTCGTGGATTCGAGAAGTCTCTATGAGGAGTCCAGAGAAGCTCCGTGGATTCGGAGTATTTATCCTCATCACGTTCATCCCTGCGTCAAGGACACATTTGAAATTGAACACCTACTGTTGAAAGCTTCTACAAGACTACAAAAGTTTTGGACGAAGCTCATATATGTTTTTTCCCTTCATTCAGGTCTACGTGTGACCCCCCAAAAAAAAAAGGTCTACGTGTGACCTTATTTTTTAATTTATTTTTATTTTTTTAAAAGAAAAGGTGGGGCCATGCCACCAGAATTTTATTGAATGCAAAAGGATGTACGGCCATTCTTGCGGGTCCCAACAAAAAGGTTTCCGACCTAGCCTATCATGTCCCAAGACTCACATTGGGCTATGGACGATATGAACAAAAGGACTAGCAAGCTATCCGGGGGGGGGGGGGGGGGGGGGGGGGGGGGGATCGTTCTAAGGCTTGCAAGGCCCACGTTGTCTAGGACCAGCGATCCCCATACTTCTAGGAAGATTTGCGCTAGATCTGAATAGTCTGTTTGCACACCCATCGCTGGCGAATCTAGCCCACGCATCCGCCACTGAGTTACCCTTTCGGAAAATGTGGTTAAAATTGAGGTTGAGAGGGCAACTCATTTGATGGATGGCTCCCATCCTGTACCATATGTTCCACGGGCAAGGGGTCGACGGATTGCTAGTTACGTCCACTATAATCTTAGCATCGGATTCAACGGTAATGTTAGAAAGGCCCAAATTGAAACAGATGACGATACCATCAAGCATAGCCTGAGCTTCCGCGACCGCGTTCGTAGCTCTCCTGTAGTTTCTGTGAAATGCAAACATCAGCCGCCCCTGGTGATCCCTGCAGACACCCCCTCCACTGCTCACCCCTGGGTTCCCACGTGAAGAACCATCTATGTTAAGCTTAAGCCATCCACTTCTCGGCTTTGTCCATTTGACAATGAGGGATTTCTCTGCTGGAGGAGAACATATAATTTCCAAACAAAGGGCTTGAAGAGTGACAGATTCCATGAGAGAGTTGCTGTCTTTCTCTGACATTGGGCTTCCTACTTCCTGCAACCATCTGGTAACTCTGGAGATGATCTGATTGGCTGACATCTTTACATCTTCAAATCTGGAAGCATTTCGACTCAACCATAACTCCCAGGAAATGAAACAGGGGTCAGCCCCATCAACTGCTTGAGGCGGGTGGATCGGAACACCTTGGAGGACCATTGCTTGATTCTATGATGGATGGTCTGATTGGGGATTAGGGGAATATCAAAGATACGGGAAAAATGAGCCCATAGCTCTCTAGCAATGATTCCTTGACAGAAGAGGTGGTCAAGGTCTTCCTCATGGGGAGATGAAGAAATAGAAGGATGTGGCTGCCTAGGAGAGGCGATTTGCGTCTGGTGATGGCCCTCAGTTCTTTGCAAGATAGGAGGTTCTGCAGGTTGGAAGAGGTTCACACAATGTGTGTTGCCCAGAAGATGAGGACGTGCATCAATCTCTGTAGTTGCTGTCCCCCTGGACTGAGGAGGCTGAATGCCCTGGTTCCCTTGGGCCATTGATTGTAAATGGCCCCTTGATGCTCCATATCCGATATCCTAACTGCTGAGCTTCCATTATCCTCCCTACAACATTCACATCTGGAGACCATGTACATGCCAGAATTATGAACTACAATGTCCACAGGGACTGCGTTCTGCATAATCTTCCAGAGGAACGATCCTATCTTTGGTGGAAGCATTTTGTTCCAGGCCCACACGGCCCATTGAAGCTTCGGCTGCTGCTGTCCATATCGATTTCAAGCAGACTTCAGAGAAAAACTACCTGAGGTTGTCAGGTCCCAAACCAAGATGTCTTTCCTATCTGACAAAGCAATGGAACTATCGTTAATCGTCTGACAAAGCAGTGTGTTGATGTCTCATCTCCTATACGCAGATGACACGCTCTTATTTCTCAATGGGGGCATCCGTTCAGTCAAGGCGGTTAAACAGTTTCTGGACCAGTATCAACAGGTCTCGGGTCAACAGGTTAATTTCCAGAAAAGTGTTTTCCTATGTTCCGAGAAAATGGACAATTCAAAGAGGGCGTGCATCCATAGGGAGCTGGGGATGTTGGGTTCTACTGAGGGGATAACTTATTTGGGGGTCCCAATCTCGGTGGGTAGGAGAAGAAGAGACGTGTTTCAGGGTCTGGTTAATAAAGTGGAAAGTCGGGTAAGCGGCTGGAAAGCTAGATTTCTATCCATGGCGGGCAGGGTTACTCTTGTTAACCATGTCCTAGCCAGCATACCGGTTCACACGATGGCAGCTACGCACGTCCCTGTAGCGGTTTTACAGTCGCTGGAGAGGCTCTTTGCTGATTTTATTTAGGGTTAGGCTGATGGCAGGAAAAAGCTACATTGGCAAAGTTGGCAGGACATTTGTTTGCCTAAAGTGAAGGGGGCCTAGGGATCAGACGGCTCAAAGAGTCATGAATGCCTTCTGTTTAAAGTTGGCCTGGACTGTCTTACACCGAGCCGAGAAAGGGATGTGGGGTCTTTTCGTGAAATCCAGGTACAGCCACAACATCCTCCACGCTGGCCAGCCTTTCCTTTCGTCGGTTGTCTCTTCGTTGTGGAGGCGGATAAGAGCTTTCCTTCCCGTCATTCAGGCTTCAACTCAGTGGCACAATGGAGAGGGTGGCTTAAATCTGTGGTCTACAAATTGGACGGGTCTCGGCCCTCTGCGGGCAGGGTCGTTTCTCCTATTCCTGCGTCTCTTGAGGCTTTGAGGGTGCAGGATTTTCTAGGGTGTATGGGCCCGCTGACACCTTCTGCGGTGTTCAACTTACTGTCCCAACAGGACATAAATTCCATTTTTCATGGGGGTTTCTGCATCACCAAGGGCCAGGATTCTCCTTTCTAGCCGCATACTTCGAGTGGCGTCTTCTCTGTGTCCTCGGCCTGGGAGAGCTGTCGAGTTCGCTGCCCGTGCACCAGTTGGGGTGGGAAGATATGGACCAACAGAATCCCGCCAAAAATCTCTATGCTGGTGTGGCATCTTATCAGGAATGCAGTGCCAGTGGATGGGGCTGTCATGACTCGCGGGATTCACATGGTGTCGCGCTGCAGCTACTGTACAGATGAGCTCAATAGTGCTCCTGACATTGAGACGATCGAGCATACCTTTCTTCATAGCATCCGGATGACTGAGGTATGGAAGTATTTTGCTTCAAATGTTGGCATTAATCTGTCCACCAGCAACTCTGTGCTGGAGCGTCTCAGCAGTTGGTGGGAATCTCACCCCGCTCGAAGGATGCCTGGCTGTCTGCAAACGTTGATCCCCTATTTTATTCTTTGGGAGCTTTGGAAGGAGAGGAACGCTTCCAGGTTTGACAACTCCAACTACCGATCGGAATCCATTATTGCTCGCGTCACTAGATGGGTGAAGTGGACAAAAAAACAAATGGCGGGCCCCTCTCCTGTTGGTACTGGAAGTAGGATTTTCTTGTCTTTGGGGAACCGGGACGGTTTTAGCTCTAAGAATCACACCCACGTGGTGTATTGGAATAAACCGCCATCTGGTTGGGTGAAGCTAAATGTTGATGGATCGTCTCGAGGCAATCCAGGGATGGCTGGGGGAGGTGGTGTGTGTAGAGGAGACAAAGGTAACTTTCGTTTTGTTTTTTACGCTGGTTATGGGATTGCCTCCAACACAAGGGCTGAACTGCGGGCCGTCCTTGACGGTCTGGCCCTCTGCCTCCAGCATGGGCTGCAGAACATCATTGTTGAATCTGATTCCCTCCTGGTGGTGCACCTCCTAGTGGGCTTTTCTCAAGCGGGTTGGAAGTGGAGGTATTGGATCGATCGTATCCGGACCCTTTCTACCCATTGCCAAATCAAGTTCTGTCATATTTTTAGAGAAGGCAACGGGCCGGTGGCCAGCATGGCCAACTTGGGAAGCAACCATTAAGGTTCGTCCCTGTTTCTCTCCCTCCCTGATCTCCCCCAGAAGGTTAGGGGTCTCCTCTTCCTGGATAGAGTGGGGCTTGGGGCGATCAGGGAACGGTCTTCTCGGTAGCAATTCATGTGTCATTAGTTTTCAGTTTGTTCTTGCAGATGATAGGTGGGGCTCGCCCTTTTTGTTGGACCCCACCTGAAGGTTGTGTAATTTATGTTAATCAATGAAATACATCCTTAAAAAAAAAATCGTCTGAATGGTTGCTGTTGGGACAGCCTGTGTGTGTTTTATCTAAATGATTCTGGCAGCCCGAAACCAGACCTGTGACCAGCTAAGAGCTAACCCTTAAAATTTTTAATTAGACCGGTGGCTAGCCTAGGTCATTGTCGCCCTACTTGCTACTAGGAGTGCAGTTTGATTAGGCCTACCCCGCACCCAACTGGCTTAACCCAAAATTTTGATTGGGTTAGGTTGGGTTGGACTTCGGTCAGGTTAGGCTTGGGCTGGAAATCTCAACCAAGTCTCATAAATTTTAATGAGGTTTGATTAAAAAATAATGGTAAGTTAACTAACTGTATTAAAAATTGTGTTAGAAAGAAGTGAACCGTCATTATATTTCAATAGTTTCAATAATGACAAAAAAAAAAAAGTTTAAATAAATCTCAGAAAAGAAAAAGAAAAGAAAACCTTGTGAGAAATTCCTGCGCTAGGATGCTAGATGGGGCCCACCATGATGTTTGTGAGAAATACACTCCGTCTATCTGTTTTTCAGGATCATCTTAGAATAAGAAACGAAAAATCAGGTGGATCCAAAACTCAAAGCACATATGATCAGAGGAAACAGTGGAGATTTAGTGACCACCGTTAAAACATTTATATGGCCACAAAAGCTCTATATCACGCTAAGTTTTTTTATGTTTTCACTTCATCCCGGTTGGAATGATCCTGCAACTTGCTAATTTCTTCAAGTCCCACAACACTCCTATGTGTGTGGAGTGTTGAGGACCCTTACTGTAGGGCGCACCTTGATGTATGTAATCTATATCCAAGTTGTCCATCTCTTTTGCTAGATTATTTTAGAACATGAGCCCAAAAATGAAGCAGATCGATCTACATGTCAGGTGGACCATACTACAGGAAATAGTGATGATTGAATGCCCCACCAAAAAAAACTTCTTATGACCCATCCCTAATTTTTTGGTAGTGTTTATTTACCATCCAACCTGTTGATAAGGTCCCATAAACTTGGATGAAGTGAATAAATAAATTGATGGGTTTTTTGACCCATGCTCGACCGGTCGTGAGCCTCACACAACCGGTCGAGGGCTGGTGCACGACCAGTCATGGAGTCGAGCCTGACTCGACTCAAAGTCCAGTGACTTTGGGCTATTTTTCTCCGGGGTGCTCGACCGGTCGAAGGTGGGTCTCGACTGGGCGTGGGTGGTGCTCGATCGGTCGGGGCTCGTCTCAACCGGTCGTAGTTACGCAGATTCATTCCGCGGATTGCGGAAATCTGAGTCCTTTCGCAGCTGGGATGCGGAAAGGAGTTTCCTAAAACTATAAATAGGGGTTCCTAAGTTTTTCTAGTGATATGAAAAATACAAGAGGGCTATCAAAGGTGTGTGTGAGAGTGAGAGAGAGAGAGAGAGAGAGAGAGAGAGAGAGAGAGAAAGAGAGAGAGGAAGCTTGTAGAAGGGAAGTTATGCTCGTGGAGGTTATCTACTGCGTAATTTATATCTCAGCGCTTCTACGTCCTCGTAATCGGTGAGATCTCTCCGTTTTCTTTGTTTCTCTTATTGTTTATCCACTCCTGCGTGAGTGAAGAAGGTTGTAACGTTCTACTTTTTAGTGGATTGTTGATCTAGATGAGGTCCCGTGGTTTTTTACTTCTTTGAGGGTTTTCCACGTAAAAATCTCTTGTGTGGTGTGGTTTATGCTTTAATTTGTTTCATTGCTTCATTATTTCATAATTCTGGTTTGTTTTAGGAGGCTAGATCCTAAGGTTTTATGCAAGGCCCCCAACAAAGTGGTATCAGAGCTAAGTTCATTGAACGAGTAGGATCGGTTTTGAATAATGGAAGGTGGCTTGTCAAGGATGATCAACCTTAATGGTTCTAACTGGACCATATGGAAGGCTAAGATGGAGGACTTGCTTTATTGTAAGGACTTATATTCTCCAATTTTAGGCATATCAGCAAAATCCAAGGATATGTCTGATGATGATTGGAAGAAGATGGACCGGAAGGCGGTGAGGTTCATTAGACAATAGTTGGATGATTTCGTATTCCACCAAGTGTCTATGGAGACCTCAACCGCTAGCCTATGGCTGAAATTGGAATGCCTGTATGAGAGGAAGACAGCCGGTAATAAAAATTTTCTGATAAGGCGACTTATGAATCTCAAGTTCAAGGATGTAGTTCTGTGGCCGAGCACATGAATGAGGTCAGCAATATAGTGAACCAGCTCTCTGCTATGAAGATGGTCCTGGATGATGAATTGCAGGCTTTACTTTTGCTTAGTTCATTGCCTGACAGTTGGGAGACATTGGTGGTGTCTCTAAGTAACTCCACACTAGATGGAAAGATATCCGTGGAACAGGTAACCAGTTGTCTCTTCAATAAGGAGACAAGGAGGAAGTCTCAGGGGTCTACTCAGCAAAAGGCCCTTGTGACACAGGAATGGGGGAGAAGAAAGAACAGGAAGGGCGGGAAAGCCCAAGATAAATCAAGAGGCAAGCCAAGTACCATGAAAGATGTTGAATGCTGGAATTGTGGCAAGAAGGACCACTATAAGCATGAATGTCATAAGGCTAAGAACGACAATAAAGGAAAAGGAAATGAGAAGGAAGATGAATCAGATTCCACTGCGGTCGCTTCAGATGGCGACGTTGTAGTTATTCTTTCTGCAGATCATGATGTCACGACTACGAGTCAGGACACCGATTGGGTGATAAACTCGGGAGCCACTTTTCATGCGACTTCACGTAGGGATTTCTTCACAAGCTACAAGTCAAGTGACTATGGGACCATAAAGATGGGAAATTCTGACATATCGAAGATCGTAGGGGTCGATGATATTTGTGTGAAGACCGATGTGGGCTGCACATTGGTTCTCAGGGATGTATGGCATATCCTAAATGTTTACCTCAACTTGATGTCGACGGGAAGATTGGATAATGATGGCTATGAAAACTGGTTTGCTGGTGGGCGCTGGAAGCTCATTAAGGGTTCGTTGATCGCAGCCAGAGGAAAGAAGTGTTGCACTTTGTACAAGGCAAGTGTCAGTGTGTGCAAGGGTGGGTTGAACGCAGCGGAAGATTCAGCTATTGACATGTGCCACAGGCGTCTAGGTCACATGAGTGAAAAAGGACTTCAGCTACTAGAAAGAAAGCAGCTCTTTCCAGACGTGACAGGTATGCCTCTCAAAACCTGTCTTGATTGTTTATCAGGGAAACAACATAAAGTTTCATTTGTTAAATCTGCTTCTCATGTTAATAAAGTGCATGTATTAGATTTGGTTTATTTTGATGTTTGTGGTCCTATGAGGACAAAAACCTTGGGTGGGGCATTGTATTTTGTTACTTTTATAGATGATGCATCTGGAGGGTTTGAGTTTATGATTTGAAATTCAAGGACGAGGTCTTTGGTGTGTTTAAATTATTTCATTCTATGGTCGAGAGAGAGACGGGTAGATCATTGAAGTGCATCCGCACTGACAATGGTGGTGAATACATTGGCGACTTCCATGAGTATTGTAAGTCCCTGGGTATATGGCATGAACAGACGGTTCCCAAGACCCCCCAACATAATGGTGTAGCTGAGCGAATGAATCACACCATTGTAGAGAGAATCAGATGCATGTTATCTCATGCGAAATTGCCCAAAACGTTCTGGGGAGAAGCAATAAACATGGCGGTGTATCTGATAAACATGTCTCCATCAGCACCGTTGAATGGAGAAGTACCCAAGAAGGTGTGGACTGGACATGATCCATCGTAAGTCATCTCAGAGTGTTTGGATGTAGGGAATCCGTTCACGTACCAAAGGACAAGAGGTCCAAGCTCGATATGAAGATCAGGCAGTGTGTGTTCTTAGGGTACGGTGATGAAAAGCTCGGTTATAGATTATGGGATCCGACCGAGAAGAAACTTGTCAGGAGCAGAGATGTGGTTTTCTTTGAAGATCAGTGTATAGAAGACATTGGCAAGCCAGAGAAGAACCAGCCTAGTTCAGGTGAGCTAGAGGATATAGATCCGATTATTCCTCTTGTGGTGCCTGATGACGGGGGAGTACCGCAAGGCGTAGAGGACGAGGAAGTCCCTTCAAAAGATGGACCAGTGGAGCAGCCCCCACTTGATCCACCTGTTGAGCCACAGGTGAGGAGGTCACTAGGGACAGGCAGCCGTCCAAGAGGTACTCACTGCATGAGTACATTATGCTGACTGATGGGGGAGAGCCAGAAGACTATTCTGGGGCCCTAGCCAACGAGCATAAGGAGGAGTGGTTGAAAGCTATGCAAGAGGAGATGGAATCCTTGCATAAGAACCACACCTATGACATGTTGAAACTGCCTAAGGGTAGGAAAGCTTTGAGCAACAAGTGGGTGTTCAGAAAGAAGGTTGAGCAGAAGAATTCACAGACGAGGTTTAAAGCCAGACTTGTGGTGAAAGGGTTTGGTCAGAGGATAGGCAAAGACTTCGAGGAGATATTCTCACCAGTGGTGAAGATGACATCCATACGGGTGTTGCTTGGGTTGGCGGCTAGCATGGATTTGGAGATAGAGCAATTGGACGTTAAAACTGCTTTCCTCCATGGTGACCTGGAAGAAGAGATCTACATGCACCAACCAGAAGGTTTTAAAGTCAAGGGCAAAGAGCATATGGTGTGTAGGCTGAGGAAGAGCTTGTATGGGCTGAAACAAGCTCCACGGCAATGGTACAAGAAGTTCGACTCGTTTATGTTGAAGGACGGGTATGACAGAACGGAGTCGGACCACTGTGTGTTCACGCGCAAGTTCTCAGATGGTGATTTCTTAGTTTTGGTATTATACGTTGATGACATGCTCATCATGGGAAAAGACATCAAGAAGATTGATAGGCTGAAACAGGAGTTGGGCAAGTCGTTTGCGATGAAAGACTTGGGCCTGGCTAAACAGATCCTAAGAATGGAGATAACCTGTGACAGAAGTAGCAGGAAGCTTTGGTTGTCACAAGAACAGTATATTAAGAAAGTCCTAAAGCGGTTCAATATGAATGCAGCGAAGCCGGTCAGTACTCCATTGGATGATCACTTCAAATTGAGCGACAGGCAGTGTCCCAAGATAAAGGCAGAGGTGGAAGAGATGAGGAAGATACCCTACGCGTCAGCTGTAGGAAGTTTGATGTGTGTTATGGTGTGTACACGCCCAGACATAGTATATGCGGTTGGTGTTGTCAGCCGGTATCTTGCCAATCCTGGCAAAGAGCATTGGGCAGCGGTGAAATGGATACTGCGGTATCTAAGATGCTCATCCAAGTTGAGCCTATGCTATGGTGACGGAAAACCTGTGTTAGAGGGCTACACAGATGCAGATATGACAGGCGACATAGACTCCAGGAAGTCTTCATCAGGGTTAATGTTTACGTTTGCAAGGGAAGCGGTCTATTGGCAGAGCAAGCTACAAAAGGTCGTAGCATTGTCAACGACAGAGGTCCAGTACATTGCAGTCACAGAGGCATGTAAAGAGATGTTTTGGATGAAGAGGTTCCTACAGGAACTTGGCTTGAAGTAGGAGGAGCACGTGGTCTATTACGATAGTCAGAGTGTTATACACTTGAGCAAGAATCCGAGTCAGCATTCTAAGTCGAAGCACATAGAGATTCGGTATCACTGGATCAGGGATACTTTGGAACAGAAGGTGTTACAGCTTGAGAAGGTCCACACGGACAATAATGGGTCAGACATGATGACCAAGGCTTTGCTTAAGGGCAAGTTTGAGGTTTGTAGAAACCAGACTGGCATGAAGAAGGTGAATCCCTCCTGGGTCAAAAAGGGGAAGATTTGATGAGTTTTTTGACTCGTGCTCGACCGGTCGTGAGCCTCACACGACCGGTAAAGGGCTGGTACACGACCAGTCGTGGAGTCGAGCCCTGACTCGACTCAAATTCTAGCGACTTGGGTGCTCGACCGGTCGAAGGTGGGTCTCGATTGGTCGTGGGTGGCGCTCGATCTGTCATAGGCTCGTCTCAACCGGTCGTAGTTAGGCAGATTCGTTCTGCGATTTTGCAGATTGCAGAAATTTAAGTCCTTTCGCAACTGGGATGCGGAAAGGAGTTTCCTAAAACTATAAATAGGGGTTCCTAGGGTTTTTCTAGTGATATGAAAAATACAATAGGGCTATCAAAGGTGAGAGAGAGAGAGAGAAAGAAATAGAGAGATGAAGCTTGTAGAAGGGAAGTTATGCTCATGGAGGTTATCTACGGTGCAATTTATATCTCTGCGCTTCTACGTCCTCGTAATCGGTGAAGTCTCTCAATTTTCTTTGTTTCTCTTATTGTTTATTTACTCCTACGTGAATGAAGAATGTTGTAACGTTCTACTTCATAGTGGATTGTTGATCTGGACGAGGTCTCGTGGTTTTTACCTCTTTGAGGGTTTTCCACATAAAAATCTCTTGTGTGGTGTGGTTTATGCTTTGATTTGTTTCATTGCTTCATTATTTCATAATTCTGGTTTGTTTCGGGAGGCTAGATCCTAAGGTTTTGTGCAAAGCCCCTAACATAAATAACAGTTTGATCCAAAACTTTTATGGCCCCCAAGAAGTTTTTAATGGTCAATCAACATTGTTTCCTATACTACATCCACCTGAGATTTGGATCTGGTTTTTTTTTTGGCTCATGGCATAAAATGATCTGAAAAACGGATGAACGGCCAGAATACACACATCAAGGTGGGCCCCATGGTAAGGGCCGCACCTAATCCGCTCCAATTCCAATAGCAATAGCAATCTGACATGCATGATATTCCAATTTTCGGGGCCATTTTTGAAATCAGTGGTGAAATACAATGCTGGTGCAAGACAGCAATGTCGAATGTGGTGATGTCCATCTGCTTGATGCTCACTCGCTTGTTACTGCTTCCTCTCTTTATCTCCTATGCTAGTTTGGGCTTGGGCTCATGTCCTTAATGTTCATGATTTGGCTGATACACTCCATGTCTGTGGAGGGAAAAAGAAAATGGGTGGAAATGAGCTCTCAAAATGCAATTGAGGAGCTCAATGTCAATTCATTTGGAAGAACTTATAGGAGCCCAAAAAAAAGGCCAGATGGAGTGAAGTAGGTAAGTTTTTTTTTTCTTTTCTTTTTGGTTTTCCATCAGATATTTGAATTGAGTTTTCGTTTATTGGGTTGTTAGTAGTGAAAATCCGACCGTTGATGGAGATGGGTCCGGTTTTTCTCCTTTACTTTTTATGTTGATATGCTTTTTTTGGACCTGTAATGGAGCATCCGAGCTTTGAAGTAGAGGGAATGAAAGGTTTGTTTTCTTCTTTAAAAAAAAAAAAAAAAGTAAACTACACCACAGGACAAAATAGGTATTAACACTAACTGTTGAAAAATTCTTGAGGCTACATAAGCATATCATCAAGCTGATATTTGTGCCGTCCCTTCATCCAGATCTACGTGACATTATGAACATTTTAGATGGCAACGGTAGCTTGTTTACTCTCCGCTGGTTTCTGTGGTGTAGTCCATTTGAACTTTCCATGTGTTTTGTTTTTAGGCTCGTGCTCTAAAATGATATGGACAAATGGGTGAACAGTGTGAATCTAATACATAAATCATGGTATGGCGACATAAGTTCCATACGATTAAAAGTTATGTTGTATAGTATACAACATATAACTTTTGTGAGCTGGTGTGATCGGCAATGGATGGACGGTGTTTACCCAGTTTACCTTCGTCTTCAACACAGATGCGGATCGTCTATGTTGATGGCACGGGAAAATTCAGTACCATCCGTTCTCATTAGTCCACGTCGTCGCCGATGACTACAAGCTAACAAGATACGCAGATTTCTCTCTCCCAAATAGATTACGGGCTATGTAATACAACTTTTAAGGTACGGAACTTCTCTACGCCCCCACAATTATTTATGTTTTAGATCCACAGTGTCCATCAAGTTTTAAAGACCATTCTAGAGCATGAGCTAAAAAATGAGGTACATCCAAATCTCAAGTAGACCTCACCAAGAAAGTAGCGGGGATTGAATTACTGCAGTTGAAACCTTCCTAAAGACAACGAAAGGTTTATTTGCTGTCTAACCTCTTCATAAGGTCACACTGACCCTAATAAAGAGAAACAACAAATATTAGCTTGATCATATCCCTGTGTGCCCCTAAGAAATTTTCAAATAGTATATATCCAATTCCAGTGTTTCTGTAGCGTGGCCCACTTGAGCCTTGAATCTCCCTCAATTTTTGTCCTAATTCATAAAATGGTATTAAAAAATTTAATGGACCGTGTGGATCTAAAACATACATCATGATGGCCAAGGAAGTACACTTTCACGGGAGCGGATTTGGTGAGACCTCCGCCCACGAAAGACACGGTACAGCCCTTATCATGGTACCAGCTTTGACATATATATAATGTATCCATCCCATCCATTCGTTTTTCCATATCATTTTAGGGCATATCCAAAAAATGAAGGACATCCAATTATCAGATAGACCATAACATAAGAAAAGTGTTGATTGACCATAACATAAGAAAAGTGGTGATTGGCCATTAATGGATCATAAAAGTTTTGGATCAAGCTGATATTTATTTTCCCTCTACATCCAGGCTTATGTGAACTTATCAACAAATTGGATCGCAACTAAAAACTATAGAGACATTAAAGTGAGCCCTAAGAAGTTTTTAATGGTAGGGTGTTCAATCCCCACTGTTTCCTAGAGTATGGTCCACTCGATAATTGGATCTTCTTAATTTTTGGTATAATGATCTAAAATGATCTGTAAAAGCGGATGGACAGAGTGGATAAAGAATAGACACATCAGGGTGGGCTCCACTGTAAGGGCTGCACCTTCTGGTGAGCCTGGGTCTCATCTAATCCGCTCCCTTGCACCACGCAGCAAGCTGTGAAATTTATGTGGGCCCAAGATAATGTATTATTAGGTTCACAGTCTATTTTTTTCTTGATGATCATTTTAAAATTCGAACAAAAAAGCAATGCAGATCCAAAGCTAAAGTGGATCATACCGAAGCCAGTAGTGATTGATGCTACCGTTGAAAGGGTCACAGAAGGCTTTGATTAAGCTGATATTTGTATTTTAACTTCGTCCAGGTTCGGTGTGATCTCATGAACTGGTCAGATGAAAAATGAGCCTCATGGTTGACCCTAGGAAAGTTTCAATGATAGTTTATTCAATCCCCATTACTTTATGTGGTGTGACCCGGTTGAGCTTTGGATGTACCTCATTTTGGGTGCTCTAAGATTATTTGAAAATTTTGATGGAAGGTATATATTTAACATAAAAATTATGGTGGGACCAATGAGAAGCCACAACACTGGAATTTCTTATGCCTTCAATGCAGACTATCCACACTCAAAGAGAGATAGGTGCCCAAGATCTCTCACACAACTGTTAAGGGTTAGTTCTTCTAGTTGCTTGGGAAACTTAAACAGTTCATTCGGTTGATCTTGACTGTCCATTACGTTCAACAAAAAATTCATGAGCTAGCATAGGAATGTCAGACAAAAATAAGTCTTAACCAACAATGCCATCTACCTATTAGATTGCTCCCATCTAGATTGCTTTTGATTCTAAAGAATCACTTGTGTTAGACAATCATAACAATCCCGTACACGAGTCCCAACGGCAATAAAAAATGGCTCAATTAAGATAGATTTGTTCAATCAAGCAGACTCACTTATAATACGTGCATGGTAGCCCTTTAAAAGTATTCTAGATTCAATGTGTGTTTTATTCAGGCTGTCCATTCATTTTCAGATCATTTTAGACATAAGCCAAAAAAAGGGTGCAGGCTTCCGTGAAACCCGAGATGCACTATGGTCGGTGGAGCCTTATGGTGGCCTACCATGGTGTATGTACATCCACACTATCCATCTGTTTTGACGGATCAGGTGGACCACACAACAGGACACAGTCGCGATTGACCATTAAAAACTTTTTGTGGGCCACAAAAGTTTTGGATCTAGCTGATATTTCTATGGTCCCTTCATCCATGTCCGTGACCTTATCAACAGGTTGGATGGCCGGGAAATAAGTAGTATGGTAGCTATGGTGGCCCCAAGAAGTTTTTAATGGTGGGTAGTGGCTCACTGTTGTTTCCTGTGGTGTGGCCCATCTAAGATTTGAATGTGCTTCATATTTTTGGAATCATACACTAAAATGAACTATCAAAATGGATGGACAGTGTAGATGTAAGGCGCATACATCATAGTGGCCCCACAGTCAGGGATTCACCGAAGCTGTTCCCCCCAAAAAGAGATCCAAATCTCAGTGGACCACACCCCAGCGGTGATTGAACACTCACCATTAAAAATTTACTTGAGGCGCTATGAAAGTTTTGGATGAAGCTGATGTATATTTTATTTCCATCCAGGTCTGTGTGAACTAATTAATAGATTAGATGGCATATAAACATTACGGTGGGCCCTAAGGAAGTTTTTAATGGTGTGCGTTCAACCACCACTATTTTTTTTTTTATGATGTGGTCCACCTAAGATTTGATTTGCCTCATTTTTTTACTCATGCCCTCGGATGGGCCGAAAAAATGGATGGACAGAGACTATAGAATGCATACATCATGGTGGGGCCACATAGCTTTTTCAGTAGCAGACAGTACCAACGTGGCATTGTTTGCTAAAATATCGCAAAATAAGTCTGCTGCAAGAATGGATTAGTACTGCCCCTGCCAACACCGAAGTTCTGATGACTTTATGTTATAGGATTTGAGTGGGCAACCTCGCATAAGGAGGCTCAATCAAACAGTGCTTACATCAGGACACCAAGAATGCCAGTGATGACAGGGGAGTACCCAATCCGCATCCTAGGAGAAGGTGCAGTGCACCAGAAATAGCTCTTCATTCTCTAAAATGATTATTATATCCATATGTGAGACAATGGGCGGACATATATGTGGTGACGTGTAAATTAGCTCACTTGTACAGAGGTGTAAACAATGCTCAAGAGTTATAGTACACCTCATGCGTAGAATGACCAACATAAGAAATTATTCTAATATCATGTGGTACAATGGCACGCATATTACATATTAAACTATACTCACAGCCTTGGCTGTTCTCTTGAAAAAAAAATTAAAAAAATTACATATTAAACTCATAAAAATACATAGCACACTTGATCTAAGAAAAATTCAGACTCCTTTCTAAAATTAATCTCACAATAGTACTAAGAAATAATTATTAAAAAATATTGCTACTTTGACAATGACTCTCACTAATTTATTTCATGGAATTAAAAAAGGAAGAAAATAGGACTTGATGCCATCTTCTTCCCACTCTAAATTATCCCACCATTCTTTCCTACCACTTATCTTCCTCATAGAATTGTGTGCGCTATGGAGAGAAAGAGGGAGCTTTTTCAATTTTGGGCAATTAATGACGTTGATTTCCTCCAAGGAAGGAAAATGCAGTGCATAGCTACTGATGCTCGTTAGTTCTGAAAGGTACACGAGTGTTATACGTTTTAGTTGCATTAGCCCTATATCTCCAACTTCATCATCAGGAATGACTGTACCTATTACTTCTTCTAGCTCATCGCAACCAGATATCTCAATTGTTTCAAGACTTTCAAGTTGTAGCAAACCATAAATTTTCTTCAACTTGGAACACATCTTAATCGTTATGGTGTGAAGGTTTCTGAAGCATCCGCGGCCCACCCGAATGCAATTTAAGTGGGGGAGTTGCCAAAGGCTTAGACATTCTAGGCTCGAAACAGGATAATTGTCATCCTTCTTTGCATACCCACTAATAGTCACCTCCACCAACCCATTGCAGCGGCGAAGAGTAAGTCGTTGAAGACTTTTCATTGCAGTAAAAAGGGATGATAGTTGGTTGGAGATGGTCAGATCCGTCAGATACAGATACCGAGTCACGTTCCGTAGCTTGCTAGAGCAGAGCAACCTTTCAAGAGCATGCACATTTGATAAGCTGAGATTAAGATGGTTTAAACGTTCCAGGCTTTCCAACTCACTCATATTTAATCCCTCACTCCCTTCCTCCCACTTTGAATAACTACAACATAGGTTCATTGCTCTTAACTCAGAAAGCCTGGAGATTGCTCCTTGAGGAATTGTGTGCAAACTAGTATACTCTAAGTCCAAGTGCTTCAGCTTTACCAGATTTCCTATCTCTTCAGGCAATGATGTAATCCGCGTTAAAGCTAGATTGAGATACCGTAGCTCTGCCAAGTTACCGATCTCTGCAGGAACCTTTACTATCCTAGACATTGACAGATCCAAGACCCTAAGAAGAGGCATGTACTGAAAAAAATGTGTGTGGACCTTTTTAAAATACGTATTTCTTTGGAGCAGCAAGGTTAAGAGGTTGGGGCATTGAGGTGTCCCTGTTACTTCTTTTATCTCATTATTCATTAGAGATATCCTCTCGGCCTCCTTCCACCTTTCAACCTCTGGTGTATGCGTCAGTCCCACTCCAGCTCTCACCAAAAACCTATTCTTCTTCTTCCCGCACTCTGAAGCTATCCATAATGCCAGATCACGAATCACGTCATGCAACTTTACCTCTGTTTTTTCATCAGAACCACTCTCCAACAAGCATGCAGCCTTTAATCTTCCAATGATATCATGTCCCTTGTTATGGGCTTCATCAAGATCATCATCCCACTCATCTAAGAATCCTTCGCCTATCCAGTAATCTATAAGTTTTTCTTTTCTAATGGAGTAGTCCTCCGGAAACAGTGCACAGTACAGGAAACATGATTTAACCATGTCACCACCCAGATTATCATAACTGAATTTCAAACGCAAAAGCATTTCATCATCCATACCTGATATCTCTGATGGTGGCTTGCTTGTGCTCAGAACTGATATTGCATGCTTCCATTCCTGTGGTGTCTTCTTACATGCCATGGCCCGCCCGATGGTGATGAGCGCAAGGGGCAGACCCTTGCACTCTTTAGCGACCCTATTGGCAAGGTTCGGTATCTCCGGATGGGATTTCATGGCCTCTTCACCAACCTTCCATAGAAATAGATTCATTGCTTCTTGCTCTGGGAGACATTCTACTTTGATCTTCTTGTCGGCAGTCATGTGGCCACAGACGTACTCAAATCGTGTAGTGAAAACGACCTTGCTCATGTTTTGGCTGCTTGGAGGAGGAATTCCGACCTTCTGTAGATCGAATGATTCCCAAACATCATCCAACAACAACATGAATTTCTTACTGCTCAAGACCTTGCGAATGTCATGAGCCCGTGACTGGTTGTTGCTTTCATTCTCTGCCCAAGGCAAGCCCAATCGCTTGCCAATATCCATCTGAATCTTTCCCACATTTAATTCTTTAGACACCACCACCCAAATCACAACATGGAAATCATCATTTCTTTTAAGGAATTGGTTATTGATATCATTCAGAAGCGTTGTTTTCCCCACACCCCCCATTCCATATATTCCAATAACCCCCCCTTTGCCTTCGCCAATCCAGTTTAGAACCTTCTCCAACACCAAGTCCCTGCCCACAGCGAATGTAAGAGGCTTCTCTTCAACAGCATCGGGAAGCTGCTTATTCGCCACCTCTGTGAAGGAATCACCTTTGCTCTTCAGCACAGCTACATCTTTCAGCTTCTTCTCCGCCCACTTGCTAAGCTTGTAGGCCGACCAACAATTTGGATGGAAATTCCAAAGACACCTCATCATTTGCTTGAAAGTTTCTTCCATTGCATTCACTTCTCCTTCGGCTTCGTCTACCTTTTTTATCCAAAATTGAACCTCTTCCTTGCATTTGACAAGCTCCCGCTCTGCGACATCCACCCTTGTCTTCACGTCAATCCTCACGCATTTCAATTCTTCCATGGCTTCCTTTAGGGAGCTGAAGTTGTCTTCAAGCTCAATGATGGGACGAGCGATCGGATCCCACCATCCAGATATGATGTTGATGATTTGGCAGATGCACTCCATGTCTGTGGAGAGAAAAAGAAAATGGGTGGAAATGAGCTCTCAAAATGCAATTGAGGATCTCAATGTCAAATCATTTGGAAGAACTTATATGAGCCAAAAAAAAAAAAAAAAAACCAGTAGGCAAATTCAAAGTTCAAGTAAACCACACAACAGAAACAATAGGAATTGACGCGTACTGTTGAAAAATTCTTGAGGCTACAGAAGGATATCATCAAGCTGATATTTGTGCTGTCCCTTCATCCAGATCTACGTGACATTATGAACATTTTAGATGGCAACGTTAGCTTGTTTACTCTCCACTGGTTTATGTGGTGTAGTCCATTTGAACTTTGGATGTGTTTTGTTTTTAGGCTCGTACTCTAAAATGATATGGACAAATGGATGAACAGTGTGGATCTGATACATAAATGATGGTAGGGCAACATAAGTTCTATACGATTAAAAATCTACCTGTTTTGTGAGCTGGTGTGATCGGCCATGGATGGACGGTGTTTACCAATGGTGTGGGGCCACAGAAGTTCGAATTCCCTTCGCCTTCAACACATATGCGGATAGCCTACGTTGGAGGCACTGAAAAAATTCAGTACCATCCGTTCTTATTAGTCCACGTGGTCGCGGATGACTACAAGCTAATAGGGACGCGGATTGCGTCCAACCCCCGCCCGGACAGTAATCCGTCCGGGTAGGGCTCTGTGGGGCTGAAAGTGATGTAAATGTTTTATCCACGCCGTTCATAATTTTCCTCGGATCATTTTAATATTCTATACAAAAAATGAGGCAGGTACAGAACTTAAGTGGACCACAAAATTGGTATTTAACTTCCACCGTTAAAAGCTTCTTGGGAGCTGGAGAAGTTTCGGATCAAGCTGATATTTGTGTTTTCGCTTCATCCACGTCTGCATGACATTATTAATAGGTTGGATGGTAAAAAGACATCATGGTGGCCCTTAGAAATGTTTCAACGGTGAAAGTCATTATCACTGCAGCTTCCTTTGATGTGGTTCACTGGAGGCGTGGATTTGCTTAATTTTTTGTCTCATACATTAAAATGATACGAGAAAAGTGATGAACGGCGAGGATAAACTACTTACATCACTTTGGGCCCCACAGACCCCTGCCTGGACGCATTAATCCGGGCGGAGGTAGGGCGCAATCCGCGTCCAACAAGATAGGCAGATTTCTCTGCCCAAATAAATTACGTGCTACATAATTTGGCTTATATATATATATAACAGGCGAGAAATTTCCGACTGTACGACCCATTTATGGCCCATTTCCGAGACGAAGCCCACCTCATTTTACCTTCCAAGAATAATCCCCAGCTGTACGGACGCCTTTCCAAAGGTCGAAAATGCCCCTGCTTTTTCCTTCAAGCGGATCGGCCGGTGATCGAAGACGAGTGCCCCCTCGAACTCCGAAGAGATCAACGTTACATGGGCCCATAGTTATGTATTTATTATATCCACAACGTTCATCCATATTTTGGAGATCATTTCGGAGCATTATCCAAAAAAAAAAAAAAAATCATATTCAAAGATCAACTGGACCACACCACAAAGAGCAGCAGAAAATTGATTTTCACTGTTGAAACTTTTGTAGATGAACCACACCACCTAGATCTATCTTATTTTTCGTCCCAAGACTTAATACGAGTTTGTCAAATAGATGGACGGTTTGGATATAACACATACCTTTTAATGTGACACATAAAAAGTGGTGGGGATTACAACAGTAAAGAGAGAAAAAAAAAATTACCCAGCGAGTTGGGGTCGACCGGGATGGGAGCCGGTCGACTCCGCACTCTATGCACTTTCTTCTTTTTTTATTAATTTTATTTTATTTTATTTTATTTATTTATTTACCTGGAGAACTTTATTCTACCTACATTTTTCTCTAATACAAATTTATATAACTATGTATATATAAGCACATAAAAAAATTCCTCGCTTTTTTTCATTTCTTTCTTTATTCATTTATCAAGAATATCGTCTAAACCAAAATTAGTTACTTGAGGTACCATATATGATTTTGGGTCATTTCCCTACACTTCACGGTCATTTCCATGCATTTCACGGTCAATTCCCTTCACTTCACAGTCATTTCAAAGCATTTCACGAGCAATTCTCTTCACTTCACGGCCATTTTCATGCATTTCAAGGTCATATCTGACAATTCTGTTTATGTTCATGGTCATTTCGACGCACTTCACAGTCAATTCACTTCACTTCACGACCATTTCCAAGCATTTCACGGTCAATTCTTTTCACTTCACGACCATTTCCATGCATTTCACGTCATATCCGGCAATTCCGTTTACATTCACGGTCATTTCGACGCACTTCACGGTCAATTCACTTCACTTCACGGCCATTTCCAAGGACTTCACAGTTAATTCTCTTCACTTCACGGCCATTTCCATGCATTTCACGGTCATATCTGGCAATTCCGTTTACGTTCACAATTAGGGGTGTACACGGGTCGGGCTGAGTCGAACTGGCCTCAGCCCGTCAAGGCCCGTTCAATAGCCATACAAGGCCCGAACCTGACCGGGCCTGGTCACCGGGCCAACATCTCCAGCCCGAACCGGACCCGGTGCGAGTTCGGGCCAGTTTCGAACCTGAGTTCGGGCCAGTTTCGAACCTGAGTTCGGGCCAGTTTCGAACCTTACAGCAAGTTCATGGGAAGGGCTTTGGCAGGTAATTCGCGTCCCATTATAAGGCCCTCGATCAACGGTTTAGATAGTTGAACTATAGACTCCACAAAAAATCTAACTAGTCAGGACATTTACATATATTTACATACATTTGATAAAGCATAAAATAAAACATTTTATACAAATTAAATACACAGGTCGGGCCGGGCTGGGTCAGGTCGGGCCGGGGCGAGTCGGATTTCGAACCGAGTCGGGCCGAACTGGAAGGTATCCGAACTCGGCCTGAACTCACTTTCGGGCCTAGAAAATTGGCCCGTCCTGACCCGAACTCAGTTCCAGGTCAGGCCGAGTCGGGCTTTTTCGAGCCGGGTCGAGCGAGCTAACCGGGCTAGCCTGGTTTGTGTACACCCCTATTCACAGTCATTTCGACGCACTTCACGGTCAATTCAATTCACTTCACTTCACGGCCCTTTCCAAGCATTTCATGATCAATTCTCTTCACTTCACGGCCATTTCCATGCATTTCACGGTCATATCCGGCAATTCTGTTTACGTTTACGGTCATTTTGACGCACTTCACGGTCAATTCACTTCACTTCACGGCCATTTCCAAGGACTTCACGGTCAATTCTCTTCACTTCACGGCCATTTCCATGCATTTCACGGTCATATTCGGCAATTACGTTTATGTTCGCGGTCATTTCGACGCACTTCACGGTCAATTCACTTCACTTCACGGCCATTTCCAAGGACTGCACGGTCAATTCTCTTCACTTCACGGCCATTTCCATGCATTTCACGGTCATATCCGCCAATTCCGTTTATGTTCACAATCATTTCGACGCACTTCACGGTCAATTCACTTTTCTTCACGGCCATTTCCAAGGACTTCACGGTCAATTCTCTTAACTTCACGCCCATTTCCATGCATTTCACGGTCATATCCGGCAATTCCGTTTACGTTCACGGTCATTTCGACGCACTTCACGGTCAATTCACTTCATTTCACGACCATTTCCAAGGACTTCACGATCAATTCTATTTACTTCACGACCATTTCCATGCATTTTACGGTCATATCTGGCAATTTCGTTTACATTCACGGTTATTTCGACGCACTTCACGGTCAACACGAATTGTCGGGAATGACCATGAAATGCATGGAAATGGGCGTAAAGTGAAGTGAATTGACCGCGAAGTGCGTGGAAATGGCCATGAAGTGAAGTGAATTTACCGTGAAGCGCGTCGAATTGACCGTGAATCAACACGGAATCACTGGGAATGACCGTAAAATGCATGGAAATGACGGTGAAGTGAAGTGAAATGACTGCGAAGTGCGTGGAAATGGCCGTGAAGTGAAGTGAATTGACTATGAAGTGTGTCGAATTGACCCTGAATCAACACGGAATCGCTGGGAATGACTGTGAAATGCATGGAAATGACGGTGAAGTGAAGTGAAATGACTGCGAAGTGCGTGGAAATGGCCGTGAAGTGAAGTGAATTGACCGTGAAGTGCGTCGAATTGACCGTGAATCAACTCGGAATCGCCGGGAATAACCGTGAAATGCATGGAAATGACGGTGAAGTGAAGTGAATTGACCGCGAAGTGCGTGGAAATGGTCATGAAGTGAAGTGAATTGGCCGTGAAGTGCGTCGAATTGATCGTGAATCAACACGGAATCGCAGGGAATGACCGTGAAATGCGTGGAAATGACGGTGAAGTTAAGTGAATTGACCGCGAAGTGCGTGGAAATGGCCATGAAGTGAAGTGAATTGACCGTGAAGTGCGTCGAATTGACCGTGAATCAACACGGAATCGCCAGGAATGACCGTGAAATGCATGAAAATGATCGTGAAGTGAAGGGAATTGACCGTGAAATACATTGAATTGACTGTGAAGTGAAGGGAATTGACTATGAAGTGCATCGAATTGACCATAAATCAACACGGAATTGCGGGGAATGACCGTGAAATACATGGAAATGACCGTGAAGTGAAGGGATTTGACCGTGAAATGAAATGAATGAAATTGACCACGAATTGATTGAAATTGGCCACGAAGTGAATGAAATGAATTTTTGACCATGGACCTGATGGAATCTTGGAAAATAAGTAGGTTAGCTAGCTAAAGTAGCATCTCCTACCCCCAAATCATATATGGTACGTTAAGTAACTCATTCTAGTTTAAGAGATATGTTTATTAAATGAATAAAGAACGAAATAAATAAAAAGAGAGAAAAGAATTTTTATATGCTTATATATACATATTTATATAAATATGTATTAGAGAAAAATGTGGGAGAGAAAAAGTTCTCCTTGTAAAATTTAAAAAATAAAAAATAAAAGTACAAAGGTGGAACAGCGAGTTGGGGTCGACCGGGTGAGTGGAACAGCGAGTCAGGGTCGATGACCCGGTCGACCGGGTCTGGCTGGTTTTTTTTTTTTCCCTGTTGTAATCTTATCGCTGTTTATGGGTCCCATTATGATGTATGTGTTATATCCAAACCGTCCATTTATTTGGCGAACTGGTATTAAGGCTTTAGACGAAAAATAAGTCAGATCTAGCTATCAAGTGGACCACACCATAAAAGGTAGTGGAGGATTGAACGTCTACCATTGAAATCCTTTCATGGGTCACAGAAGTTTTGGATCATTATGAAATTTGTTTTTCCTCTTCATCCAGGTCGTTGTGACCTTATGAATAGATTGAATGGAAAATAAATGTCGTGGTGGGCCCTATAAAATTTTTAACGGTGAAAATCAATTTTCCCGCTGCTCGGTCCAAGTGATCTTTGGGTATGATTTTTTTTTTTCGATAATGCTCTGAAATGATCTGGAAATATGGATGAAAGTTGTGGATATAATAAATACATAACTGTGGGCCATGCAACGCCGATATCTTTTGAACCGTTCGTACAACTCAGAGTTCGAGGAGCGTAAGCGCTCGTCTTCGAGCACCAGGCGATCCGCCTCAGAAAGGATGGCAGGGGCATTTTCGACCTGAGAAATGGGGCCGTACAGCTGGGGAGTATTCTTGGAAGGTAAAAAGCGAGTGGGCTTAAAAAGGTTGTGCGCCATGTACTGGTCGTATAGTTGGAAATTTCTCTATGACGGGCGGGTACATTATCTTTTCGCCTGTGGTCCCGCCGGAATAGCCTAGTTGTGTAATCCTTTGCCACATTAATGAATTGCTTATTTTGAGAAAAAAAATGCTTTAGATCCACAGGGCCCATTAATTTTTACAATCTTTCTAAGAGCACAAGCCAAAAAATGAAGTTGGATGGCATATAAACATAATGTTGGATCTATGAAGGTTTCCGTTACACCGTTTGTTTTGTGTGGCACACATGAGTTTTGGATCCGCCTGTCTTTTAGACTCTTGTGGTTAGACGCGGATTGCGTCCTACCCCCGCCCGGACGGTAATCCGCCCGGGCTGGGCTCTGTGGGGCCCACCGTGATGTAAGTGTTTTATCCACGCCGTTAAACGCTTTTTAAAGATAATTTTAATATATGAACCAAAAAATGAGGCAGGTCCAAGGTTTAAGTGGACCACAAAATGGGGATTGAACGTCCACCATTAAAAACTTCTTGGGAGCAGGAGAAGTTTCAGATGAAGCTGATATTTGTGTTTTCACTTCATCCACGTCTACGTGACCTTATGAATAGTTTGTATGGTAAAAAAAACATAACGTTGGCCCTAGAAAGGTTTCAACGGTGGGTGTCATTATCAGTGTAGGTTCCTCTGGTGTGGTCCACTTAAGCCTTGGACCTGCCTCATTGTTTGGTTCACACATTAAAATTATCTTTAAAAAGCGTTTAACGGCGTGGATAAAACACTTACATCACGGTGGGCCTCACAGAGCCCTGCCCAGACAGATTACCGTCCGGGCGGGGGTAGGACGCAATCCGCGTCCCCTGTGGTTTTACTGATGGAAGGAGTGGATTTTTCGCGGGCATCTGTGAGAGATTCCGACTACAGGAACTTCCTGCACGCGGGGAACTGGCAATCCGCGTCCCAAAGTAACAGAGAAATGCTCCAATGCTGGTCTAGTTGTGTTGGAACCTTAAACATTCCAACACATTAATCTAAACCACTCATTATCATCTAAAACATTTCAGGAGCCAAGATGTAAACATGGTACCAATGTAACAAATACTAACCACTAGACCAAAGGATTTTAATATGTACGGTCAAAGTTTATACGAAAACCGATCCACTCAACTATTCGGTCCATCTATTTGTTAGGCCCATTATGGTTCCTTATTATCTTAAAGAATCAATTTTGTTAGGCAGTTATAACCATCAGATCCATGGCTTTCAAAAAGCATGGCTTGAGAAAATAAGGCCAAATAAGATTGGATCATTTGATCAGGAAATTTCTCCATGTTAGTCCATAAAAAGTGTTATTAAGTGAATAGACTGTTTAGAATCTAGATCAACCCATTAGACTATCCAAATGAAAAAAAAAAAAAAAATTTAAATGAAACTAAGAGCCCGGTAAGTTAGGATTTGGTGCCGCTTCGTGGGCGTTACCCTTACGGTAGGGGCACCTCAATGACATTTTGCATATCCACTCAGTATGTCATGTTCCCAACGCTCTTGCTTTCGTTGGAGGCTCTCACGGCTCTGGGCCCTTCTGTACAAATGGGTAGCTTTAGTCTCTTTGTTTCACGATAGGTGGGGTCGTTAATTATTTTGTTGGGCCTCATCCGAATAGCTGTATTTGTCTGTGATTAATGATAAGGTGGCAAGAGTTCCCAACGCACATGGAATAGAAGAAGCCTAAAAAGAAATTGACAAAAATTCAATATGGTTCTACAAGTTGACGGGTCTAAATTTTGCAAGAAATTTCAAATTGCTTGCCGGATTTCTACTAGCTTAGATAGGTCAAAATAATGTTCACAAGTGTATTCAACAAGTTGATAGAACTGTTCAATAAGTCAAAATACTATTCACAAGTCAACAAATTGAAAATCGCAGAATCTCTTACTTAAGCCTCTAGATACTTTAAGGTTGTTTCGACCTATCGAACCAACCAATAGGTGAGCGACGAAAATTTGCATATTTTCTAAATTTGTTTTTTAATTTGATTAAGAGTATTTATTAATTTAAAAGAAATAATTCTTTAGAAGTTTTCTTTTTTATTCTCATAGATTCGAGATTTTATCGTGTGGATTCAAGAGAGCCTTACGAATTCAAGGTAGTTATCAATTGAGGAAGATAATGATCGACCTCATCACGTCTTCTCCCACGTCAGTGGTATTACAGCAAGGATTTCCTCCGGCCGATGGCAACTAACAATAGAATGGATCAAAATCTTGTATATAGTGATCCAAAGATTCGTTATCTATCAAAAAGAATGTAAGCTTTCCATCACGAGATTCAGTTGACCATGCAACCCTCAACAATATTGCAAATACGCTAATTTCACCCTGAACCGAGGGCAAAGCTCAACCATTGGTGATCATTATACAACACGACTCCAATTTTCGTGTAGCACTTACATAGGTGAATCACATCCTACATTCCGTATAAAATGACTTTTTTACTACTTGGTTGCAAAAAGACAAGGAGAAATACTCACAGCCGGTCGAGGATCAACTACAAGAACCTTTTCTGAATGAAGAACTTATATTGAGAACAAATATAATCCAACATAGGAACGTTACTCATAAGATAGAGCTAAGGCTACTGATTATGTTAAGATAAAATAAAATAAATTTGACTAAATTTGTTAGGCTTGTATAAGACGTCTTTCTTTGTTAAACTTCTTGTAATTTATAAATTTGTGTCATGCCATCTAGCTGCTTCTCTCTTTATTTCATCAGTTATAGCAGCTGAAAGGGTTGCAACATTTGGTCTTTTATATCTTTTTTTTATCTTTTCTCTACACGTGTCTCTTTGATGGCTTCTCTTCCCTCGACCTGCTTTTCTGTCTCTTGGTCTTCTCAGCTATGCCTGTCATTGGCTGATACGTCCATCCAACTCAGCGCCAGTTATAGTTTCATAAAAAGTGCTTCAAATATTTTTAAAAGTTTTTTGCATAGTATTTCTTTATGTTATAACACTTGTAGTTCTTTAATTAGTTGCTTTTAGGAACCGTGGTAAACAGGATACAACAACAACAGTATCCATCCCGTGCTAGTCCTTATGTTCACCGTACATACTGTGACTGGGCTAAGTTTTGAGGAAGGCTGATTCTTTCGCTTTCACACCTGATGAACAGGTTTGATGATAAATAAATAACATGGTGGGCCCACAAACAAGCCTATGGTTGGGGTCCCATACCCATTGTTCCCCGTTGTGATGGTCCACTTAAGTTGTGAACCTGGCTGATTTTTAGGCCTGGGCCTAGAATCGACGGGTGTAACCGATGGATGGAGTAGATGTGCCACAGATAACATGGTGGGGCCACACGCGATTACTATCACACCCTCTCCTTAAAACAGGTGTTGTAAAGGATTCCATCCTATGAGGTCTTGGATAATATAACCAGAAAAGTAAAACTTTTGAGTTATATGATACTAAGGTTGCTAGAGCTAGGTGCAACTGATGGACAGAGGGATCCATCCATTGGAGTGGTGTCCATCAAATATACAGTCAATATCAAAGTAGTCACGTATCAAAACAAATAAGTGTCCATTGGTTAGAAGTTAGATCATCCAACAACAACTTGATTTAAGGGCCATATCTCATCTACAGTGTTACAAACATTTAGACGGTTTGGTTTGAGGTATGTCCACCAACACATCAAGACCCCTCTTTAGAGGAAAAGATACGGTAGAATCCATCTGCCATCCACTCGCAAGCATATATGATAGATCATGACCGTCCACATGATGGCCTCAGCCTTACATGGCCCATTGGCTGGAGAATCATAATAACAGAACAACCCTGACCATCCTTTCTGCTTATCTTCCCCTTCAATTACAACCGCTAACTCATTTTCCTTCTTGCATTAGCCGAAGCTGAAAAAATAATGCTGATAATGGTAGTAAATGACACGACGGCACTCTCAACCGAGAAAAAAGTAAGACCCGTACAATAATTCAAGTTAATAGATTGAGACCATCTACACTATCTACATCCGTGCACGCAACTTTAATCCAAGCCATCCAATTTAGTGGAGCATATTATATAATCCTAACCTCCTCCTAATGGACATTTGGTAATGGAATGTCCTCTCACCAAGGAAAGGAAATTGGTCTTATTTAACTGCATGACTAATGACTTATTTAATTGCATGACTAATCTGATTTCCCAATTGTAGTTTAGTTACAATCAGTTTCACAGTTTATGCATTTTAATTTGAGTTAATGTATTCAAACGAGTAACCTTTTAACAACTGCGACATGATGAAATCTTATTGAAAATTAAGATAAAACACTTACCAGAATCTCTAGCTATATTTCAGTTTGAACAAGCGTGGCAGCTGGTTATGTAATCCAAACCCTATAATGTGGATCACAATTCAAATGATCCAAACACCAGATATACTTCATTACACTTTAAACTTAAGGCATGAGCATTACAAAAATAAATAAAAATAGAAATAAAACCAGAAGTAAAAACCCTCCACAGCCTCTACTTGGACTAAAGAAAAAATCACGTAAAAATGCAGACAAACCAACACCAACGTGAGGCAACAGTTATGGGCTTTGCTGGGCCCACATGCATGTACAGGTCACCGTTATGTTTCTTTGAAAATGGGACTTATTTGGTAATAGCAACTTTTTTTTTTTCAAGCATTGACGGATGATTATTTATTTATTTATTATTATTTTTTAAGAGGAACCGCAGCTATATCATTGAAGAAAAGGATTTACAACCATTCAGAAATGTCCCTACAAAAAGGAAGGGGACCACTCCTATCATACAAGCCTAACTGCACAAGGGAAGCGAAACTGAAGACAGGAAAGAAGACCGAGCAAACCATCAGATATGCCGAAGGTTCCTGAGGCCCGCCTGATCGAGAAGGAGGGCACCCCGGACCTTAGCCGGGAGGGCAGACTTGGAAACGAAGAAATTGTTAGCATTGACGGATGATTATAATTTCCTAACAAAAATGATTCTTAAGAACCATGAGAAATATATGTTGGTTCCCATAAAATAGATGGATCAAATTTTTTATTAGATATTTTTCATGTAAATAATCTTGACCGTCCGTATCAAAATCCATTGATCAAATAGCTAATTTTTTCAGATGAGTGTGATATTTATGGGTGGTGCAGGAAATGTGCACTGGACTTATGGAACCATTTAAATCAATGGAAGATGTGCATTGGAGCTACGGAATGGTTTGGATCAATGGAATAGATTGTCCAAGTGTCCCAATGCAACTAGGAGCACTGTAACTTATATAGTGCTCTGAGGGCACTGTAAGACTTCTTTTTTATATGTTTGATCAAAACTGCTCTCAAATCACTATACGTTGTAAGTGCTCTGGGAGCAGATTAGGTGAGACCCCGGACCCACCGAGGTTGGTGGGACCCTTGACTGTGGGGCCCACTGTGTGTATGTGACTACATCCACGCCATCTATCCATATTGAAAGCTCATTTTAGGGCATGATTAAAAAATAAAGCAGATCCAAATCTCAGGTGGACCATAATAGATGAAATAGTGGTAATCGACCACTAAAAATTTCTTGTGGGCCACAAAAGTTTTGGGTCGACAAGATGATATTTGTGTGGTCTGTTCATCCAGATTTCTGTGACATTATCAACAGGTTGGACTCCCATGAAGTTTTTAATGTTAGGGATTCAATCATTACTGTTTCCCATGGTATATATGGTCCGAATTAAATTGATTTTATGGTCCTAACCTCCTCCTAATTGACATTTGGAAATTAGTCTTAATTCTTGAAAAACTCTTCCTTGCTTCTACAGGGGGAAACAACTTCACTTGCATGAGATCCACACTATCTATCAGGTATAAAACCCCTTGGTACCCTTGATCCCCAAAAATAAGGCCGATTCAACACTCAGGTGGGCCATCTCATATGCAGAAACCTCTGAGTTCACATGTTATAGCCCATCTCAGATTTGGAATAACCTTGGATTTTGGGGAATGCTTTCATCCTGATGAATCAAAGTTAGATGAATGGACTGGATGAGATATATACAACACTGCGGGCCAGCATAAGATTTTAACAATCATGATTTCTGGGTACCAGCCTCAATAAGAGTCTCTTTTTTTTTTTTGGTTAGCTTGTTAGTACACCCACTGTCAGATCACACTTCACTGTTAGCCACCCCCACCAGGGAATCGATGCCAAGACCTCAGTGTTGAAACTAGGTATCTTTCACTGGGTCTACCACTTGAGCTATGGATCTGGGTGTTAAATAAGAGTCTGTGTAGCTTATGAATGGGTTGGATCTAATGAAAAGTTTGGTCTACATGGTTTTAGGTATGCTCCCCACATACCTGCTATAAGTAAGGCTAGTCCGTCTTCTTTTACAGAGAGAGAGAGAGAGAGAGAGAGAGAGATACGCTGACCTGTTCAAGGCTCGACTTCTGCAACAGCCACAACGCCTTGTGTTTGGTCCGGTGGTTGTGGGTATTTAAAGGCCAGAATGGTGCCAAATTTGAGGCAGGTTCAGGTAAAAATCTGGCCGTTTGGTCGGAGGCGATAACTGGAAGAGATTGTAGGGTGAAAGAAAGAGAGAAGCGGTTGGAGCTCAGAAGAAGAGGGGAAGTGGGCTGGAAGATGAGAAAGAGGGGAATATGATATGAGGGTGGCGTGTGGGCCCCACTGTACTGGGTGTTCACCCTCTAAAATGTTTCTCTTGTTGTGGCCCACTGGAATTATGTATGGGCCTTGTATTTTGCCCTCATGCTGAAATTTTGGTATGCCATATATCCACCCTTGATTTTTACTGTGCATGCTATCATGATGTGCATTTCAAATTCACTCTCATCATTAGATGTATAATCTCACGGTAGGCATAGGGCTATAAAATCGGCTTCACCTGTGATTTAGGTGGGCTACACCAAAGGAAATAGTTAGGAAAGGGACATTGACCTATGATTTTTTACATGGCCTAATGTGATTTTTATATGAAATCCACTCCAAGTATTAGATGACACACTAAAATTTAGGCATATGGCTCAAAAACAACCCCAATAAGTGACTCAAGTGGGCCACAAGAAGAGGAACGGTTAGGAAGATAAGCATTGCCCTTTTCATTATTTCCAATCACGTGGTCCACCCGAATTACAGGTATGGCTGATATTTGGGGCGTGGGCCTAAATTGGAGTGGTATCAATCAAATGGATGGTTAAATCAAAGTAGTCCAATATGAAATTCAGCAAACAAGTACCCATTGACTAGAGGTTAGATAATCTACAACTTGATTTAATTAGGGGCATGTCTCATCTGTAGTGGTACCAACAATTTGGACAGTTCGGATTGAGTCGTGCATGTCCACTAACTCATCGATAGCACTGACCCCTCAAGTGGAGTAAATGATATAGTAGTCCCATGATCCCATCTGCCATCCATTAGCAAGCATATATGATAGATGGATCACGACCGTCCACATGATGGTCTTTGCCATACATAGCTCATAGTTAAAAAAACAAAAATGACAGGACAACCCTGACCATCCTTTCTTCTCACCTTTCCCCTGCCATGTGTATGATGAAGAAACACGGAATTGATAAAGAAAAAGTGGCCGACAATCTTGACCAATGAAAAAATAAATTAAAATAATAATAAGGCTAAGAACCGTACAATAATATGAGAGAAACAATGATACTCCCAAACACATTGTAATCAACTACACTCGTGCATACTGATACCATAAACGTGTCATATATTACCTCAATCCAGACCATCCATTGAGTGGACCATGTCCTTAAAATTAGATTTGATTACATGATCCTAACCTATGACTTATGGGTATTGGAAAATTCTTTATTATGGTGTGACCTACCCGAGGCTTTTTATTATCCCGATTTATGGGTTCTGATCTAAACAAGCGGCCGTGTCCCTGATGAACGGGTTAGTTTGACCCACATGGTGGAAGGTATCCGTACCTAATATTACTCTGGCTAGGACCGTCTTTAGTATTTCCTTCTCGTGGATCATCCCCCCATCATTTTTACATCTTATCCTAGAATAAACATCATAATGGCCCCACCCATGTGCTGAAACTTGCTGCGAACTTAACTGTAGGCTCACCACAGACGTAAAGAAGACGCGGATTTTGGAATTTTCGCAGAAGCGGATTGGCCGGAGTATCACACACCAGCTGTAGGTACGTGTCGTGCCTAGACGTGACTGACGCTCCTCAAGCTCCCAGTTGTACGAACAGTTGAGATCAAAGTTATATGGGCCTACAGTGATGTATTTATTATATCTACATCATTCATCTATTTTTAGAGATCATTTTAGAGCATTATACAAAAAAAAAAAAAAAAAAATAAATCATATCCAAAGATCATCTGGACCACACCACAAAAGCAGCGAAGATATTCATCGGGCCCACGGTAATGTTTATTTTCCATCCAATCTTTTCACAAGGTCACAAAGACATTAATGAAGAGGAAAAACAAATTTGATATTGATCCAAAACTTCTGTGACCCCAAAAAGACGTCAATGGTAGACGTTCAATTTCCTACTACTTTTTTCAGTGTGGTCCACTTGATAGGTAGACTGTCTTATTTTTAGTCTCAAGCCGTAAGATGAGATCGTCAAATAGATAGATAGTTTGGATATAACACATACCTCATGATCAAACCCCCACGGACCTTGCTGACGTCAATACATCAGCTAACTGGTGTGAGGTACAACAGCCAATCCGCTTCCACAGACGGAAACGGATTGGCTACTGCCCCTGACACGAGCCAATGGCTGGTGGTCGGTGCTCCGTGGGCCCCACCATAATGTATGTGTTTCATCCATGCTGTCCATCTATTTAAATAGATCATTTTATGGTATGAGAACAAAAATGAGTTATATCCCAATCTTAAGTGGACCACATTACAGGAAACAGTGTTGAATGAGCGTTGACCATTAAAAAACATTTTGGGGCCATAAAAGTTTTGGATCAAGCTGATTTTTGTTTTTTCCCTTCATCTGGGGCTGTATGACCTAATCAACCTATTGGATGTCAAATAAACAGTACAGTGGGCCTTAGGAGGATTTTAATGATGGATGTCCAATCACTATTGTTTTCATGTGGTGTGGTCGACCTGAGATTTATATACCTCTAATTTTTTGGATCAAGCTATAAAATGAACTGTAAAAATGGATGAACGGAAAGAATGAAACACATACATCATGGTGGGGCCCACAGAGCACTGTCCATCAGCCACGGGGCTGGTGTCGGGGGAGTAGCCAATCCGTTCCCTCCACAGACAGGAACCGGACTGCGTACTGAGTAACTCAGTACTTTTATTAGCGTCCTGAGTAAACTCTGTAGGATCCACAGTTGTTTATTTAATTTATCCATTCCTATAATCCATATTAACAAATAATTTTAGGGCTTTAGTCTAAAACATAAGCATATCCAAAGCTCAAGTGAACCACACCACAGGAAACAGTGTGATTGAGCCTCTACCATTGAAAAATTCTTGGAGGCCACAGAAGTTTTGGATCAAGCCGATCAGGAAAAATGGATGGAAGGTGTGGATAAACCACGTACATTCACAGTGGGCCAACTAAGTTTACTCAGTACCATAAAAGCATACTGAATAACCCAGTACGCAATCCGATTTCCCACAAACACCACCAACGAAGAAAAGAAGACGCGGATTGTACGTACACACGGACCACCACCGAAGAAAAGAAGACACGGATTTCACGTCCACACGGACCACCACCGAAGAAAAGAAGACGCCAATTGTGTAGTGAGCTCCTCACCACCCTTTACTGTGGTGTGAAATCTCTTTGGGGCCTGCTGTAATATATGTGTTTCATCCATGACATCCATCGAAATTTACAGCTCATTTATTAACATGATCCGAAAATCGAATGATATCCGAAGCTCAAGTAGACCACACGACCAGACACGTCACACATTAAGAATTGAACACCCACTATTGAATACTTCTTCAAGGCTACAAAAATTTTAGATCATGCTGATACTTGTGTTTTCCCTTCGTCTAGGTATGTGTGACCGGTTGGATGACAAAGGAAGAAAAAAAACATCACCGAAGACCCTAGAGGTTTCAACAGGGGAGCCCATTAAGTGAGACCCGGCCCTCACCCAAGATGATGCTACCCTCACTGTGGGGCCCACCTTGATGTGTGTATTCTATATCCACCCCGTCCATCCATTTTCAAATCATTTTAGAGCATTATCTAAAAAATGAAGCAGATCCAATTATCAGGTGGATAATATCATAGGAAGCAGTAGTGATTGACCATTAGTGTGCCACAGAAGTTTCGGATAAAGTTGATATTTGTTTCTTCCTTATTAACAGGAATGGATGGAAAATAAACACCACAAAAAAATTAAGGCGCATCCTAAAAGCTTTTAATGATAGTGTTCAATCACTGTTGTTTCTTAGAGTATGGTCCACCTGATAATTGGATCTTCTTCATTTTTTGGGATCTCAAAAAAAAAAAAAAAAAAAAAAAAAAAAAAAAAAAGAAGAAAGAGGATAGACAAGGTAGATACAGAATTCACACATCAAGGGAGATCCCATGGTAAGGGCTCCACCCACATGGGTGGCGCTCCTCTCTCACCTAATCCGCTCCTTTTATCAACTTTAGGCTTCATCATCCCCGTGCTTTCTGTGGTGCGGTCTCTTGGGCTTCCGATCTGCTTCGATCTTGGGTTTATGCCTTTAAGATTTTGGATACAGAAAAACGGATGCAAGGCGTGTACAAGGCACACGTGTGAGTCTTACCGACTTTACTCAGCACACTATAGCTTGCTGAGTTAATTACCCAATACGTGATCCGCGTACCACCCGTCCCTTGCAATTAATAGTCATGCCACTGACTCCACCGACACCTGCCATTAGCCTTTAAGAATCTTGTTAAGCTCAGACGTGTGTTATAAAGCTCACGCACATGCCATACATATGCTAGAATGGCATCACATGTGCGAGATCTAATCCATCTATCAGAAAAAAAACCACTATACTGTTTCTTTAGACGAAGAATCAGATTGATCCACCGGTCTTGTTGGGTACAATCGCAAAACAAACATTTGACTCTAGACTTGGCCGAAGATTTGTAAGCCATTAAATAGAACAGATTAATTTATAACAACACGTGTACAAGCTCGTACCAACCTCATGGATGGATCGGATCTCGCACCTATGTGCTGTGTTAACACATGTCGCATGTACACAAGTTTCACTCTTCACACCCGAGCACTAAGCAATGCTCTGCATTAATAATCAAGTATGAATCCTTTCTTACGGGAAATATAATTTTTCATTCATTGTATTTGGGTCATTTTATTACTGAGCGGTCCCAATTAGAGGTGTACAGAGTGAAACCGAGTCAAAGCTTGGTACAACTCGGCTCGGCTTGGCCACTAGCTGACCCCAGCTTGAACTCAGCTCGGCTCGATTCGGTTAGCAGCTCGGACCAATTCGAGTCAAGTTCACCTGTGCAGTATTTTCACAAACACACGGACTGCACCTTCAAATTCTAACAACATGTAAAAACAGTAGCAATGGTTTTATAAGTATTTCATCAAACACCTTGTAGGTAATACCAAAATCAAGAAAAAAAAAAAAAAGGTATTTGTTTCATATACATACCTTCATTGCCGTTGAGTCATTTCATCGAACACTTGGTGAGAAACATCAATATCAAAGTAACTGAGTCACTGAACTGGTTCGATTCGAGTTGGGGTTTGATCCAAGTTGAGTCAAGCTCGGGCAAACTGGAACTCGCTATGAAATTTTTTCGAGCTAAAAAAATCAGCTCAACTCGGCTCGAACTCAGTTTCGAAAAACTGAGTCGATTCAAGCTTTTTCGAGTCGAGTCGAGCGAGCTAACCCAGCTAACTCGGCTCATGTACAGCCCTAGTCCCAATTTGGGATGGGAATTAGCTACTAACACAGGTTGAGTCGCGAGACTCCTACTAAAGTGATGTCACCAAGTTCCTTGGGCCTAGTCATGATCGATGTATGTGTTTTATCCACAATGTCCATCCATTCTGAGAGATCAATCTAAGGTATAATCCAAGAAAAAGTCAGATCAAAAGCTCAAGTGAAAGAGTCAGATCCAAAGCTCAAGTGAACCCCACCATATAAAACACCTACCATTAAAAACTTTTAGGGGCCACAGAAGTTTTGATCAAGCAGATATTTGTGTTGTTCCTTCGTTCATGTCTATGTTAACTTATAAACAGGTTGAATCTCAAATAAACATCATGCCAAACCCTTGGAAGGTACTCTCTCTACTGCCTTTTGTGGTAGGGTCCACTCGAATTTTTGATATGCCTCAATTTTTTTGTCTCATGCCTTAAAATGATATCTCTAAATAGATGAACAGCGTGGATGTAATACATACATCATGGTGGGGCCCACAAAACTTGGTGATGTCACTTCAGTAAAGTCTTGCTACTTAACCTGCAGCTAATCCGTGTCCTGCAATCTCTGTTTAATGCAATAATATCCGATGATAACATGGCTCAATGAAAACGTAGGAGATAGAAAATTTGTATTTCTTAAAAACAAAGGATCCGAATTCATAATAATTAACACCCTCTATCTTATATGGGTGTCAATGGGCCGGACTCGGGCTTGAAAATAGGCTGGCCAACAGCCCAGCCTGTAACAATACAAAATCCGGGCCGCCCAGGCCTGGCCCATTGACATCCCTCCATTCCGTTTGGAAGCTTCCCATGCTTTACCCCGTTGACGGAATGGTCTATAAGATTACAACACTCGTTGTAGGTACTCTAAAACGCGTAAAACAACCAAGTTCTGTGGGAGCTACCATAGTCTACGGGTAAAATCCACTCCGTCCATCAGGTTACAACCTTCATCTAAAACAATAATCTCGGTGAAAAACTAGCAAAGGCCACAATGATGGAAGCAATGTATGTTAATAGCAACTAAACCTTCTAAATTCACGCAGTCTGACACTCCTCATTTTTGGTCGGGCTTTGTGCTTTTCTTTGGCCACGGTGTTTCAAATGATTTTGATGAAAGATACACATCCATTAGCCCTGTCTTATCTCCACTGTTTCCTTTGCTGTACGCAATAGCAGATTAAGTGAGACCCTGTCCTCACCCAAGACTATGCAGCTCTTATGGTGGGATTACAATGGGGCCCATCTTAATATATGTATCATGTATCCACACTATTCATCGGTTTTTCTAGATCATTTTATGACATTATCTAAAAAATGAAGCAGATCCTATTATTGGGTGTACCATACCATAAGAAACAATGGTGATTGATTGTCCTATCATTAAAAACTTCTTAAAGAGAAGCTTAGTATTTTCGTAGTGTTTATTTACCATCCAATCTGTTGATAAGATCACATAAGCTTGGATGAAAGAAAAAAACAAATATCAGCTTGATCCAAAACATTTGTGGCCCATTAATGATCAAGCACCACTATTTCTGATGGTATGGTCCACTTGATAATTGAATCTATGATCGAATCTGCTTCACTTGTACAAAATGCGCTAAAATGATCTGAAAATGGAGACCATGGATACATAACACATACATCAAGGTGGGGCCCATGGCAATGGCACCACCACCTTGGGTAAGACCAGGGTCTCACCTAATCCGCTTAAGTTGTACCCCACGCGACTTCCACATCTGATGTACAGACTGGAATCTAAGATTGCATCCGATGGATGAACTGTTGTTTTCTATGGTGTCGTATATTTGAGATTTGGATCTACCTCATTTTTTAGCTGATGCCCTAAAATAAGCCGGGGGAAAATATATAGACAGCATGGAAAAAACACATGGTGTGGCCCACGGATCTGTTCGAGAATCGAAGTTGGCACTAAGGGGTCATAGGGAATCCAAGTCCAATTTTATACCATTTTCTTATTTTCTTTAGATTTGTTTTAGGATGTCCATTTAATCATCATCACATGAACAAGCACAACACTATTAGTAGTTGGGCTTAAACATCAAAGTTTAAGTAGGGGTGGGTTGGGCTGTCAATATGGGCTGGCCCACCTAGAGCAAAGCCAAGCCCAAGGGCAAGGCTCGGGCTTAAAATTCAAGCCACTCCAACATGAGCCTGACCTGCCCCAGCCCATTAGCATTTGCATGATAACAATATTTTCACGGTGACGAGTGATATGCAGCTCAAGTAAGCCTATCATAGTCTTATCGTATTTTAGCTCCAATCATCCCCATCCATAATTCAGGTGAACCACGCGAATGAAAATAGCATACAGAAGTACCCTCCAAACTGTTCCCTTGGTGCGGGCAACCAGAATCACATATAGGCCTTATTTTTGGGCTCTATGACTAATGCTTGGTGTGAAATCCAACGGTTGGAGTGGACTTCATTTAATTATCACTGCGGGCTTCATAAAAATCAAGTGTGGATGCCTCACTCTGTTTCCTTTGATGTGGCCCCACATGAATCAAACGGCAGCATGATTACACATCTAATGGTTGGAGTGGAATTTAAATATACTTCTAGATACAATTCTTAAATGGTTTCAATTTGCACAAAACTAGCTAAAATGAAACCAACAGGGACCTATCCAAGCCCAAATGGACCTGAATCTCACTACCACTTACCAAAACTAAAATGATTCTAGTGCAGCCCAAATCAGATTGATGACCATTTGAGAGCTGACCCCTACAATTTTTTTAATATTAGACCATCAGATTTTAAACATAGAGATTGGAGATCTATGCATATCTGACTCCATTCATCTACACAGTAAATTTTCTCTCTAGGGTGGCAAATGGGACAATGGTTAAGAGACCCGACAACTTGGATGACTTGTCTGGTTATGAGTCGAGTTGTAACTCGCCCAAGTCGAGCCCAGAACACCATATGTGCTATAACAGCCCAACTGGGTCCACCATCCTGATAATCATCTCGCCAAATGTTTAATAAGTTCAGCCCTGCTTGTGGGCCTAAATCATATGAAAACCAAATCCAATCAATTAATCAGTGGGCCTAAAACTCAAGCCTGTTTACAACACATGGCCCTGGGGACTCAACTACCCAGCCCTAAATTGTCTTAGACTCATTCTGGCCAGGCTAGCCTAGCCCATTGTCGGATCCTACTTTCTGATAGAGGTGCAATTTGGTTGGGTCAACCAAAACCCAACTGGCCCAACCCAAAATTTTGATCCGGTTGGGTTGGGCAGAGGTCAGGTTGGGCTTGGGCTGGTAATACTAAATACAAACCCAGGTTGGGTTGTGCTTGGGTTGAGTACTCGGGGCAACATGAGCCTATATTACATATATAGTATAAATTATATATATTTAAGGTACATTTAGGCCCTGTTTGTTAAATCTGAAGTCTAAAGACTGAATCTGAAAACTGAAGCTTGAATCTGAAATCTAAAGCCTGAATCTGAAATCTGAAGTAAAAAAAACTTGTTTGATAATTATGGCTGAAGTCTAAAAATTAAGTACTGAATCTTAAACAAACTATTTGTTAACAAACATCTTAAATGTTTGAAATATATTAATTTGACACATTTGTCCCTATCTCTCATTTGGAAATGTTTTACATTATAAAGAAATTATTTTTTATTAAATGAAAATAAAATCATTATATTTAATTTAAATAAATTAAAATACTTAATAAAAAAACTAAAATATCTTCGTAAGGCCCTCAATTCCTCTTAGCGGGAAGATTGTCACTATGTGTTGTATAGGATTGAACACCAGTAGCAACAAAACCTTCAAATAAGCCCACCTTATATTTATATGCTATCCAAACCGTTTATAAGGTCATTCCCAATTGGATAAAGTGAAAACATATTGATCCAAAACTTCGGTGGCCTATTTAAGTTGAAAAAATAAATAAAATCATATTGATCTAAAACTTTTGTAACCTCAAAAAGGGTTTCAATGGTAGACTTTCAATCCCTTGCCACTTTTTACAGCTTATCTCAAGCTTTAATAGCCAAATGGATGGATGGTTTGGATATAACACATACCTCATGATAGGACCCACGGAACTTGCTGACATCAATACAACATCTGGTGTGAGGTACACCAACCAATCCGCATCCTACTTGGACGTGGATTAGCTACTTACAGGCTGAATAGCGAGATTCGCTATGGAGTAACGTCATCAAGTTCCATGAGCCCACTATGATGTATGTGCCTACACCATCCATCTATTTAATTTTAGAGCATGAGTTAAAGAACCCCCCCCCCCCCCCCCCCCCCCCCAATCCAAAAAAAAAAGTGACAAGATTGATGCCTACCGTTGAAACCTTCCTAAGGCTCATCGTGATTTTTATTTGAAATCCAAATCCAACCTGTTCACAAGTTAACACGGACACGAAAGAAGAGAAAAAACAAATATCAACTTGATCAAAAACTTTTGTGGCCTGTTTAAGTTTTTAATGGTGGGCGTCACTCTCCCCATTGTTTTATGTGGTGAGGTCCACTGGAGCTTTGCATTTGACTCATTCTTTGAATTTTTACCTAAAATTATATTTCCAAATGGATGGATGGCGTGGGTACAAAACATACATCATGATGGGGCCCACATAACTTGGTGACGTAACTTCGGCAGCGAGTCTGGCTACTCAACCTGTCAGTATCCCATCCACGTCCCCGGAAACAGATTGGCTACTCCCCTGCCACCAGCCAATGGCTGATGGTCGGTGCTATGTGGACCCCACCATGATGTGTGTTTCATCCATGCCGTCCATTTATGTTTATAGATCATTTTATGGTATGAGACCAAAAATGAGGTATATCCCAATCTCAAGTGGACCACATTACAGGAAAACAATGTTGAATGAACGTCGACCATTAAAACCCTTTTGGGGGCCATAAAAATTTTGGATCAAGCTTATCTTTGTTTTTTCCATTCATCTAGGTCTATATGACCTAATCAACAGATTGTATGTCAAATAAACAGTACATTAGGCCTTAGGAGAATTTTAATGGTGGATATCCAATCACTATTGTTTTCCTGTGGTATGGTCCACCTGAGATTTATATTCCTCTCATTTTTGGTATCAAGCCCTAAAATGATCTTTAAAAATGGCTGAATGGAATGGGTGAAACACATACATTATAGTGGGGCATAATGAAGTTTCACAGGTTAAAAGTTGATTTTGTATTGCACAAACAATTTAAAGAGAAAAAATTGCGTGGGGTAATTTTGGAAGCAAAAATTTTTGTTTAATGAAAAATTCATTGAGCCCATTCTGCGTTCACCGTTAAGCCAAACTCCTATCACAGAAAGAATTCAATGAAAAACCTCTTAGCGCTTTCCTTCTTCCACGTTAACAACGCATTAACAAACACCACTAAACATGTAACATCTTCCCAATTCCGCGTCCTTAGTATAGGCTACTAAATTACTACTATTATAGAGTTTATTATTTTAGTACTGTGGGCCCGACCCACCTGAGATGGATTAGCGTTGACCATATGGTACATTAGATTAGATTGGGCTAGGGTTGGATCAAGTCATAGGTTGACCCAGCTTGAGGTTGGTTGGGCTCGAGTTGGCAACCTGCCCAAGTTGCGCTCCCACCTGTTGCCTATGCAACTATCATAGAGTTAATGGTTTAATTTATGCTTTCTCATTATTTGAAAGATATCCTAATGTAGGGAAAATTCCACACCGGGCTCGAGTGTGGAATGGTCTGTAAGATATGAGGGCACACTCGGGGTGGGTGGCCCGTGTGAGGCGGGTGACTCATATGAGACGAGACCCATGTGATGTAGAACCCATGACCATATATGAGGGGAGTTCGACCGATGACCTAACTTATGGGAAGTGAGGCCTAGGCTATGAGATAAAGAAATTGATTTGCTTCGATCTATTACTTCGATTTTTTAGAGCAAGTAGTTAGTTGTCTTACATCATATGCCTACTGTATAAAGTTCCATGTCAGACTTGGCTCAGTCGAACAATGAGCCAAGAATTGAATGAGTTAACTCAGCTGAATCTCATAAATTTTAATCAGGTTTGATTAAAAAATAATGATAAGAAACTTTATTAAAAATTATTTTAAAAAGCAGTAAACTACCATTATATTTCAAATAAATCTTAAAAAAGAAAAAAATTAAAACAAAACGTTTGTGAGGCGTGTTAAAGTGGATGCTGGAGTATTTGAGAAATTTGAACAACAACATGCCCGTTTTTGTGCTGGTGGACCATGGTTGGATATACAGATGTGCTAATTTAATGAAGCCGGCAATAGATGGGGTTTGACCCAAAAATGTTCTTGGATTTTATGATCCAGGCCATTCAATATTTGGCCTATTATTTTTTGTTGTATTGTCTTCACAAGCATTTATTTTTAGGTTTACTATTGAAGAGCATTATGTGGCATACACCATTAGCAGGGGCAGCGATGTTAGGCCCAGCCCAGCCCGCACTATGATGACCAGCACCCAGGCCCAGCATGGGCATTGAACAGCATGTCCAAGGTGATCACAGAAATTTTAAGATATTTGGTAATGGAATGTCCTATCACAGAGGAAAGGAAATGGTCTTAATTCTCGGAAAACTTTCTTAATATTAGTAGGTCTTGTGTGCAGAAGGCTTCTACTAGGGAAACGGCTTCATATGCATGAGATCCATCCAAGTGTAAAACCCCTTGTTGCCTTTAATCCCCAAAATTAGGCTGATTCAGCACTCAGGTGGGCCATCCCATATGGAATTACTTGATATTGTGGGGAATGCTTCCATCTCAACCCCTTGTTTTTTTTTTTTTTATTATTATTTAAAGTTATCCTTTGTAATTTTGTTGAAATACGATTTGCACTTATTAGATACACAAATCTGGACCCCATAATACTTTTAAGAATTTTAGCTCCCTACATTTTATTAGATACTTGATTTCAGACGCTCATAACTAATTAAGTGTGGGTCTAATTGAGGTGATTCAAAAGCCACATTGTAGATTGTGACGCAGGGATGAACGTGATGAGGATAACTACTCCGAATCCACGGAGCTTCTTTGGACTCCTCACAGAGACTTCTCGAATCCACGAGGAAAGAAAGCAGAAAATAAAAATAAATTCTAATAAATTCAAAACTGATTAATTAATTAATAAAAATGAGTTCACAACCCTTTAAATAGGGGTACCAAGCAATGGGAAAGAAATCAGAATCAAACTACAACTACAACTCCTACAATTCGCAACTTACTATAAATAGTAAACTTACTATTTATAGACGGTCGTGATGTCTACTAGTGCCCAAGGTTTTCGGCCAAAAACAGTAAGTGTCCTATTTGGCTTCACCAAACCGTTCTCCTAATTATTCTAAGCTCTTTTCACGTTGGGCGCAACTTCTAAAGCGCGACGGATGAAGAGTTATAATCAAACTAAAACTTACTATTTATAGTAAAAACGAAATTAAAACAGGGAAACGACCGTCGATCCAGGGGTATTTCACAATTCCGGGTGTCGCAACCCGGCATAGCGGGGTTGGTTGGCTAAATTAGCTCGTTCTACCCCAAAATCATATATTTTACGTCAGATAAATCATTCCGGATTGCGAGATACGCCCGATTTAAGGTCCGATGGTTTGGATCACTTCTGTCATCGACCGGGCCTTTTCTGATCCATCTTAGCCATGTAACTGTTCACGACCCGCTCTACATTAGTCTCCTCCACTTCAAAAGAACTCGTCCTCGAGTTCTCGTCATGCTCTGGTTCATGATAATCGGTCAGATCTGCGACATTGAAAGTCCGTGAGATCGCCACGTCATCTGGAAGATCAACAACATAGTCGTTGTCATTGATCTTTCGGATGATTGGTACTGGTCCAATATTTTTATTCTTCAACTTGTTGTACGTTCCGGTCGAAAATCTTTCTTTGCGCAGATGGACCATTACTTGGTCGCCCACCTCGAACGCTTTTCGTCGCCGATGCTTGTCCGCTTGCTCCTTATACTTTTCGTTCAAGGCATGTAGTTTGGTTTGTACCTCCGCATGAATGCCCATGATCTTATCTGCCATATGTTCTGCTGCAATGCTCATGCCTGGGAGCTTGGGCAAAGGGACCAAGTCTAGTGTGTGGTGAGGTACTCGTCCGTAAATAAATTGGAACGGGGATTTCCCTGTCGAGCGGTTCACCATGTTGTTGAATGCAAACTCTGCTTGAGACAAAGCTAAATCCCACTGCTTCGGTTTTTCTCCTGAAATACATCGAAGGAGGTTTCCCAACATGCGATTCACAACCTCAGTTTAACCGTCAGTTTGTGGGTGGTAGGCGCTGCTAAACTGAAGTCGTGTATCGAATCGAGTCCACAAAGTCCGCCAAAAGTGACTTTTGAACTTCGTGTCACGGTTAGAAGTAATAGTCTTAGGAACCCCGTATAGCCGCACAATTTCTCTGAAGAATAGATTTGTCACGTGTGTTGCATCGAGAGTCTTCTTGCATGGAATAAAGTGCGCCATCTTGGAGAAACGATCTACTACTATGAACACCGAATCCATGCCGCGTTGTGTTCGTGGGAGACCAAGCACGAAGTCCATTGATAAATCCTCCCAAGGACCGTCAGGTACAGGTAACGGGGTGTAGAGGCCCGTATTCTGAGATTGCCCCTTGGAGGTCTGACAAACATTACAACGTTGTACGACTTTTCCCACATCACGTACTAATTGCGGCCAGTAATACCGCTCTTCCATAAGAGCTCACGTCTTATCTCGCCCAAGGTGTCCACCGAGGCCACCTCCATATAGCTCCTGAATAATCTTCTCCCTCAGAGAACTTTGGGGGATGCACAATCGATTCCCTTTGAAGAGAAAATCGTCTTGTATATGAATGTCACTGGGTGACCTTCTTGGCACTTCATCCAAGAATCTTTGAAGTCCTCATCCTCGGCATACAGCTCCTTGAGATAGTCGAAGCTGACCACCTCGTTGCTCATCGTAACAAGTAGTGATGCACGACGGCTAAGTGCATCAACCACCTTGTTCTGCTTTCCTGACTTGTGCTTCAGAACGAACGTGAATTCCTATAAAAACGCAATCCATCTAGCATGCACACGATTCACGTTAGTCTGACTATTAATAAACTTTAATGCTTGATGGTCAGTGTACAAAACAAACTCTCTCTGAATCAGATAATGCCGCCAATGTCGCAGCGCCTGAACAACTGCGTACAACTCAAGCTCATAAGTCGACCACTTCTTTCGGGCTTCGCTGAGCTTCTCGCTGTAGAAGGCTACCGACCTGCCTTCCTATGATAATACTCCTCCAATTTCGACATATGAAGCGTCACACTCAACCTCAAATAATTTGTCGAAATTAGCAAGCACCAAGACCGGTGTTGTAGACAAACGATGCTTGATCTCATAAAAGCTTTTGTCAGTTTTATCGGTCCACTGGAATGGCCCTTTTTTCATGCAATCTGTTATAGGCGCGACTATGGTGCTAAAATCTCGCACAAATGACGATAGAAAGTCGCCAACCCGTGAAAACTCCTCACCTCATGAATGTTTGTCGGGATCGACCATTCCCTAATAGCTCGGACCTTTTCATCATCCACACAAATGGCTGTGGACGTTACAATAAATCCTAGAAACAACAGGCTGTTAGTTAAAAAACTACACTTCTTCAAGTTGAGGTACAACTTGTTAATTTGTAGCACCTGCAGCATCTGCCTGAGATGTTTCCTGTGCTCCGCCTCATCCTGACTATATATCAATATGTCATCAAAATATACTACCATAAATCGGCCAGTGAACGGTTTTAGAACTTGATTCATCAAACACATAAAAGTACTTGGTGCGTTCGATAGGCCGAAGGGCATGACCAGCCACTCATACAACCCTTGCTTTGTCTTGAATGCCGTTTTTCACTCATCACCGGGTTGGATACGAATCTGATGGTACCCACTCCTTAGATCTAGTTTAGAGAACACCTTGGCCCCTTCTAGCATATCGAGCATGTCGTCCAACCGTGGTATTGGGAACCGATATTTGATGGTGATTTTGTTGATTGTCCGGCTGTCGACACACATGCGCCAGCTTCCATCTTTTTTTGGCGTTAATAATGCTGGTACGACACATGGGCTCATGCTCTCTCTCGAGAGAGACCCTTACGGATCAATTCCTCCACTTGCCCCTGAAGTATCTCACACTCCTTCGGACTCATCCGATAATGAGGGCGGTTGGGCAGGCTAGCCCCAGGGACGAGGTCTATGTGATGTTGGATGTCCCTCATTGGGGGCAATCCATCAGGTAAATCCTCAGGCCAGATTTATTTGAATTCGTTTAGCAACAGTCTTAAACTTGGAAGGATGTTTGAGGGTTCCTCTTCCTCACCCTTCACCACGACGGTGTATACCTCACCAGTTTCCTTGGATTCCTCCATAAAATCCCAAATGGTCAAGAGGGAACTCCCCTCCACTTTAGAGGCTTCAGGGTGGTTCTCTGGTGCCATAGGGGCAAGGATTATTTTTTGACTATCCTTAACAAATATATAAACATTATCTCGTCCCCGATGGGTCGCATCACGGTCCGACTGCCAGGGTCGACCGAGTAACATATGACAAGCTTCCATGTCGACCACGTCACAAAGTATTTGATCCTTATAATTTTTGCCAATTGAAAATGAGATAGTGCATTGTTCAGTTACCTTAGTCTCATTCACCTTTTTTATCCAGCCAATTGAGTACGGGGAAGGATGTTTCGTCGTAGGTAGCCGCAACTTATTCACCATCACTCTTGAGATGATGTTCTCGCTACTACCGCTGTCTATGATTACATGACAGACCTTTCCGTTGACAGTGCACCGAGTACGAAATATATTGTGTCGCCGTGGATGTAATTCCTTTCGTGGGGCGCACAGTAATCGCCTCACAACTAGAAATTCGTCATGATCCTCGCCCGTCACTTCATCGCCACCTGCTATTTCTTCGGTGGTTTGTTCATGTTCATCAAAGCCATGGTCTTCTTCTACGGCCTCATCTTCAGTGCCCCCTTCATTTATAGTCAAGTGTACTGCGGGACGTTGATGACAAGTGTTTGATAAGTGGCTTGGCTGGCCACAGCGGTAACAATTGTTTGGCCTTGGCCGAGCATAAGGATTTGGAATCCTACTCGGGCCCGCTGTTGTGGGTGCTGCACGTTGAGGTCTGGATGAGTTGCTCCCAGTATCACGGTTTGCGGTTGTAGGAGGTTGAGGACGTTCTCCTACTGGATCTTTTCCTCGTGCCAGTATTGGATCCTGTGTGGGACCCGTCATGGGGGTCGATTTGAAGGATATGGACTAGCAGGAGCTCTTGCAAGTTGTGTTTCTGCCCTACCCGCCAATTGAACTGCTTTATCCACGGTCCCGACCGGGTACATCTGAACTCGGTCCTGAATTATCTGTCGCAACCCACCTATAAATCGTGCCACCTTCTGTGACTCAGATTTTGACAGATCGTTTCGTGTAGCCAACTGCTGGAATTCTTCAGTGTAATCTGTGACGGTTCGATTTTCTTGTCGGCAATTTTGATACTGCTGGAATAATATCTGCTCATAATCACTGGGGAGAAATCGTGATCGAAGAAGGCGTCTCATCCGTGGCCATGATGAGATGGGTGCCTTGTTCTGACGGGCTCGTGAGAATTGTAATTGTTCTCACCATACAGAAGCACCAGATTTTAATTTAAACGCTACCAATTTTACCCTTTTATGATCTGGCACGTCCATATAATCAAAATATCTCTCTACTTCGGCTAGCCAATCAAGAAAATCTTCTATACGTAATAAACCGTTAAAACTAGGAAGTTCAGCCTTACCTCGATAGTCTCTTTCAGCACGATCTAGATGATCGCCTCCATGGATTGGTCGTCGGGCAAAACCCTCATTAAGGTCCTCGTCGCTAGAACTTGAATCATCTGGAGTAGCCCTACGGTTTTCCACTGGTAGTACTCTACGAAAATTGGGGTTGCGTCGTACAGCAACCATGAGGGGTGGAGCAACCATAGGTGGTGGAGCACCGCCTAGGGCTCGGGGTGGAAGTAGCGATTTGCAAGACGGTCGAGGGTCACCTGCAGCCCTTGCATGGTTAACTGACTCTCCCGGTGGAAAGCTTCCATTCTTTCTGAAAGATAACGAATCCCTGGATCACCGTCAACAGGATTTTGATTCATACCTTTGTTGTTTGCCATCAGCCCGAGGGGAAGCCTCAATCTGATACCAATTGACGCAGGGATGAACATGATGAGGATAACTACTCCGAATCCACGGAGCTTCTCTGGACTCCTCACAGAGACTTCTCGAATCCACGAGGAAAGAAAGCAGAAAATAGAAATAAATTCTAATAAAATCAAAACTGATTAATTAATTAATAAAATGAGTTCACAACCCTTTAAATAGGGGTACCAAGCAATGGGAAAAAAATCAGAATCAAACTACAACTACAACTCCTAGAATTCGCAACTTACTATAAATAGTAAACTTACTATTTATAGACGATCGTGATGTCTACTAGTGCGCAAGGTTTCCGGCCAAAATAGTAAGTGTCCTATTTGGCTTCACCAAACCGTTCTCCTAATTATTCTAAGCTCTTTTCACGTTGGGCGCAACTCCTAAAGCCCGACGGATGAAGAGTTACAATCAAACTAAAACTTACTATTTATAGTAAAAACGAAATTAAAACAGGGACACGAGCGTCGATCCAGGGGTATTTTGCAATTCTGGGTGTCGCAACCTGGCATAACGGGGTTGGTTGGCTAAATTAGCTCGTTCTACCCCAAAATCATATGTTTTACGTCAGATAACTCATTCCGGATTGCGAGATACGCCCGATTTAAGGTCCGATGGTCTGGATCACTTCTGTCGTCGACCGGGCCTTTTCTGATCCATCTTGGCCATGTAACTGTTCGCGACCCGCTCTACATCAGATTGATAAATTAAGTTAAAAAAGTAATAACTTTAAAATCAAAGGATTTTGCATAGGCTAATTGGTCTAAAATCAATAAAGGATTTTGCTCCAGGAGATTTTGGTATCAAGCAGACTAAAGTGGATATGAAGGCCCTTGGCAGGCTAGCCCCACGGAAAAATTCCACAGTAGCTTTGTGAATATCATTCCCCACAATGCTCCAACAACCTGCAAAAAATGCTCTTGATATCCCATCAGGCCTAGGGGCGCCAGTCCTTTGGGAGAGTCAAGACTGAGTTTTTAACCTCTTCTACGGATGGGGCCCTCATAAGGTGAAGGTTGTCTTCATCTGAAATAAGAGAAGGAATGTTATCTAGAAGGCTGCCTGTGACCGAGATCGGGGACGTGGGAGATCCAATTGATAGCAATTCTTGTAGAAATGTGATTACTTCCATTTTTATAATCACTGGATCCAATGTCGTGTTTCCTGATTCTAGTCGGATCTCTTGGATCCTCGCTCTTCTGACTTTCTCTGAGGCTGAGAGATGGAAGAATTTAGTGTTTCTATCACCTTTAGCTAGGCCAATTGTTACGGGCCTTTTGTTTCTAGAATATTTCTTCGGCGAGCTCCATCTTTGCTACTTCCTGCTTTGCAGCTATAAGTTCGTCAGAATTGATTTCCGAGGACGCATTTTGTGCGCGTGACTCCATGGTGGCCAATTTCTCCTTTACATTTTTGAGGTTTTGAAATACATTTCCGAATATGTCTCTATTCCAAACCTTCAAACGCATTTTGACCTTCTTCATTTTCAGCTTCAGATTTAACATGGGTTGGTCTGACATCTCTTGGGCCCAGGCGTCTTCGATCACTTGAGAGAAGGACGTATCAATCATCCACATCCTTTGAAACCGAAAAGGCCTGGGAACAGAAGGGGCTGGGCTGGGAAAGGACACAAGCAGTGGAGTGTGATCAGAATTGGTCATGGGAAGATGTTTTACTTAGAATCCAGGAAATTTGCTAATCCATTCCGCATTACAAAGAACCCTGTCAAGTCGGGCCCAAACTCTTGATCTACTATCTTGATTGTTAGACCATGTGAATCTGTTGCCTCCAAAACCAGCATCCAGCAGCCCTGCTTTATCAACTGCATATCTGAATTCTGCTGAACTTTGTAGATCCGGGCTCCTGTAACCCAGCCTTTCAACTGAATCAATAACTGCGTTGAAATCCCCTCCCATAGCCCAAGGCTTATCTGTGACTGCAGCCAGAGTTTCCAAAGATTCCCAGAGGAGTCTTCTAGAATATCTGGAACACTTAGCATATACAAATGATAGCCTACAATTAACATTCTGATTCTGCAAACACACATCTACTGAAATTGTTTGGTTAGATATTACAACAACAGTAGCTGAGACATCCGTTTATTCCCTGTTTCGTTTCCCTTCTTTCTGTGTCAGATTTTGTGCAGTTTAAGTTATATGATGGGAGTGGTCCGATCCTTTTTGTTGGGACTCTCTTGAATGGTTGTAAATTTCCATATGAAATGAAATTCTAGAGTTTCCAAAAAAAAAAAAAAAAGATATTACAACAACTAAAACAGAAAGGAAATTTTTATAAAAAACCAAGATCCCCCCCCCCATCATTGGAGAAGGAAGAGTGGAATCCTAGTTTTAAGCCTATTCCCACTCTTTTACTATCATTGACCATTGGTTCAAGGATAACAACAATAAAAGGTTTATGAAGCTGAATAATCCACTTAGCAGTCCTAATGGAGGCCGCATTGGCCATCCCCGGGCATTCCAAATGAGGATATTATCCATCGGAAACATTTCCTGTGAGGACAACCCTTCTCTTCAGTCTATTGAGCCTCCTCTCCCAATCTACTGAATCTGGACGATAGTTATCTTTTGCACACTTATAATCAGACTTCGGGTCCTTCCCCAATGGAGGGAGGGTTATCCCTGAGCTCTCAAGACTCCGGAAGTTAGTCGGTATAACGCTCCACTTTGAGGGAGCTTCCTACTAACCTGGTGGATGTTTTCCTCCACGACAATAGGCTGACCTGCTTCCTCCTCGAGCTGCATATTTGCTTTAGGAAAAGGCATACCGCTGCTCTCTAGACCTTTTCTAAATCTAAGTCCCACATCACTATGGGCTATCTGATAAGGAGAGAGATCTATTGTGAGGTCCAATTGTCTGTATATGGAAATACAACCATCTGTGAGACCCTTGAGAGGCCGAAAGTCCCTTCCGACATCCTGATGGGGCCAGGGGGTATGCTCAAGGGAATTACCTATTATATATTTCCTCTCAGATTCTCTGACTCCCAAGGGGCTAACTGGGGAATTGCCTGCCGATATAGATATGTTCGCATGAGATTTTCACCCTGTACGAGATAGAGAGCAAACCATATATACCTGGATTCGTGGGCAGATTATTTGGAACACGTTCATCTGGGTTGGACAGATCAAATACCTGCTCCCTGTTAAGATTTCCCGCCTGGTCTTGTGGTAGCATTCCTGCATTCGAGGGAATGAACTCTGGACTGGATGCAGAAGGAAGGGGCTCTTCTGGGAGTGGGGCGTTGTAATGTTCTCTCCTCGTTGAGGCACTCTGAATTGTCAGGATGTTAGCCATAACCTTGTGTGTTGCTCGGGTTCTTTGTTCTGTTGAATTGGAAGTCTTCTCCTTGCATGCTACTGGGATACCATCTAAAGTGTTGCTTTTCGGCTCCTGAAAAACGACCATCTGAAGAGGATTCTGTCTGGGCGATACACCCTCAACTGACCTCCCATTCACAGCCCGAACGGGAGAGCACTTTAGGACCTCTTCATTGTCAGGTATGTTGTCTTGATTCACTTTGGAATTCCCACAGATAGGAGGGATCCCTGTATCCAGCTCCTCATTGGCATTTCCACAAACATCTACCTGGCTTTCCAATTAGTGGTAGATTTCTTACCATTAAAACTGTTCGAAATCCATCCCTTAGAGCTCTCTGCTGCGACATTTGAGTCTTCCCCTATGTCCCTAGACTGTCCGCCTATGCATTCACCTGACTTGTCTTCTGCGTGGGCCCAGATCCTGAATATTTTACCGGCTACATCCAGTAATTGGGGCGAGTTGAAAAGAAACCCTGTCATCTTTCTGACTTTAACCCTTGCAAACTTTTGAAAGATACCATATTTGGAGAAGGTGTCTATCTGAATCACCTCTTCGAAGGAGCTACCCAGATCACGAATAACAGACTCCAACCATGAATGCGCGAGATCCCAAATAGACGGATCCAAGTTTCTTCATAATCTTGGTATATTTCAGGGGACCAAGGAGACACCTCAACCAGCCCCATCTTCTGCCAAAAGGGGGAATCTGCTACAAAATCAGTGAGTTCCGATCTGTTTTTAAAGATGATCAAGAAGCGGCTGTTGGATAATCTTGTGATGTCTATAGACGAAGCCCTGAATCTGGATGTTCTGAATCCATCTATCAGTTGAAGTATAGAAACCATCTTCTTGCCTGTATAGCCAACCAGCCCTAGTTCCAACTCTCGAAGTTTTTTGGAGACGGTAGCAGGGTCCGCTATCTTACATCTACCTTGTAGATGTTGTGAGATCGGACGAGTAGCAGGCTTCTCCCAACCTCACCAGGGTTGTAGGACTTCCCCAGTTGTAGTAGTTCCTAGATTTACCTCCACTGCAACGTGCTCTGTGTTCTCCAAAGGACCTTTCTATTGTAGCTTTGGTTTCGGGCGGGCGTCCTTAATGGAGACCTTTCTCCATCTATTCTCTGACCATCTAGCACTCCCTTAGCTGCATGAGCATCATCTTCGTACATGAATCGAACGAAGACATAACCCCTGGATTTACTCGTCCTAGTGAAACGAGGAATGTAGACCTCTGAAACCCTACCGTATTTCTGAAAATTTTTAATCAGATCTTCGGATGAGATGAAGAATGGTAGATTGCCGATAAAGATGTTATTAGGCACGACTGACCTAATTATCTGGATCTCGTTGCCTGATTCCATTCCCCTTGCCGGGGGAGATCGTTCTCTCGTTCGCCCCTTTTCTCTCCTCATTCCTGAAGCCCGCAGGAAGTTATAATTATATCACACATACATGCTACAGCTGCAGCTGTGAGGCCGATCTGGACCTACAACACATGTTTTTAGCATTGCATAAAACACTCAAGTTTGTGGGTCCCGCCATGTTGTACATGTAAAATTCAATCCATATATCAGGTTCTATGTATAATGGAGGCCTCAAATCAGATATATTAACAACTCATGTGGACCACACCACATGGACAACCCAACCATAGGTTTCTTTCCATGGACACCATGGTGTGCATTTATCATCAAAGCCATTAATCAGGTCTAGCACTTTTGTGAGGAATTTTACATTTTTCCCATTGGTTTGCAGCATATATATATATATATAAGCCTTTTATTCAGGATCGTGTTATGTATATATACTACCCAAAAATAATGGTTCATGCCTGATGGACACGCAATTTACAATAAATTTGGTGAGCCCCACAGTCGTCGGTGTTTTACACGTTACATGGAATAAGTGTTATAGACAACTCCGATCCTTCTATTAAAAGGTAGAATAATTTTTTTTTTTTAAATAAATAAATAATTCTACTCGCCATGATGATGCAATGCTGAAAAACTAGGCCGATACAATCATGCATGTCCATCATACAAGGACTTGTAGAGAACTGGTCTTCTTACAAGGAAATGTCACGATAAAGTGTTCTCTAGTTATGGCAATCAGAGCCCGATGTCACATTTTACTATCATATAAAATTGTCTCTTAGATGTTCCCCTCATGTGTTAGCTTCAGTAACCATTGCTACAAGTTGGTCTTCTGCCATGTTAGCCTGAGCTTTCAATTGTTTCTTCCTGTGTCGACATTCCTTTATGTAGTGTCCAGGCTTATTGCAGAAGTGACACTTGCCCTTTTTCTTTTCCTTTTTCTTAAACTCTGTATCTTTCTTTGGGGGAAGAGATTTGGAGTTTTGAGATTTTGGCTTGTCATCTTCTACTATATTTGCTTTGGAATGATTTTTCGAAGCACTTTCTTTCTTGTCTCGGTTTCTGGACTCTTCTTCTATACGAAGATGTCGTTGAAGCCCTTCAAGAGTGTACTTCCTTTCATTATGTTTCAGTTTCTTTTTATAATCAAACCATGATGAGGGTAATTTTGCAATTATAACATCGACTAGGAATTCTTCAGGAAGATCTACCCCACCAATCTTCAATTCATCAACCAAGTTCTGAAGTTCGGTTACTTGGGAGAGAATTGGTTGATCATTTTTAAACTTGAAGTGGACATAATTGTCGACCAGAAATTTCTGAGTACTGATGTCTTTAGTTTTATATTTTTGATCCAATTTTGTCCACAGATCTTTAGCAGAGGATATTTTACGGTATGAATTGTAGATGGAATTAGAGAGGCGTTTAAGATATGACCTTTGCATAGAAAATCGTCCTCCTTCCTTTTCTTCCGTTCTGCCTTCACTTGTTCTGAGTCATCGTCTTTTGGCTCGGTCAGAGAAGGCAGATCATCATCTAGGATGTAAGATAACTTCAGAGTTGTCAGAAAGAAAAGCATCTTCTGCTGCTATCTTGAGAAGAATTGACCGTCGAAACGATCCAGTCGTACAAAGTCTTGGTTCATGACCTGAATGGAATGAATTGCCTCCATTGTGAAAAGATAAGGAATCTGTCTTGAATGTTAGAAAATCAATTCACAACGGAGGATAGAAGAAAACGATCAGATCTATCGGGTTCAAGGCTCGACTTGAATAGTCGATTTCTCAAGACAGATTTGCTGCCCTTTTTCTGGAATTTCCAGCAAGTGCAAACGAAGGAAATCTACAAATTGTCTTCAGGATATAATGAACTTTCAATCCGATTGTCAACACGAAAATTTGCACATTTAAGTGTTGAATAGATCTCTAGTTTTAGCACTGATATGCCTTAAGACGTTCAGAAAAAATTCAGCAAGAGATCAAATCGAGAGTAATTGCACAGAAGATGATATAATCGTAAGGATTCAGAGTATATACTTCTGGATTATAGTATCCAGGATTTATATCGATTGAAAGGTTATGGATTTCTTCCTGAAGAGGTGCTAAAGTACCTCTTCAAGAAATCCATACCCACTCACTGCAAATAAGTGCCTTCTATGAAAGGACATGACTCTTTGTCCTATGGCAGTTATTTCTGTACCTATTCAGACAGAAACAGTTATCCGACAGGAAAAACTGTATCCACATAAGCGACACATGGCATATGTGCTACATTTACAATCATGTCACAATTACTCTCAATTAATAAAAAAGGTAATAAAACATCAGGGTACCATGGCCCAAAAAATTTGAACCGAGTGCCAAAAAGACTGAGGCTTTCTTAGCTCCTTGCGACGATGCGAAAGTGCGAAGTGCTAAGTGCGCCAAAAAGCGCCCAAGCAGCCCTACAGCCCACGCCGCGCGCGCGTGCGCGGATGGTGCTTCACACCGTCCTCGAGGAGATTCGAACCCTGGTTGCATAAGCAAAAACCCCTTCTCTTACCGACTGGCTATACACACTATTTATGGAAAGTTTAAATAATTAATATATTTATTTACTTTCTAAAAATAATTTTTATTTTTGAAATTTATTTTTATTCTATAAATCACAACATAGGCTACTGACTTTGCTAGAGGGAGCCATCATGATATATTTTATTTGTATTTTACTCACGCCATCTATTTATTTTTGTTGGGATTTTTGGCCTGCGGAATCACACAGATCTAGATTTAGGATGGTAATCCAATGGCACCAAGCACACACAAGAAAAGAGAACACACAGATTTAACGTGGAAAACCCTTGCGGGAAAAAACCACGGCACAAAGCGACAAATCACCACTACGAAAGCATCAATTACAAAGAGAAAGGACTTACCCGATTCGAACAACCTCGAATCTCACCCTTGCTACACCGTTTAGAAACCCTGGAACCCTTTTTGAAAGCCTTAGCATTCATCACAACTTCCTAGAAAAACCCTAGGAATACCTATTTATAGTTTAGGAAACTTCCCTTTCGCATCCCAGTTGCGAAAGGACTCAAATCCGTAGTTTCGCGCAAAATCCGGAACAAACTGCGTAACCTTCGACTAGTCGTAGCCAGTCTTCGACTGGTCCACCTTCGACCAGTCGTAGCTGACCTTCGACCAGTCCTGGCTACAGTAAAAAACAGCAAAAAACTTGCTGGACTTTGAGTCGTACAAGGGCTCGAACCTACGACCGGTCGAGCGTCTCCTACGACCAGTCGAAGCTTCCCACGACCGGTCGAACGACCTCAAAACCTTATATTTAAGACTTTTCTCAATAATCTCCACCAAGTCTTCAATCTTCAACCGTGTAGCTCCTTGACCTCTTCTCTTATCTCTGCTTCACATCATAGCTCAAGATCACATTGGCCAACCAGTGATAATCACGGATCTGATAGATACCTGCTATACCGTCGGCGCGAATATCTCTGAGAAGCCGATCTCTTCTCTCTAAGAATAACCTCTCGCTACCAACCTCGCCCTGTATCTATACTGTATCCTCTTGAAGGTCCACCTGCATCCAACCGCTCACCGGCCCACTGGAAGCTCCACCCGCTCCCATATGTCAGTCTGGTACAACGAATCCATCACATCGCCCATAGTCACCTTCCACTTCTCAACACCAGGCTCACCTAGAGCCATCAGAATAAAAGATGAGTCCTCTGCGATATCAGAGTCGTCCATGTACCACGCCGATATCCTGCGATCATGCCGTATGATTCTTCACACAGGTGGCTGCTCCACCTGCTCCGTATCCCTGTCCGCACGTCTTAGCCTTCCTGCCCTGCCCGCTCATGTGGCCATGCCACACACGTGCAGAGGTGGAATCCGCTACATCCACTGTAGCTCCACCTTTTGAAGTGCTCCCGATCAACCTGTAAATATGATCGAGTCGTTGCGCTATCATGACTACCCGTGCCCCCTTGTATACCTTAAGAGCACCATCAATACCTGTGTACTTGCATCCCTTTGCCTCAAGCACACCAAGAGAAATCAGATTCTGTTTCAAATCAGGAACGTGCCTGACATCAGTCAAGGTACGCTCCACCCCATCAAACATCCTGATGCGTACCGTACCAATAGCCACAACATTATAGGCAATGTCATTGCCCATAAATACTTGTCCACCATCACACTCCCTATAGCTGGTGAACCAACTCCGATGAGGAGTCATGTGAAAAGATGCCCCTGTGTCTAGCATCCACTCATCCTTACGATCATCGTATGACCGTCTGAGCGAAGACACAGACAAAACATCACCATCACATCCACTCGATTCATCTGACGTGGCAGTGTTAGCCTCCCTGCATGAAGCCTCAGAATCTTCCCTCTTAGATTTAGGATTTTCAAAATCCCTTTTCACATGTCCTTCCTTCCCACAATTCCAGCACTTTACTTTTCCTTTGCCCTTGCCCTTGGATTTGGATCAAGAACCTGAAGAACCTGTACCATGTTCAGAATTCCTACCCACTGTAAACAGTGCATCAGAAGATGTCCCTATGTTGCTGCCTAGCTGTCTCATAGCCTTCCCTTGAAGGGCTGAGATAACAGTGTCGACACTCAGAGTTTTATTCATGCTGCACATAGTGTCCTTGAATGACTCATAGGACGCGGGAGAGAATTCAGCAACATACATGCTTGTTCTTCATCTTTCATCACTTCATCCATATCGAGCAATTTGCAAACCAATTTATTAAAATTGCTGATGTGAGCCTCCAGATCTCCACCCTCTGCCATCTTGAAGTTATACCACTGCCGCTTCAAGTGCAGACGATTTTCAGAGGATTTCTTCGCATAGACATCCTCCAACTTCGCCCATTAATTAGCCGCAGTTTTCTCCCTCATGACGTTGTAGAGAACCTCATCCGTGAGACATAAACGGATCGATGATAAGGCTTTCTTATCAAGAGTATTCCAATCATCATCTTTCATGGTGGACTTCTACTCCTCAAGAGCACCATCTTCGCCTTGCTTGATTAAGAAACTCATCATCTTTATCTTCCATAACTCAAAATTATTTTTCCCTGAATACTTCTCAATATCATACCTGACGCTCGCCATTATTACTAATCCCTCAGATTCAGATCTGTGTCCCAACCGATTGCTCTGATACCACTTGTTGGGATTTTTGGCCTGCGGAATCACACAGATCTAGATCTAGGATGGTAATCCAATGACACCAAGCACACACAAGAAAAGAGAACACACATATTTAACGTGGAAAACCCTTGCGGGAAAAAACCACGGCACAAAGCGACAGATCACCACTATGAAAGCATCAATTACAAAGAGAAAGGACTTACCCGATTCGAACAACCTCAAATCTCACCCTTGCTACACCCTTTAGAAACCCTGTAACACTTTTAGAAAGCCTTACCATTCATCACAACTTCCTAGAAAAACCCTAGGAATACCTATTTATAGTTTAGGAAACTTCCCTTCCGCATCCCAGTTGCGAAAGGACTCAAATCCGCAGTTTCGCGCAAAATCGCGGAACAAACCGCGTAACCTTCGACTAGTCGTAGCCAGTCTTCGACTGGTCCACCTTCGACCATTCGTAGCTGACCTTTGACCAGTCCTCGCTACAGTAAAAAACAACAAAAAACTTGCTGGACTTTGAGTCGTACAAGGGCTCGAACCTACGACCGGTCGAGCATCTCCTACGACCAGTCGAAGCTTCCCATGACCGGTCGAACGACCTCAAAACCTTAGATACCAAGAGAAAGGACTTACCCGATTCGAACAACCTCGAATCTCACCCTTGCTACACCCTTTGGAAACCCTGGAACCCTTTTAGAAACCCTTAGCATTCATCACAACTTCCTAGAAAAACCCTAGGAATACCTATTTATAGTTTAGGAAACTTCCCTTCCGTATCCCAGTTGCGAAAGGACTCAAATCCGCAGTTTCGCGCAAAATTGCGGAACAAACTGCGTAACCTTCGACTAGTCGTAGCCAGTCTTCGACTGGTCCACCTTCGACCAGTCGTAGATGACTTCGACCAGTCGTAGCTACAGGAAAAAACAGCAAAAACTTGCTGGACTTTGAGTCGTACAAGGGCTCGAACCTACGACCGGTCGAGCGTCTCCTACGACCAGTCGAAGCTTCCCACGACCGGTCGAACGATCTCAAAACCTTAGATTTAAGACTTTTCTCAACAATCTCCACCAAGTCTTCAATCTTCAACCGTGTAGCTCCTTGACCTCTTCTCTTATCTCTGCTTCACATCATAGCTCAAGATCACATTGGCCAACCAGTGCTAATCACGGATCTGATAGATACCTGCTATACCGTTGGCACGAATATCTCTGAGAAGCCGATCCCTTCTCTCTGAGCATAACCCTTTGCTACCAACCTTGCCCTGTATCTATGCCGTATCCTCCTAAAGATCCACCTGCATCCAACCGCTCACCGGCCCACTAGAAGCTCCACCAGCTCCCATATGTCGGTCTGGTACAACGAATCCATCACATCGCCCATAGTCACCTTCCACTTCTCAGCACCAGGCTCACCTAGAGCCATCAGAATAGAAGATGAATCCCCTGCAATATTGGAGTCGTCCATGTACCTTACCGATATCCTGCAATCATGCCATGTGGTTCTTCTCACAAGTGGCTGCTCCACCTGCTATGTATCCCTGTCCGTACATCTCAGCCTTCCTGCCCTGTCCGCTCATGTGGCCATGCCCATCATGCCACACACGTGCAGAGGTGGAATCCGCTACATCCACTGTAGCTCCACCTTTTGAAGTGCTCCCGATCAACCTGTAAACATGGTCGAGTCGTTGCGCTTTCATGACTACCCGTGCCCCCTTGGATACCTTAAGAGCACCATCAATACCTGTGTACTTGCATCCCTTTACCTCAAGCACACCAAGAGAAATCAGATTCTGTTTCAAATCAGGAACGTGCCTGACATCAGTCAAGGTACGCTCCACCCCATCAAACATCCTGATACGTACCGTACCAATAGCCACAACATTACAGGCAATGTCATTGCCCATAAATACCTGTCCACCATCGCACTCCCTATAGCTGGTGAACCAACTCCGATGAGGAGTCATGTGAAAAGATGCCCCTGTGTCTAGCATCCACTCATCCTTACGATCATCGTATGACCGTCTGAGCGAAGACACAGACAAAACATCACCATCACATCCACTCGTTTCATCTGACGTGGCAGTGTTAGCCTCCCTGCATGAAGCCTCAGAATCTTTCCTCTTAGATTTAGGATTTTCACAATCCCTTTTCACATGTCCTTCCTTCCCACAATTCCAGCACTTTACCTTTCCTTTGCCCTTGCCCTTGGATTTGGATCTTGAACCTGAAGAACCTGTACCGTGTTCAGAATTCCTACCCACTGTAAACAGTGCATCAGAAGATGTCCCTATGTTGCTGTCTAGCTGTCTCATAGCCTTCCCTTGAAGGGCTGAGATAACAGTGTCGACACTCAGAGTTTTATTCATGCTGCACATAGTATCCTTGAATGACTCATAGGACGCCGGGAGAGAATTCAACAACATACATGCTTGTTCTTCATCTTTCATCACTTCATCCATATCGAGCAATTTGCAAACCAATTTATTAAAATTGCTGATGTGAGCCTCCAGATCTCCATCCTCTGCCATCTTGAAGTTATACCACTGCCGCTTCAAGTGCAGACGATTTTCAGAGGATTTCTTCGCATAAACATCCTCCAACTTCGCCCATAAATTAGCCGCAGTTTTCTCCCTCATGACGTTGTAGAGAACCTCATCCGTGAAACATAAACGGATCCATGATAAGGCTTTCTTATCAAGAGTATTCCAATCATCATCTTTCATGGTGGACTTCCGCTCCTCAAGAGCACCATCTTCGCCTTGCTTGATTAAGGAACTCATCATCTTTATCTTCCATAACTCAAAATTATTTTTCCCTGAATACTTCTCAATATCATACCTAGCGCTCGCCATTATTACTAATCCCTCAGATTTAGATCTGTGTCCCAACCGATTGCTTTGATACCACTTGTTGGGATTTTTGGCCTGCAGAATCACACAGATATAGATCTAGGATGGTAATCTAATGGCACCAAGCACACACAAGAAAAGAGAACACACAGATTTAACGTGGAAAACCCTTGCGGGAAAAACCACGGCACAAAGCGACAGATCACCACTATGAAAGCATCAATTACAAAGAGAAAGGACTTACCCGATTCGAACAACCTCGAATCTCACCCTTGCTACACCCTTTGGAAACCCTGGAACCCTTTTAGAAACCCTTAGCATTCATCACAACTTCCTAGAAAAATCATAGGAATACCTATTTTTAGTTTAGGAAACTTCCCTTCCGCATCCCAGTTGCGAAAGGACTCAAATCCACAGTTTCACGCAAAATCGCGGAACAAACTGCGTAACCTTCGACTAGTCGTAGCCAGTCTTCGACTGGTCCACCTTCGACCAGTCGTAGATGACTTCGACCAGTCGTAGCTACAGAAAAAAACAGCAAAAACTTGCTGGACTTTGAGTCGTACAAGGGATCGAACCTACGACCGGTCGAGCGTCTCCTACGACCAGTCGAAGCTTCCCACGACCGGTCGAACAACCTCAAAACCTTAGATTTAAGACTTTTCTCAACAAATTTTCCACATCATTTTAGGATATTTAGTGAATGAGCCCAAAAATAAAAATCTCAAGCAAACCCACTGTAAGAAAATATTAGCGATTGAATGGCGATCGTTAAAAACTTCCTCGGTTCCACTGTAATGCTTATTGGCTGTATAACTTGTTAATTAGGCCACACATACTTGGATTAAGGGAAAACACAAATATCAGCTTTTTCTAAAACTTTTGTAGCCCCGGTGAATATACGGTGGGCATTAGATCACCACAGTTTTCTGTGGTGTTGTTGGATCTATTTTACTTTTGGAACCATGCCCATAATTTGAAAAAAATAAGTGAACAATACGGATAAAATACATTCATCGTGCTAGAGCCCATAAAGCACCAATAAATTTCTGCCACATCACTTCGATAGACTGAAGCCTTGAGTAGGGAAATGAACGTCCCACTAATATGATATGATACTTAGGCAGCATGTGACGCTTGAAAATGTAAATGTGGCATGAATCAAGGAACAGAGTAAATACGGAAACCCACTGTTGCTAAGTCACGTACCAAAATCAAATATGTTGAATGGTCAATATGACTTTTCTTATGATGAGACTTTTTTTTCTTTTTTTTTTTTGTTTAAACGTTTGCCCGACAAAGAAAAATTAACTTTCAAAAGCAATCATTATCGTAAACACGATTGTCTACGAGGAGATTAATTTAAGAGTTTTGTTATATTACTGTCTTTTGTCAAACACATGATCAAAATAAAATTTAAGGCTATTTTCGTATATCTGTCTGCCTTTTAGCTGTGGACCACAAACCTCTTACTTATAAACTATTTACGAGAACTTGCTTATTGTTTTCGCTCTTAGAGATTAAACTACTTGTTGTTAGTTTCTTGTACGAATGGATTTACGTATTTTCATATTGATGAAATTACCCTCATCTTATTGCACTTTGCAATCTCCCTTTGGTGCCTTGGATTCATGGGCATGCTACCTTAACCCCCAGCTGCATGTAGAGCCCACCTTGTTATTTGTGAAAAATTCATCCTGACCATCTATTTTTCTAACTCATTTTTGTGTACGAGCCTAAAATTGAGCTATATCCAAAGTGCAAAGAGGGACCCATAGTTAGAGCTGGGCATCGAGTCGAGTCGGACTAAGTTAGGGCTGACTTGACGGGATCCAGCTTTGAAATAGGTCTGAGTCGAACTCGATCCAAATATCGAGTCCAACATGCTTAACTTGATCTAAGTCCAGTCTTGCCTGGACTAATCTGGACCAATTCCAATCTGGTCAGAAGTACCGAGTTGGATTGAGAGATGAGGGAGGAAAAGAGAGAGAGAGAGTTTGGAATTGGGGGGGGGGGGGGGGGGGGGGGGGGGGGGGGGGGGGGGTAAGGTTATAGAGGTTAGAAATTAGGTTTATTATTATTATTATTATTATTATTATTATTATTATTATTATTATTATTATTTTTATATATACCCAAACTCAAGTCGAGTCTAACCGGATAGAGTTTCAGGTTGAGTTACTAGGTAACTCGTACTCGACTCAGTTTGAGTTCGGAAAGGGCGAAGCCTACTCATTCCGTTCCAGTTGTCCCGCGCCCACCTCTACCCACACCGTCCCAAGATTCTTAAACAGTGGATGTCCAATTCCGATTGTTCCTTTCATTTGGTTCACTCGAGCTTGGTATTAGCCTCAACTTTTAGTCCATGGCATAAAATGAGCTAGACAAATAGATGGATAGGGTGGAATTGGCCCAATGAGTGTTTAAATGGTGAGCTTTTAATCCTCATTGTTTCATGTTCTTGTGACGTACTTGAGCTCTTGATCGGCCTTATTTTTTGTCCCATGCTGTAAAATGAGGTGTTAGAACCAATGGATGGAGTGGATTGGTCACAAACATCATGGTGAGCCCCATCTATAGTTGAACAACCCTCACCCTCTTCACTTAATCTCACATTGATTGATGTGCTAACCAAACCCAGGCCATAAGTGGAGCTTGCTTCGATGTTTGTAAGAAATATACCCTGCCATGTGTTTTTTAGCTCATTTTAAGATATGGGCCTAAAAACGCGGTGGATCCAAAGCTCCAAATGGGCTCGAGGATGGCCTCAGGATGTTTTCACGGTGGGAGTTCCATCCCACATTTTCCCGCCGTGTGGACCCCTAGAACTTGGTATCAGCCTTATGTTTTGGCATAAGCCATAAAATGAGCTGAAAAACAGAAGGACGGGGTGAATTGGTAAAAAATATCCTACGGCTTGGTGAATATTTTATCGGTGGGTGTTTAATTCTCAAAATTTCATGTTCGTTTAGCCTACTTGAGCTTTAGATTGCCCACATTTTTTGAAATGAGTTTGCAAAACAGATGAACGGATTGGATTTATTATATATATCACGGTGGGCCCCATCTAAGTCGAGCAATCCTCCCCTCTAAACTTAAATGTCCATCAAACCTCTCCCTTGCCATTGATGGACGTTGATTGCCATGACCACCTAACTCTGACTATTTGTTGGGCTCACCTTGATGTTTGTGACAAATCAACCCCGTTCATCTATTTTTTTTAGCTCATTTTGGGGCATGGACCCAAAAATGAGGCAAATCTGAAGCTCAAAATGGCCACACAATGACCCTGAGATGTTTCAACGGTGAGAATTCAATATTAATATCTACTATTTTTTGGCCCACTTAAGCTATGGATATTCTTCATTTTTGGGCACAGGCCCAGCCCAAAAAATGGGCTGAGAAAACAGATGGGCGAAGTGGGTTTGTCATAAACATCATTTAGCCCTATGAATGTGTTAGCAGTTGGTGTTCATCCTCCACCCTTTCTTGTTCGTTTGGCTTACTTGAGCCTTGTATCCGCCTCAATTTTAGTCTAATGCTCTAAAATTAGTGGAAATTTTTGATGGACGGGATGAATTTTTCGTATTTAAGCCCATGCCCTAAAATTATGCGAGTTGGACTCGCATTCCTGTACAATCTATCCTAAAGTGGCAGGGGAAAGGTTGACGAAGACCTATCTGAATGGGACTCGGATTGCGTAGCATAAAACACAAGAACAGATCGGTATGTGTTGACATGGCAGAGTTATGTAGGCCATTACAAGATATATGTGTTATATTCACAACGTCCATCCATTTTTCTAGATCATTTTAGAGCATTGGCTACCCAGCTGAATCTGACTTTCAAGTTGACCACACAAGAGGAAGCAATGTGGATTGAATGCCCACCATTGAAAATTTCTAGGGGACCATATAAGGTTTGGATCAAGCTCCTATCAGTGTTTTCCCTTCATCCGGGACGTGTGACCTTATGAACAGATTGGATGGAAAATAAACATCATAGTAGGACCTAGGAAAGTTTCAACAGTGGCCCCACTTGAGCTCTGGACCTGCTTCATTTCCAGGGTTCATGCCTCCTCTGTTGGAAATGTAGTGATGCGCATAAAATCCAACCGTCCAAATTCAACACGCAAATGCCCATGAAGCCTGAGGTTTGGACTCGCTTAAAACGCGCCATCTAATGACAAGCACATAATTTGGATGGTTTTGGATTATTTCGCATGTGCGACTCATACACACAGGCGCGGCTTAGGTGGTTTTGATCGACCGCGGTCGTTGGATGCCTTATGTGGGGTCCACCTTGATGTATGTACTTTATATCCATGCCGTCCATCTTTTTTGACAGCTTATTTTATAGGGTGATCACAACATTGAAGTAGATCCAAATCTCAGGTGGACCGTACCACAGGAAACAGTGGTGATTGGCCATTAAAATCTTGTTGTGGGCCACAAAAGTCTTGTATATAACTGATATTTGTTTGGTCCGTTCATCAAGATATTTTTTATCTTTTCAACAGGTTGGATGGTAAATAAACTTTTTGGCGGCATCAAAGATTTTTAACAGCGAGTATTTAATCACTACTGGTTCTATGGTGTGGTCTATCTAATATTTGGATCTTCTTGATTTTTTGTTTATTTACCTAAAATGAGGTCTCAAAACGGATGGATGGAATAGATGTAAGGAATATATATCAAAGTGGATCTACCAACCTCCTGTAAGCCGGGTCGGCATTCATTTCTCTTTTCTTTTCTTATTTAAATTCAAAAGCAGGGTTCCAAATCGTTGATCTTATGGCTTCACCATGAATGGCTTGAAAATTTTATAGATTGGAAGATTCTGACCCATGCATCAACGGCCTAGAAATAGACTGTTGCAGGAGAATGCACTAACTGTCCACATTCAACAAAAGATAGTCCAAGGAGGCAAGGACCGAACGACAGGGATGTTCCAATATGGGTCCTTACTCTTGCCCCAGTGGTCGAGTCTCAGGAGTTTCAACACCTGGTCTAGGGTTCGAGTACCCATAGGTGGTGAAATCCCACTAAAGTGTGAGTGTGTGTAAAAAAACAAAAAGATGTTCTTAATATGGGCGATTTCTGCAGCGCACCTCGTCCCCATTGGGACTCAATCAGGTAAATGGTCGGGATCATTAAACCATAGTTCTCACATGTACTGAATCCATGCAGCATCCCCAACGAAGGAAAAATCAATTACGAGGAAAAGGAGCGCTATTGACATTTCATGCATGTGCTCAAGCCAAACACAAGTGCCCTACCCAGCCATGTTACAAATGCGTGCAAGGTCCAGGCCCTTTATTAGGAAACCACGAAAATCTAGCTTAGGTGAATCACATGCATACAAAAATTTTAACACCAAAATCTAGGTAAAGATATTTAGTTGGTTAAGGATGCGAGTTCATCGATATACCTGCAAAAACATGATGGAGAAGATAGTGGGAGTGACGATCATGGCTATGGACCATCTGATGCCTAAGTCAGGCATATAGACTTGAATTGCAGTAGAAGAACTTATAGGGTCCATTAGGCGGTATCGAGATCTTGTGGGATTTGCAGGAATTGTTGGAAAACCTCATCTGAATACAAATCTTCCCTTGAATTAATCATTGAGCCTGCTTCGGTTAGCGTGATCTTTAGATAGAATCATATGGAATCTACTTTGGTTTGAGGCGTGATTTTTTCCAAAATCGTCGCCTCACCCTGGATCTGCTCAGCTCAGGGGATGACTCTTACAACCAAGTTCCATCCTTCGATAGCTCTGCTCGGGGTCGACTCAAAAACCAATTTCTTTATCGGAAAAATCATTAACGGTATCTTCCGAGCTTTGTGTCTTATAGGAAATTTGTCCTGGTATTTTTTTTAGTTGGCTTAGCTCCGCGACATTTTTCTTGTCGGTGGTTATACTTCCAATGCAGTGGGCCAGTTCAATTTTTCCCATGACATGAAGCACGGGGGTTCTATCTCATGAGCTAAGGGTCCTATTCCTAGCCTAGCCCAGAAGATGAACTCAGAAATGGGGCTAGGCTGGGTTGGGCTTAGCCGCCTACATGGCCCACTAATGTTTAACAGGCCGGGCTGGCTAGGCCTAAGACAATGCAAACTCAAGTGCAGCCCAATTAGTCCGGGGCCTAAGCTTAGATCCAAGAACAACCCGAAGGCCTGAGTACTAGGGGTCCAACTCGGGCTGGTTGGGTAAGCTCGAGGGTCCAACTGATCCCAACAGAACTTCAAGAGGACCCAATTACCTGACCCAAGTTCCACCACCCAAACTAATTTTGCTCAACCAGAACACAACCGTGGACCTGGACAACCAGACCTAAACCGGACTGCACTCAGGTTGGATCAATTGGGTTTGGGTTGACCCGAACCCAAGTTCAGCTGAAGCCCTAACCCTGCCCTCATCTATCAGGACCTGGGGGTTTGGTAGAGCCCAATTATTTATTGGGACGAAAACATAGCTCCAACTACAACCACTGTAGAGACCTGGTATTTATACATACCAGGCCTGTGCCCACTTTAGCTGGATTCTGGGTGAAGCTAAATGCTTGTTGAGCAGGCCTGTGTGTAGTTTGGAGGCCCAATAAGGAGCTTGCCAGGCCGGGGTTTGGAATGGGTGATTTAAATATTTCCTTTAGGTGTCGCCTGTCGGAGTTTTGAATCAAGCTGATTCTTGTATCTTACCTTCATCCTTATCAGTTACACGTGATGAACGGGTTTGATGAAATATACACACCATGGTGGCCCCAAAAACAAACCTTTTGTTGGTGTTCCATACCCATTATTCTCTGTTGTGATGGCCCACCTAAGTTGTGGATCTGGCTGGTTTTTGGGACAGGGCATAAAATCGAGGAGTGCACCTGATGAATGAAGTGGATGTCCTACAAATAACATGGTTGGGTCACAAAGCTTAAATATTGCACCCCCTTGGTAAAACAGGTGTTGCAATGGATTATATCAGGTTTCGATCCTTTGTAGAGAAATAAGGATGACCGTTCAGGGAAGTTAAAACTTTTGAGTTATACGGTACTTAGGTTGTGAATGACGATTGATACACATGCACTCAGAAATTGCATACATGGCATGCGTAGCTTAGTTTAAACCGACATAACTGTGAAAACTGCTGTTTCTAAGTCACGGTCCCAATATCAGATTGGTTGAACAGTCCTGACCTCTGATCGCAGAATGATGATGAAATGGGCCACTAGTAAGAATGCCATAAATGCATGATGCATGTGGATTATTGTATTTTATTTTATTTTTCTGCAACCATCCTTTTGTTTTCATACAGGCCAGGCCCACTTGATGAATTGAGTGGTCTGATTTGTTTGACAATTCCATCCACATTTTGCTCCCCACCTGATGGAAGTCTCACATGACATACACGTGCAATCCAATGCGAATGCAGTGGCATATTATCAAAGCCGCATATGCTGACTCGTATAGGAGAAAAATAGCAGGCTGCATTTTCCGCTGCATTAAATCATGGTGAATTATTCAATAGTACTTAGGCTTATTCAAATATGTGATTAACAGATTGGTGGACATATTTATTGGAGGGTTAAGAATGAAAATTGTTATGGGAAGATCTAAGCCCCTTGTAATTCCGAGCGGGAGGAGGCTTGATGGCATGTTGATCTGATCGGACGAATAACTAACAGCTCGGTTCAGATCATGAGAGCGGACAATGTTCGATGAAGGTCTATAACCACTTTGATTGAGACCTTACTTACCGGAGGGACCAAGCCGACTCCATATTTCGAAGCAGGCGCTCTTCGAACTGAACTTAGAAACTACCATAAGTGGACGTGGCCGATTACTTCGCTCATAGATACGCACGATGTGCATGATTTTATACATGATCCTTGGATTTTGCGCAGTATCTCCATGATCCGAAAATCTCCTTGATTGAGTGAATCGTGCCGTGATTAATGGACCCAGACCATTCGACAGTCAGGTATAAATACATGAAGACCCTATTGCTACAGGTATGCAACATCTGACACTCTCCCTCTATTTTTCAACTTAAACCCCGATTCCCTTGACCTGACTTAGGCATCGGAGGGTCTCCCGGTTTAGCCAGGGTCTCCTTTGCTCACCTTTTGTGCAGGACCAAGGTCCATCCGAGGAGTGGAGGGTGATCCAGATTTTGACCTCAACAAAAATAATCTGATTGACCTATTTCAGCAAACAAGTGTCCAAGAATCAAAGGCTAGGATTGTTCAACCAATTTGATTTTGGTTCTTTAAGATAGCACCCGTGAGTTCTATAATTTATCTGGTTTAATTTGAGTTAATGTATGCTACAAGGACAATTTCCAGCTGAGTGCTTATCAAGCATTACAAGTAGACCGAATATCAAATAATTGACCGTTCATGGGCTGAGTTTCTGCTAGTGGGCATTTTCAGGTCCAAGACCTTTCCATTAGATACCAATCTGAGCTGGGCCATGGCTCAGGTCATTAGCTCATGGTATAAGGTCTAGCAGCTACCAACTTACAAGTTACCGTGAACCAATCAACAAGTTCGATTGTGTAATGGGAGATCCCAACATTTTGGAAGTTAGGAAAGGGATGTCTGCCACTAAAATGTCCTACTTGAGTGTGGTGCGTTTAGGGGTGTACATGAACTGGGCTAGCTCGGTCAACTCACTCGACTCGGCTCGAAAGATCTCAAATCGGCTTGGTTCGAAGCTGGGTTTGATCCGAGTCGAGCTGGTTTTTAGAGCTTAAAAATGAGTTGGAGTCGAGTTCGAGCTGGCCCAGCTTGAATTGACTTGGTTCAAACCCAACTCGAATCGAACTCGGATTGAACTAATTCGATGACTCGATTGCTTTGATATTGATGTTTCTCACCAAGTGTTTGATGAAATGACTCAACGAAGTGTCGGCCGGTGGTAAGGAAGGTATGTTTCATCAAATAAATCTTTTTTTTTCTTGATTTTGATGCTGCTTATGAGGCGTTTGATGAAATACCTGTAAAATCCTGCTACTGGTGTTTTACATTCGATGAGAATTTGAAGGTGCAATCTGTGTGTTTGTGAAAATGCTGCATAGGCCAACTCGGCATGATCTTGGCTCAAACTTGGCTCGAACTGGCCCGGGTTGCTGTCCGAACCAAGTTGAGCTGGCCAGTCAGGCTCGAGAACCGAGCTGAGCTGAGTTTGAGCTGAGGTCAACTAGTGGCCAAGCTGAGTCGAGCTGAGGGCAGCTTGACTGGGTTCAACTCAATTTACACTCCTAGGTGCTTTGCATGAATGAACAACTCAAGGTATCAAAACTCAAATGTGTCGCATCACATGTATTCTTGAGTAGGAATGATTTTTAGGCTCCATATAGAACATGTGATTTTGAATGTCCCTTTTCATTTGCCTGGAGGGCCCACCGTGGAGTATAGCCCAAATTCAATCCGTTCATCATGTCCACCCCTATCATGTTCTCCTTAGATTTTAAAAATCAGGACAATATCAAACTCAAGTAGGCCAGACGAGAATCATACCTAAAACTACTAAAATCGCATGTTGTAGCTTACATGACTCTTTTTTGCATTGCCTAATTTTGTGTCCATGCATCCACGTGGGATGCATCTTTTGCTGGAATATAAAAATAAAAAAAAATGAACACAAAATGTGTTAGAAAATTTGATTGGATACACCGAAAATATAAAAATAATAATTAAAAAAGAACAATTTCACTAGGCTGAATCACGTATAAAATACGCTGTCCTTAAAGCGTGATTCGTCCCCTTATCACTGCTGGTGGGTTACAGACGAATTGCTTCCAGGATAAGACAAGCCTTATCTGGATCCAGCGTGCAGCAATCACGATAGGTCCACTGAGGAACAGTTTTAACGCAATAGATTTCTTCTGGCAGATTTAGACGGTAGAGATGATCACAATATTCTAACAATGGAGCTAAGGACTGTTTCTGATTTGATGAGAGAGATGGTGTGTTGAGATGATGAAATCGGACTGGAATGGTCCAGTTTATATAGGCCTCTGGTTTAGACCCGTTGCTGTGTGGTATTCAATGGTCCAGAACGTTTGAAAAACGTTTCTGGCCGTTGTCCATTAATCCCAGACGTTTCTGGTCGTTAGATCAAAAGATCTGACCGTTGGATCATCCTGGCCCGTCCGTTTTCGGACCGTTTGGCTTTCAAGGCAGAGAGCCGTTTTTAGAAACGGCTGGACGTTTCGGATTCTAGATCCGACCGTTCTCAGTCACCTATAAAACCCAGGCTCCTTTCGGATTTTCAGATCCACACCGCCCTAAGTCAGAGCAAAGTGCGCCATCTAGCGCCACTACAGCCACACTCTGCCTCACTGCCTCACTGCCCACGCCCACGCCCGCCCGCCCGTGCCCGTGCCCTCCCGAGCCCTGAGCTCGAGCGCGCGCCGCGCGTGCGTGCGTGCGTGTGTTCCAGTGCTTCGCACTGGAACACGCAACCCTTATTTCATCTCCTCCAAAAAGCTCCAAGTAAGAATACCCTTCTCAACATCTCATATAAACCACAAAATTATTTCAACCATTTCCGATGTGGGATAAAGCACACACCGCACTTTAAGATTTGAAAGAAAGGAAAAAGCGTTTTGGCGGCAAAATCCCGAAATTTTGAAAATTTTGAATTTTCTTTTTATTTTTTCAAAAACCACTAAATTTCAACAATCCCCCACTGGTTTTTTAAACAATAAAACTCTGCCAGAATAATAACAGTTATTATGCATAAAGAAAGATATCTTGCGATTTTAATCTTTCCTTAGTGTAAGTACTTTAAAGTTATTTCGAAATTCCTGGTTGCCGCAGCATTGAACCAGTTATTCCTATATGATATAACCGAAAATACCACACACATAATAGCTCCTGCGTTAAGTGTTCCTTTATAATCTCGCTTAGCACTTTTAATGGCCATGTGCTTATCCTGTTTCATGAACGATCCCGAGATAACTCTAAGTCTCATGAGAAGCGGCACCACTTCTACGTTCACATAGGTGAAATCCTTCCAGTGTTTCCGTTAAAACACTTGTCCTGTTTGACTGGACTTCATTAAGAGTTTAATACTCATCCCTCTTTTATAACGGCCAGCACTTTCATCTTGGATGGGTTGTTGATTTATTTAGTGCTGAAACTTTTCACTTATCAGTAAATTGTTGTTACCCATTAAACCCAAAAATTAGAGATTTTCTAATTTAGGGTTGGGTTTCTTTCACTGGTGAAACTTTGAGTAAAGAGTTTCAACCCCATCCCTCTAGATGTTGTCCTTACTACCTCTCTCGTTAGAGGTTTAGTAAAAGGATCAGCCAAGTTATTACTTGACTTTACATATGAGATCGCAATGATTCCATCTTGAATCAATTGCCTTACATAGTCATGTCTCAAACTTATGTGTCTGGACTTTCCATTATAGGTACCGCTATAGGCTCTCGCTAGAGTGGCTTCACTATCACAATGAAGTGAAACAGCCGGTATAGGCTTCGCATAGAATGGGATTTCTAATAGAAGATCCCTTAACCACTCAGCCTCTTTGCCTGTAGCAGCTAAAGCTATGAACTCAGATTCCATAGTTGAGTGCGTTATGCAAGTTTGTTTCTTGGATCCCCAAGATACAGCTGCACCTCCTAGGGTGAATATCCACCCTGTAGTGGACTTGTTGTCCCCTGCACTCGATATCCAACTTGCATCGGTATATCCTTCCAATACTGCTGGAAATTCTGAGTAAAATAACCCTAGTTCTTTGGTTTCTTTAAGATAACCTAGAACTCTACTTATTGCTTTCCAGTGTTCAACACTTGGATTACTCGTAACCTACTTAGTTTACTAACAGCATATGCTATATCCGGTCTTGTGCATTGCATTGCATACATAAGACTGCCTATAGCACTAGCATACTCTAGTTGTGCAACTGCTCTTCCACTGTTTTCTTTTAACTTGATACTTGGATCGAACGGGGTCTTTGCCTCTTTAATTTTCAAGTGGTTAAACTTGTTTATAATTTTCTCAATATAATGAGACTGGCATAATGCAAAACCCCCACTATGTTTTTTAACTTTGATACTTAATATGGTATCCACTTGTCCAAGATCCTTCATTTTGAAAACTGAAGAGAGAAACTTTTTGGTTTCAGTTACACCTTCCATTTTATTACTGATTATTAACATATCATCTACATACAAGCATATGATTACAATATAATCATTACATACTTTTGAATATATGCATTTATCAGCAATATTATGTTCAAAACCATAAGACAGAACTTTAGAATCAATTTATCATGCCACTGTTTTGGTGCTTGCTTTAATCCATACAAAGACTTAACTAGTCTACATACTTTTCTTTCATTTCCTGGTAGAACAAACCCTTCTGGTTGCTCCATGTAAACCTCCTCATCGAGATCACCATTCAGGAATGCTGTCTTCACGTCCATTTGATGGATATGAAGATGATGTATAGATGCAAGAGCAAATAAGATCCTAATCGATGTTATTCGAGCTACTGGTGAATAAGTGTCAAAATAATCGATTCCTTCTTTCTGTCGGAAACCCTTAGCAACTAATCTTGCCTTAAAGGTTTGAATTGTTCCATCTGTGTGATATTTTTTCTTAAATACCCACTTACAACCTATTGGTTTAGAACCTGGAGGTAGATCTACCAATTCCCATGTTTGGTTAGATATTATTGAATCCATTTCATCATTAATAGCTTCTTTCCAAAAAGCGGAGTCTCTAGAAGTCATAGCTTCTCTAAAGGTTTTAGGTTCATCTTCTATGGTTAAAACCATAGGTATTTTTCTAATCACCTTCTCTCTATCACCCTCTACTAGATGAAAAGAGAGTCGTTGAGAGTCTATTTGATCAGGATCAAGACTCTTTTCTACTCTTGCTCTTTGACTCCTACGAGGTTCACTAGGAGCTTTCTCTTCTATTTGTGTTTCTTTTATAATTTCATTTGGAGATTGAATCTCAGCATTCTTTTTCTCCGTGAATACAGAATTCTCAAAGAACTCTACATCTCTAGACTCTATGATTACATTGGTGTCTAAGTCTAGAAGTCTATAGGCTTTACTATGTTGTGCATATCCTACAAGGACGCACTTGATAGCTCTTGGTCCTAACTTAGTTCTTTTAGGTTCTGGAGTTCTACAGTATGCAAGACACCCCCACACTCTAAGATACCCAATATTTGGTTTTCTTCCTTTCCATATTTCGTATGGAGAGGTCTTGGTTTTCTTAGATGGAATTCGGTTTAAAATATGACAAGCGGCTAACAATGCTTCTCCCCATAGGTTTAATGACAACTGTGCTTGTATTAGCATTGAGTTGACCATTTCTACTAAAGTCCTATTTTTCCTTTCTGCTACACACATTTTGTTGTGGTGTATAAGGTGCTGTACACTGATGTATTATGCCGTGTTCTTCACAATAGTTAGAAAATTCATTAGAGAAATATTCTCCACCTCGATCACTACGAAGGATTTTAATATTTTTATCTAATTGATTTTCTACTTCGGATTTATAGATCTTGAATGCATTATATTTCTATATTTCTAGCGCACACTACAGCCACACTGCCTCACTGCCCACGCCCACGCCCACGCCCGTGCCCGTGCCCGAGCCCGAGCCGAGCGCGCGCGCGCGTGCGTGCGTGCGTGTGTTCCAGTGCTTCGCACTGGAACACGCAACCCTTATTTCATCTCCTCCAAAAGCTCCAAGTAAGAATACCCTTCTCAACATCTCATATAAACCACAAAATTATTTCAACCATTTCCGATGTGGGATAAAGCACACACCGCACTTTTAGATTTGAAATTTTCGGAAAAAGCGTTTTGGCGGCAAAATCCCGAAATTTTGAAAATTTTGAATTTTTTTTTTATTTTTTCAAAAAACCACTAAATTTCAACAAAATGGATGGCTTGAATGGTGGGTCACCTTATCTAATTGTTCCTCACCTCTTTCTTGATTTGGCTGAGTCAGATGTATGCTTTACGACACAGTCAGCCCCAGACTAAGTACCACAAAATGATCTCATCTTGCGGTGTAGAAATTTTCCTCTAATTTAGGTTTTTTCTTTCTTTCTTAAAATGAAAAATTAGATTTTGGGATTTAAAAATAAAAAATAAAAAAAGAAGTTCTGGTCCACTATCCTTTAAAAAAAAAAAAAAAAAAATCTAAAAAACCTACGTACATGCCCATAAAGAAAGAAAGAAAAAAAATCGAGTGTACACAAAACACACAATGATTTATATGGAAAAATCTTTGTGGGAAAAAACCACAACACAAAATGACAAGCAATCTATTATTTAAACAAAATTACAAGATATGAAATCAACTTATATGCAAGCCATAGAGTAGAAAACCCTATATCCCCTTTCTCCAAATCCTCTCCCTCTAGAACAAGCTTCTAATTCTTCGTATTATCTTAATCCTGTATTACGCCTATATTATATAACACAGATCCGAAATTAAAAATAAAACCGTGCACTTACACAAAAGTTGTACAAAAAAGTTGTACAAATTGTCAATTGAAACATCAATCGAATCGGCTTCAATTCAGGGACATCATCAAATCAACCATACTTTCGATCGAATCAAAAGTGCCCAACAGTGTTTAGAGAGCTAACTTGATTTTTCGAATTTTCTTAATCAAATCAAAACAGTTTTTGATTAAATAAAAAACAACAAATCTATTCAGAGACCAAATTGGTAAAAACATAATTTTCTCAATTGAATCGAAGCTGACATCGATTCGATCGAAATCCTCCATTTCAATATAGATTGAAGGCACCAATTTTAACAATTTCTACCGTGGTTTCAATCTCTATCTCCACTACTCCGAGTTGTTTCCTCTATCTCTAATCGTCTCCATGATAACTTCATCATGACTTCTTGTGCATACTTTGTCTTTATTCATCATTTACAAAGCCTAGAGAAATTGAACAAAATCTGAACTTCTCAGTAGGAACAACTTTTATAAGCATATTCAACTCATGTAGATCTTCTCAAGAGTAACACCGCATTCCTCTAACATCTGTTGGATAAAGTGGTGACACACATTCGTGCGGAAATGGTATACAGAGTTCTTTGCTAAATTGATCATGCTTTTATTGTCACGATTCACATGCACAACTTTCTGCTAACGCCCTAACTCATTCATTATACCTCTCTACCAAACAACTTTGTTGAATGCTTTTGTCATCGCCATATATTCCACTTCGATCGTGAAAAGAACAACTACAGACTGAAGCTTCAATATCCAGTTGATCGCTCCACCTACTAGCACAAACGAGTAACTGAATGTCGACCTTCTATTATCCATGTTTACAAATTATAATCGACGTCCATATAGCCTACTAGTTTCTCCTCGAATTTCTCAAATGTCAAGACATAATCCACTGTACTTCATATGTAACGAAGTAGCTATTTCAATGCCTCGTAGTGTTGCTTGCCGAGTGAGACATGTATTTTCTTACAATACCCATTATATGTGAAGTATCTGGTCTCATACAAACCATGGCTTACATCTGTAGGGCACACTAGATGTATACTGCTTTTCTTCATATGATGCAGGGCATTATTCCAAAGAAAGCTAAAAGTGAGTAGTGCGGGTAGTGCTAATCAGTTTTACCTTGTCTATCCCAAAATTGAGTAAGACCTTCTTAAGATACTCCTCCTGATATAACCATAGCATGCTCCTTTTCATGTCCCTGTGTATATCAATACAGGAGATTCTCTTTGCAGCCCTAAGATCTTTCATTTCAAATGTCCTGGATAATTAAGCCTTCAATATGTTAATCTCAGACATGCTTTAGCTGACGATAAACATATCATCAACATACAATACCAAAATAATGAATTCCCCATCACTCGATACTCTAAAGTAGACACGATGATTGAATTCACTTCTAGTAAACGGTAAACCTTTGGCTCAATATGAAATAATCAAACTTTTTTTTTTATCACTGCCTAAACAACTATTTCAGCCCATACAATAACCTCCTGAACCTTTTTTTATTAAAAAAAATTATTACACACGCACACACACCCCCACACACTCACGCTGCAGTGGAATTTCACCACCTATGGATACTCGAACCCTTGATCGGGTGTTGAAACTCTTGAGAGTCTACCACTCGAGTAAGAGTAAGGATCCAATAACTTCCTTAACCTGCAAACATTATTCTTTAACCCCTGTACCTCGAACTCTTCTGATTACTTCATGTAAATTTATTCTTACAATTCTACATGTACAAAGGCAGTCTTTACATCCAACCGTTCCAGTTTAAGATTTTATTGGATAACCAACGCCAAAACAAATCTGATAGATACTCGCTTGACCACATGTGTAAAAATCTCGCTGAAGTCGACACCCTCTTTTGCATAACCCGATGTTCGTGAGAAATACACTCTATCTGTTTTACAGGATCATCTTAGGATAAGAAATGAAAAATCACGTGGATCCAAAACTCAAGGCACATATGATAAGAGGAAACATTGGAGATTTAGTAACCACCGTTAAAACATTTGTATGGCCACAAAAGCTCGGTATCAGGCCTTTATTATTATTATTATTATTTATCTTTTATATAATGTTTTCACCTCATCCCGGTGGGAATGATCTTTTTTTTTTTGAAGAAACGGTCAAAGATTTTATTAATCACACGAAGATAAACAGACCAGCTAGGGTCCCAACAAAAAAAGAGGGCCACACCCCGAACAAGAAGAACCAAACCCCAAGCTCCATAGGTGACTATACTATATAGCCAAATACAGAGCAGGGAGCCGAACACAAGAAAAAAAACCAAAACCTACACAGAGGAAGGGAGACCGAGCTGGGGTCGAACTAGGCGTACCGAATAGAGCCCAACCCCACTCTGTCGAGGAAAACCTGACCCCGGATAAGAGGTGGGAGGTCGTGAAGATGGAGAAAGACCTGCGAAGACTGCGACTCACTTCCCAAACAGGCCAGAGTGTCAGCCGGGCCATTGCCTTCACGCTTGATAACCTTGCAAGCAGTGGAGACTTTCTCCATGAGGGCCTGAATCCTAGCAATCCAGTGAGTCCATCGCCAAGAAGGGGTAGCTCGCCCTGAGATTACATCTATAACCAGTTTGGAATCCAATTCGATCTCAATGCGGGAAACTCCTTTCATGATAGCCAAGGAGAGACCATCATGCACCGCTCTCAATTCTGCCTTGTTGTTGGAGCCTAGCCCGTATCCTGACACAAAATCGAATACGAAAACCCCACTAGCATCTCTAACAATTCCTCCACCCCCTGACATGTCGGGATTGCCTCGAGAGGAGCCATCCGTATTTAGCTTAACCCACGAGAGGGGGGGTTTTATCCAGCGGATGATCTCCACCCGATTTTTCTTCGGCTTAGGAGTAGGGAGGCCCAGGTCAGCCCACAGAGAAGGACGAGGGCAGGGAGTGTATCTTGGCCTGCTCTCAAGCTCCAACAGAGATTTCATCGTCCGATTGATTTCTGCTAAGCAATGGGAAGTCTTCGCCGCCTTGCCATCGAACTTGGCCGCATTTCTAGAGCACCAGATGACCCAAAGGTTCACTCCAGAAAGGAGTTTGGGATGAGTAAAGGGGGACCTCCAATGGAGGAAGCCGTCCACCATTGTCTGAGCCTCTCAACAACAGATTGGCCTCCATAAAGGAGATACCCGACAGGATTCCGAAGTGGCACCAGATTTGACGAGCTAGCTGGCCATAGAGGAAGAGATGACTTAAAGATTCGGCGTTGGGGCGCGAATGAGCGTCCACTGTGCAACAGACGCATTAAGACGCGAGCTGGATCGCCTTTTCCTGAAGCCGAACATCCACCGCAACTGCCTTATGCAGCAGCCGCCACAAGAATAAGGACATTTTAGGCGGGAGTTTTCCATGCCATACCCAGACGGACCAGCTTCTCGGAGGCTGATGCACTCCGCACAATTGCCACGCCGATTTCACCAAAAAAATCCCCGAAGGATCATGAGGCCAAAAAGGACCTTCAGACCCTGGCAAGGTGGCAAATCCCTCTTGGAAAATGAAATTGAGCACTGCTTGGGGAAGGTAGGAAAGAGCCGAGGAGGGCGGGAGGGGTCCAGCTGACCTTAGGAAATCTTTAATGGGCTGGTTGATGATGGAGTCGGGGATTGGGCTGGTTGCAAGAAGACGCAGGGGGCCCAGCCCCGAACCAATTATCCTTCCAGAGACTGCCGTCACCGCTGCCCACGTGCCACTGAACAAGCTCATCTATTACAGGGATCATCGCCCTTACTTCCTTCCACAGCGGGGAGTCCATCGAATGGGAAGGAGCTTGCTGCAGGCGTTGGACGTCCACCAAGTGCTTGGTCCTCATGAGCTCAGCCCAGGGACCTTTTGACTCCCCGAATTTCACTCTCCAGGCCATTTTCATTCTCATGGCATCCACAATTTCTTAAAGAGGTCTAATACCCAAGCCGCCCTCCTCCACGGGCCTGGAAATCCTCTTCCACGCAATCCAAGGAAGCTTATGACGCCCGTCAGACCAGCCCCAGAAGAACCTGTAGATGTATTGATTAAGTTTAGATAGCACCTGTTTTGGGACCTCTACTGCCGCCAAGACGTGGAGGGGAATAGAGCCAAGAACGTGCCTAATCAGGGTGGTTCTACCCGCTTGCGATAGGAGCCTGGCTTTCCAACCGCTAACTCTTTTTTCCATCTTGTCCAACAAGAACTGAAAATCAGTAATTTTGGATCTGCCCCGCACTAGCGGCACACCCACGTAACGGACCCCCCCGATGCCCCTTCTCATGCAAAGGATGCGCTCTAAGGATTTGATCCACTCTCAGGGAGCTTATCAGAGCAGAGGAAACAGCTCTTATGGCGATTGATGCGCTGGCCTGAAGATTCCTGAAACGCCGAAAGGAATTCATTCACCTTTTGGATGAATGACCTGCTGCCGTTCAGGAACAGGAGAGTATCATCGACAAAAAGCAGGTGCGACAGAAGAGGGCAGCCTCTTCGAATTTTGAAGGGCGAGCTCATGCCGCTGGTGATCAGACGCCGAAAGCCTAGGGAGAAAATTTCTGAAGCCAGGATGAAAAGAGCAGGGGAGAGAGGGCACCCCTGACGAAGCTCACGAGAAGATTTAAAGTAGCGCGTTACCTCCCCATTGATTAAAACCGAGAACCAGTTGTTCCCCCAACATCTTTCCATCAGGGAAATCCACTCCTGGCTGAACCCAAATTTATTGAGCACCGCTTTAAGGAAACCCCAGTCAACTCTGTCGTAGGCTTTTTCTAGGTCCAACTTAATCACCAAGTTCCCTCCTCTGATCTTCCTATTCAAATCTCTTAACACTTCCTTAGCATACGCTATATTCTCTGAAATTTGCTGACCTTGCACAAACGCCCCTTGTTTGGTGGAAATCAGCTTGGGGAGGAGCCTGCTCAGCCTAGTTGCTAGGATCTTAGCGAAAATCTTGTAGACAACATTACATAGGCTAATAGGACGGAACTCAGAGAAGGTCGTAGCCGGGTTTTTCTTCGGGACGAGGCAAATGAGAGACGAGGAGAAAGCCTTAGGGAATTATGCTCCTTCGAAAAGGGAGAGCGCAGCCGAATGAATATCGTCACCCACAATTAACCAGCATTGGATAAAGAAGGAACTAGAGAATCCGTCCGGGCCAGCTGCCCCATCTTGAGGGATCGCCTTGACCGCCTGAAACACTTCGTCTTTGGTGGGGGGCAGCAGGAGAGTCAGGTTGTCTTGGACGAATACTAGGGGAGGCACAACCTGAAGGAGCTCGGGGGCCGGCGAAAGAGGATCAACCGAGAAGAGATTGGAGAAAAAAATCTACTGCTGAGGACTTGATGGCGTCCTGGTCGCGGTGAACCTGCCCCATATCGTCCGTTATCGAAGAAATTTCTGACCTTTTGATACGCTCCATGGCAGAAGCATGGAAGAACTTGGTGTTCTTATCTCCCTCCTGCAGCCAATGAGCCCTGGCTTTTTGTTTCCAAAATAATTCCTCCATGAGGAGAAGCTGAGAGAGATTTTTAAGAGGAAGATGTGAACCTCTCCGAGGATTTTGTTCGATATCTCCCACGATGTCTACAACATCATGATAATGTATCCTTCCAATGCCCTCCCACGAAGGAGGAAGTGTTCTCCGCCCGTGCAGCTATTCGAAAAGAGGGGGCAGCCGGTCCAGACGGTTTCTTGGCTGCCTTTTTCTCGAATTACTGGAATACTATTGGTGTGATGATATTCATAGAGCTGTTATAGCTATGTTCCAAGGGAAGGTTATGACAAGAGTTTTCAAAACCACTCTGATCTGTCTTATCCCAAAGACCCCTTCGGCAACCAAGCTTTCAGATTTCAGGCTTATTAGCCTGTGTAACGTATTATACAAAATCTTTGCAAAGGTTCTTGCTAACCGTTTAAGCTGTATTTTACCAAATTTGATATCTCAGGAACAAGGAGCATTCGTCCAAGGCAGGTACATCGGTGAAAATATTAGTCTTGCTTAAGAAGCAATGCGAGATATCAACAGGCCATCTAAGGGAGGAAATCTAATAATCAAGCTCGACCTCGAAAAGGCTTATGATAGGGTAAGTTGGAAGTTCCTCAAGTTGTCCTTGTTCAAGTTCGGCTTCAATGAGAAAAGTGTGCAACTGCTTGAATCATGCTGGGATAACAATTGGTTTTCCATTCGAATTCTCATAAACGGCGAAGCGTCAGGTTTCTTCAAATCTTCTAGAGGTCTCCGTCAGGGAGACCCCCTTTCCTCGGCCCTCTTCATCATAGCAATGGAAGCCTTCTCTTTCAATTTGAAGCTGTTGTTCACTGAAGGAAGATGCATCTCATTTAATTTCATGCGCGGTAGCCCGACCATTTCTCATCTTCTATATGCGGACGACATGCTGGTCTTTCTCAACGCTAGCAAACATTCTCTCGCCGCAATGAGGGATTTCCTACGTGTGTTCCAAGCTGCTACAGGCCAAAGAATAAATTACAGCAAGAGCAGTTTTATTGCTCCTTCAAAATGGTCGGAGGCCAAAATCAGATCCACAAAAAGGGTGCTGGGATTTGGGCAAGCTAGAGACAAAATGCGTTACCTGGGGGGCCCTCTGATTAGAGGGAGAATCAGGTTAGCTAATTTTCAAGCGCTTCAGGAAAAGGTTACCAACAAGATTTCAAGATGGGCAGCGAGACACATCTCTCAGGCAGGAAGAGCTACACTGATCCGTCACGTCCTAGGAAGTTACCCGATACACATCATGGCAGCAATGCATATTCCTACGAAGGTAATTCAAAATCTGGATAGCAAACTCGCGGATTTTTTTTGGGGTTGGGCTGACGGCAAAAAGAAACACCATTGGATTGCTTGGCAGAAAGTTACCAAACCAAAAGAGGAGGGGGGTTTGGGAATCCGGAGTCTAAGGGAGGTGATGCACGCCCTTCGATTGAAGCTTGCATGTAATGTGAAGAATGGGAAAAACAGGGGGCCGTGGGTCCAATTGATGTAGACCAAACATGACAGGGATCTGAACGATGCTGCTTCAGCTTCCATACAGAGAAACACATTCACTTTATAGAAGAAGGTCAGGTTTTTCCTGCCAACGGTCCAAGAAAATACTATTTGGACGGTGGGGCGAGGAGAAGCTAACATTTGGGCTGATAATTGGAGCGGATTGAGCCCTCTACAACACCTAGCCACAGCCCCAATCCCTCCTGAATTGAAACAGCTTCAGGTCAAAGATTTTCTGGGAAAATCAGGTCGGCTTCCTCCTTCCAGGATTTTTGAGTTTTTGCCTCAGACAACAATTGAGGAAATTTTCGCAAGGGGCTTCGCTACCTCGGATGAACCAGCAGAATGTATTTGGCCCCATGACCCATCTGGAAACTTCTCTCTAAAGTCTTCTTGGAAGATACTCAGGGGTCCTTCTACTCAGATCTCGTGGGGGGGCTAGATCTGGGATGGAAAATTTCCACCAAAAATTTCAGTATTCATCTGGCGACTGCTTCAAAATGCCATCCCAGTCGATAGCGCTGTACAATCAAAGGACATTGCTCTTGCCTCGAAATGCAGATGTTGTCATCTTGAATCCACTGCAGCTCCAAATTCAGAAACCATCAACCACTTATTCCTCTCTGGGCAGCAGGCGGTTCAACTCTGGAATCATTTCAGGGGTCTTTGTGGAGTTACCCCGGTCCCTCAAAACTCGGTGATAAGTATTATTCAGCAATGGAGAAGCGCGGCAGCTCCTGGTTCCGCCTCTCATCATATCAGATCTTTTCTCCCTCTTCTGATTCTCTGGGAATTGTGGAGAGCTAGGAATGAAGCAACTTTCGACGACAAGAAGATGAACGTCGTCCAAATGTCCATTGCCAGGATCAATTGGTGGGCCGCTCAGACAATCCATAACTTCCAGGTTTTTACTTCTAGCTCTGCTCCTCGTACAGTCTCCCCCCTCCCAACTCCCCTAGTGCATCAAAAAATCAGTCCTTCGCCTACTGTGATTAAATAGCTTCAGCCCATGCCGGGTTGGGTTAAATTAAATGTGGACGGGTCAGCCAGGGGTAACCCGGGTCTCTCTGGAGGCGGTGGGATTTGTAGGATGGATGATGGCTCTTTTATTTTTGCCTTCTCCGCTGGGTATGGTCATGGGATGAATAACCAAGCGGAATTACGGGCAATTCATGATGGATTAGAGTTCTGTCTGAAAAAAGGGATGAACAGGATTATTGTAGAATCAGATTCCAAATTGGCTACGGATATTCTAATGGGAGAGGCCAATTGCCCATGGAATTGGAAACCTTGGGTGAATAGAATCAACAACCTGAGAAAGTCAGCTACTTGTTCCTTCAAACACATTCTTTGTGAAGGAAATGGTCCGGCTGATAGCTTGGCGAAATTGGGTAACAAAACTCAAGAGAAAATCTATCATCTCCATATCCAATCCCTGCCCAGGGAAACAAGGGGCTTGATTTTCCTGGATAAGGTGGGCCTTGGAACGTTTCGGTCAGTCCATTAGCCCACTTTCTTCTATGTCCTTTTCTTATTTCCTTTTCTTATTGTACAGTGGTGGTATACGATAGGCGGCCCATCCCCTTTTTTGTTGAGGGGCTCGTTCTAAATCTGTAGGCTGTTGGCCATTGATCATTTTGAGGTTAATGAAATCGTTATTAAAAAAAAAAAGAGACAAATATATATATATATATATATATATATATAAAACAAGTTGGCAATTGAGCTAGCCAAAAATCTGGTGCAACATGGAATGAGCAAGCACATCGATACTACGTATCACTTCTTAAGAGATCAAGTAAAGCAGAAAATAGTGAAATTGAAGTATTGTCATACTACTGAACAGGTAACGGATATTTTCACCAAGGCACTATCGATAGATGCATTTAGACGACTAAGATCGATGCTTAGAATGAAGCCTGTTTTGGTTTGAAGGGGAGTGTTGGAAAGTCCAAACCAAATGGACAGTTACGTTAAAATTTTCACATTTTTCACATGTGGCGGTGGATTTCCAAACGTTGGAAAGTGATAGAATAAATGTAGTTAATGAGAGCATATTAGGTATTTTATATAAGTAGCAGTGACTATATAAGAAGGTGTTGTGCTGCACGTTCAATACATAAAACAGAAAACAAAAAGAAAAGAAAATTCAAGCTTGATAGCTTTTTCAATACAGATCACTTTTATATGTTTTTTAATTCCCTTCTTGTACAAGTGTTTTGAATCATCCCCTAAGGCTTTGTGAAGCTAACAGTTTTTAATGGTCAATCAAAACTGTTTCCTATACTACATCCACCTGAGATTTGGATTTTTTATTTTTTTTATTTGGGGGGGGGGGGCGGAACGGATGAACAGCCAGAATACACACATCAAGGTAGGCCCCATGGTAAGGGTTGCACCTAATCCGCTCCAATTCCAATAACAATAGCAATCTGATATGCACGATATTCCAATTTTCGGGGCCATTTTTGAAATCAGTGGTGAAATACAATGCTGGTGCAAGACAGCAATGTTGAATGTGGTGATGTCCATCTGCACGATGTTCACTCGTTTGTTCCTACTTCCTCTCTTTATCTCCTATGTTGGTTTGGGCTCGGGCTCATGTCATTAATGTTGATGATTTGGCAGATGCACTCCATGTCTGTGAAGGGAAAAAGAAAATGGGTGGAAATGAACTCTCAAAATGCAATTGAGGAGCTCAATGTCAATTCATTTGGAAGCTCAATGTCAATCAAGGTGGGCCCACTTGAGCCTTGAATCTGCCTCAGTTTTTGTCCTAATTCATAAAATGGTATAAAAAAATTTAATGGACCGTGTGGATCTAAAACATACATCATGATGGCCAAGGAAGTACACTTCCGGTTTTCTTCCAATGTAAATATTTTATCCACACCGTTCACTGCTTTTCTCAGATCATTTTAAGTTATTATACAAAATATGAAGCAGATACACAAATCAAATGGACCACATCAAAGGAGGCTGCAGTGATAATGACACCCACCGTTGAAACCTTTCTAAGGGCCACCGATGATGTTCTTTTTACCACCCAACCTATTAATAAGGTCATGCAGACTTGGATGAAGTGAAAACACAAATTTCATCTTGATCCGACACTTCTCCAGCTCCCAAGAAGTTTTTAAACGTTCAATACCCACTTTGTGGTCGACTTAAGCCATGAAACAGCTCAATTTTTGGCTTTTATATTAAAATAATAATATAAAAACTATTAACGGTGTGGATAAAATATTTACGTTACGGTGGGCCCCACAGATCCCTGCCTGGACAGTAATGGGTAGGATGCAATCTGCGTCCTTATCATGGTACCAACCTTGACATGTATATAATGTATCCATCCCATCCATTCACTTTTCCATATCATTTCAGGGCATTATCCAAAAAAATGAAGGACATCCAATTATCAGATAGACCATAACATAAGAAAAGTGGTGACCATTATGGATCATAAAAGTTTTGGATCAAGTTGATATTTATTTTCCCTCTACATCCAGGCTTATGTGAACTTATCATGCAAATTGGATCGCAAATAAAAACTATGGAGACATTAAAGTGAGCCCTAAGAAGTTTTTGATGGTAGGGTGTTCAATCCCCACTGTTTCCTACACTACAACAAATTAAGGCTTAGCCGACTGATGGGTTTATCCTTTGCCCGCAGCCCGTTTTAACGGATGCGGGCAAAAGGTCCCTTTCTATTAAAAAAAAAAAAAAAAAAAAAAAAAAGGCCTATCCATAAAGCCTTTCTATTTCTTTTTTGCTTCTTGCAACACCCGGCAGCAGCGATAAAGGTGAAACTCTGTGATTTTTCTCCGACCTGCTCCCTCGATTCTCTCGGAAAACCCTACTACCGATTTTCGATCTCTATCCTCTCTCTCTCTCACACTTTAAATGCTGGAGGAGAGAGCTCTCCTTTGTATTCACAGATCTCAACGAGCTCACGTTTTCAAAGGTGGACCCGTTTGGTCGCGTTCGCATCGGATCTAGGGTTTCTTTTACTTTCTCGCTTCCCGTTTTATCGATTTAAGGTAATTGCAAACGCAATCTTTTCGATCTCGTCTTCCTGCATTGTAAGGTTAGGGTTTCATCGAACTGCATTATGTTTTCTAGGGTTTTTTGAGTCACATTTGTGTTCTGCAACGATTTTTGGGGGTTTCTGGAGCTGCATTTTGATGTTGAGATCGTTTCATAGGATTTTTATTTTTATTTTTTAAAAATTTTGTCTGATGTTTTTCATTTGTGCTTTTGATGATGTAGATCTTTTGAATATTAATTAATTAATTTTTTTTAATTTTCTTTTAATTGAGGGATTTGAAATTTCTGGGGAGGAGATTTTTTTTTTTGTGTAGTTCTTTGATTGGGAGGAAAAACAGAGAAATTGAAAAAAGAAAAAAGAAAAGAAAAGAGATAATGCCTTTTTTGGTAATAGGTAGCATTCGAGAAACTGGCATGTGCAGTATTTGATTTCCATTGCGGTTTGGGATGTTTATTTCAGAGATAATGCCTGCGTGGGAAAAAAAATCTGACCAATAACATAATGACTAATATGCAGAATAGTTATTGAGCTCTCCATCTACATTCATACGACAGTGGCAAAGATGTATAGGATCGAGATCGTTCATCTGCTAGGCCCCTGTTTGGATGGGCTACACCTATAAACTTACACAGGTGGGATGAATTTATCCTCTGATTTGATGATTTTTGTTGATTAAAAACTGATGGTTAGAAAAAAGTCTGACCAATGATTTACATACAATGAGCAGATATTCTCCCATAAGGGGCATGAGGAATTTAGGGCCTGTTTGGATGGACCCTCAAAATGGGCGTTTGACACCCAATCACCGTTTTGAGTTGAACCATAGTTCGTGTTGGGTGTTTCTATGCACTTCTGCAAACCACAGTCTGATCTCCACTTGTTGAAGTAGGCGCTAAAAACCTCGCCGGCGAGTCGACTGAAAGTTGTGGGAAAACCTCTAGTGCAAGAAACACCCTTTTGCGAAAGTTGCATCCAGATGGGCCCTTAGATTGACCCCTCTGGCCCTCATTTCCTATCATACTCAAAGCAAATTTGTATTTTTTTATTGTACTTCTACTCAAAGCAAATTTGTATTTTTTATTGTACTTTATTAAAGTGTTAAGTATTGCGTTGATTCTTTAAATTTACTGAACAAAATAGTTTTGTGTTGTTATTTAGTGAGTTGGTTTTCATTAAATCCAGTTATTTATTACTAGAATTCCAGAAAGAAGGGATATTAGGCGCTTTTCAGGATTCACCCCTATTTCTATCCACCCTATCTTCACCACATAGCTTGTGTTTGGATGCACTATTGAATTGAATTGTGATTAGTCCAATGAAGTGGAAATGACCAATTTGTAATTACCTTCCTCAAGTGTCCAGATAAACCCAAGCTCCAAATTGCAAATAAATTACTTTTGAGTCCGCCTTGAAAGGGAAGTAACTACAATTTAAGAGTTCGTACTTCCCATTTTGAATACTAGGAAACATCACTACAAGAAGGACATTTCCTCTTTGATTGAATTGGGTGTTCGTAATTCAATTCAGTTGCACAAACAAAGCATGGTGAGTACATGCTCTTTGCTTGGTTCATCAGCATCTAATCATCAATCATAGCAAACTCCAAACACGAACTCAGCCATGGGTTTGGGGTCATTTGGCAAACTGGAATTTTGAAGTAATTAAAGAATGTTTCCAGGAAAGAAAATCTCTGAGAAACAGATTCTTTTAGTCTGTGTGTGGGTGTCTGTGTGTTGACAGAATCCATTCCCCTAAAATTTACAAGCCACCCTCTGGCCAGAATTAAAAATCAGGCCTTTTACTAGAATTGGATTCCAACAGGAATCCATTTCTCACCTTTTTCAGGTTGTAAAACCCAAGAATTTATCCTACTTAGGGCCTGTTTGGACGCTCTTCCTCAATACGGATTTCCAGAAAGGGGGGAGTTAAGCTTAGTTTTTTGGTTGACTTGGCAAAAACCATCTGGATTGGTTTATGCTGAGTAGGCATTTTAGCAACTATTTTGTTGAGTGGGAGATGAGATAGAGGTTTCCAAAGTGCATCCAAATGCACAACATCAACTGCGGCTTGGATCAAACTGGCATTTAGGCCTCAAATGCCCCTTTGGAGGGTGCAACTAAATGGGGCTTTGGAGAATTCAATTTCCAGCTGCGTACTTTTTTGGGTTGCCAAATGCTAGAATTTTCCCTACTTTAGGATTCCAATTTCCGGTGGTGTACTTTTCCAGGTTGCCAAACGACCCCTTGGGAATAATGGATAAAAGAAAAAGAAAAAAAGAAGACACGTCAACACATACCATGGCCTTAGTCATGCAAAAATCAAACTATTTTGCTTCACTTCCTCTATTAATCCACCCAAGTGTAAACATACTTCCAATGCATGTGGGTGTGACTTATCACCCACCACAAACTCATGACAATCCCCATCAACTCTGCTCGTGTACAGCTCTAGTCTGGGCAAACAAACTTGGACTGGACTTGAACTGTATTACTATATCAATAAAGTCAGTTTGGATCTTTTACTGTCTTTTTATCCAACTTGATTGGGACTGTAATGGTTTCTGGCTGGTTTGGTTTTAAATTATGAAATGATGGCTCCCTGTTTTTTGTTATCTCTGAACTGATATGTGCTGCCAATTCGTAATCTCTGGTGTAATTTCCATGCCCTTGTTTACTGCAGATAATTTATAGTTGTATTTATATCAGTCTATTTTGATCTGATAAAAAAGTCATTTTGGTCTGACAAACTCCATGTGTCTGTAATGTGCAAACAATTTACTCTTAAAAAAAAAAAAAAAAAAAAAAACCAAAATGTGTGATATGTGGCTGATGCGATGTTGTTTCTTATTAGTTCATGTGTTCAAAAACGTCTTTTGAGATGGGCTTGATCACACCCAGAAAGGCATAATTAGTGCTAATATGATGTGACGGTTTATGGTAAAAGTGTTCTAGACATACTGCTTTCTTCTTTGCCTGGTCAATGATGGTACATTATGTTATCTAAATGGGATTGCAGGATCATGCAGAGTTGGTTATATCTAAGTTTTGGTCGGATATTGCCTGAGAATTATTAGATTGTGTTTGTTTTCCTTTCGGTTACATTTTAAGGCATCTTATGGTAAAAAAAGCTAGGATTCAGTGGCCTTATTGTTGTTTTTTGTTTGTTTTCATTAGTTTCTCATAGCAAGTTGCAATTTTGGTTCGTTTCCTTTTGCTATTGAAATGCTAGGAATTTACTTAGCATTTAGAAACTGCGGGCTGCTCCTTGTTTATTTTTCTTTGTTGGATAGACATGGTAGGTTTTCCACTAGAATTTTGATGTTAGTATTTATAGGTTTGTCTTTCCATATTTGAGTCCCCCATACCAAATTCATAGTCTCTCTAGGGTTTTTTTTTTTTTTTTTTTTTTTCTTTTCTGCATTTATATTTTTTGCAGATGGAGCCGGTTCTAAGTGGAAATTTGCCTCCTGGGTTTGATTCGTCTTCATGCCGCAGTGTGTAGTGCTAATGGTTTTTCTTCCTAGCTTTTGTCTTTTTCTCCTTGCTATTTTTTTTACTTTTATCCTTCTAGGGTGTGTCCTGTGAACTGTTTCCTATAATACTTCTCATTTGAGAAAATTTTCATGGTCCTCTCTTTAAGATTTCCCAACTATAACTAGCTTTCCTTGTTTTCGGTTTCTGACATTTTTCAGCTCATGCCTAAATGATCATGTATTGTCTTTTTCAAATGATCTTACTGTTGTTTAATTTGTTGCTATGGGAATTATCAGCAACTGAAATTTCTCTTGAGAGTGTGGTCTCTTTACTGATTGAATCTTGACATTTTCTTGTTCCAGGTGCCATTTACCAAATTTATATATTGGAATGGAATACACGCGGACACAGTTTTAAACTTGCTGGACAGGTGAAATTCATGCTTCTTGACATCATGCAGTCGTGATTTTATAATGGTAACAGATTCATGAATTTGTTTAGTTAATTCAGTGTTCACTTATTTTGTGGATTATGGTCCTTGTACAAGTTGATGTGGACAGAGTCGCTTGAGTTTTTTAGCTGAATTAACACGACTCATCAAGTCATGACTGAGTCATGCTGGCCAGTGAGTTTCTGTGAAACCTGGCTTGGAATCTCTTTGAACCGAGTCGACTCAACATGGTTGAGTTGACCCACCAAGTTTTAGTACTATGACATTCTTTTTGCTTGTGGTGGTAAGCATCTTCTTTGTTGCATCTCATATATGACGAGTGAACTGTGACATTCTGTTTGAAGCTCAACTTTAGGGAACTATTCAGGACCACCTACAAATATTCAACATTGAGACGAAGGCAAAAATGAAATCACATCAGATGCTGAGCAGGTGATAATGTCATCCACTTTAAACTTTATTAGCTCACTTTTCTATTTGTTTCATAGGTTGTTTCATTTCTCAATTAGTTTCCATGCTATATTGTTATATTCACAGGTTGTGTTTTGGAAGTGGATTATGCCAAAGATGTTGGGGCTGGTCACACAAACATCAGTGTATCATTGGTCAATAGAAGGTAATATTGCATTTTTCTTTTCGTACAAGGGTTCTTTTGAACTACATTCAGTTTCTTGCTTTTCTTTTTTGATAGATCAATTTATATTTCAATTAGGAACTTCCATTACATTGTTGAATTGCTGGCTTTAAAATTTACAAAACTTATTTGTAGGTGATTCAGAGTGTATAAAGATTTATTTCAGATATTTTGATATGTAACCATGTGCTAATATTTGTTTTTCATTGATCTACTTTTTTGTAGAAAAATAATGCCGCCTAGATGCCTAGCGGTGTGTTGATAGCAATCAGGTTGTAGACCTTTATCCTATATATGCATTGACAGATGCAGGTAAAAAGTTTGGAGCTCTATTATGAGCATCATTTCTTTGATTTCTATTTTCTTTCTAGAATTTTCATGGTGCTTGTGTTATTATTGTCAGGGCTCAAAGGAGAATATATATTCCTTACAACAACAAAACAAGGAAACTTGCAAAAGCCATGCCAAGAAAATATGGTTACATCCAGAGATTGATGTTCTTTTCATAATGGGCCTTTGAGGAATTCCATCCATTTGAAATGGAGAAATGCAATCTCTCTTTTTTCATAATAGGCCCGTTTCAAATTGCTTAAGATGAAACCCTTTAAGAAGCTCTGATTTCATTCTAGTTTCTCCTTTTTGTTTTACTAACTTGGTCTTATTTTGATGAAAATGTAAGGCTCCATAAGAACTTCATGGCATTGGGTTTGGATTACAAAACTTATAATTCTGCCCCCATTTTTAAATGGATTCCCTACCTTTGGAAACACAGCATATTCGCGATTCCAGCTTGTGTACCACACACGTGGCACATGTTTATGATGATCCGAACAAGGAATTGGTTTCAAATCAAATGCTTCACATGTAAGCTCAATTAATTCACATAGGTGGTGAAATTCCACCAGCGTGAGTGTGTGGGGTGTGTGTGTGAGAAAAATAAAAAATAAAAAATAAAAAGCCTGGCCATAAAACAATTATATCCCACTCTTTTCAGAGAACAGAATTCAATTTTGCAATCTCTGCATTATTTGCTCCTTCTGCCTGTCTTTGGACCCATATGCATCCATTTTAAGACAAATGGAATTGCCGATTTCTGGGAAAAACCATGTTGCTGGGAACTATCGAGTATGGTCAAAGGAAATCATGCTGGAAAGATGATGTCGATGATTGACTGGTGGCTTTAAAATGAACGGACGAAAACAATAACAGTCAATTGTCCACACTGTAAAAGATTGATGGTCAGAATCATCATCTGAGTGTGACATTTTTAGCATGGCCTTGGTATCATCTGAGTGTTCCCCTATGCACCTTAGGGCTTGTTAGATGAATGGCCTAGATCAACTGATGGGCTCCACTTTTAAGGACGACGTGCATCAGCACTCGATGCACATGACCTGATGCATTGGGCCTCTGTACTTGTACTTTTTTTCTAAAGAGCATAATGCAAGTACTCTGCCAAATGATGGTGGGATTTGCAACTTGCGTATGACATTTGCTTCCTCTTTTGGAAATGCTCTGCTAATCTCCACTGCCCATCTCAGGTCGTTACAATCAAAGTTCTATCTAGGTAGGTTTATCTCACCAGATGACTGTTGCTATAATCCTCCCACCAATTTGAAGCATGTGGTTCCTTCTCTGTGTTGTATATGTTGATATGAAGCGAGCTAGTTACCATTTGTTTACTTTTGTGTCATGCATTGTTGTTGAGGATTTTAATTACAGCTTCGCAGTTACTTTCAATGAGAGGTGACAAGAACCGTGAGGCAGTTCTCTCCACATTTAGCTGCAAAGATGACACCCCCTATAATGTAAGTGTAGTTTCCTTTTTTGTATTGTTGTAAGCAGTCAACAATTTGTGTTGTTTCCTTTTTATTGTTGTGCTAAAGCAGTTACTCTATGTTCACCCATTTTGGGAAAGAAAATAGTGTTTCTCAAAAAACCTTATTGATTTGACTCTATGTATACCATCCAACCGATTCATTAGGTCATGTAGACGTGGATGAACTGAAAACACAAATATCAGCTTATCCGAAACTTCTCCATCTCCCAAGAAGTTTTTCCCTTCATCCAAGTCTGTATGACCTTATGAACAGTTTGGATGACAAATAAACATCATGGGCCCTATGAATGTTTCAACAGTGGGAATCAGTCTATTTTTGTGTCCAGCCCATTTGTCACCCATTTATGCAGATTGACTTATTGTTGGGTTGGGCTTAGTGAACCGTCTGGACAACCCGATCCACTAGCACTCCTATGTGAGGGGGCTATGATCTGGTGATTCATTCGAACAGTTAATTCGATGGGCATGCTAAAAAAAACCTCACAGATCAGAAGATCCCAGACATCCAACAAGGAATAGAAGCTAACCTTGCTGCAGGTCTGGGAGTTGTTCACTCTCTCTCTCTCTCTCTCTCTCTCTCTCTCTCTCTCTCTCTCAACTATGTAGAAGGCTAGAGTTGCTAGACACTTTCTCTAGGCCATCAACAAGTCTCTAGAAGTAGGTGGCGTACTGGGAGATTCACAAGCATCCTAGGCATCTACGTATTTGAATCTTTTCATGTATGTCTTTTGTGCTGATTATGCAATATTATTTATTTCCCTGGTGTTTACATTTCTAACATTTTTTTTTTCTCGTCTCTAGAAGAACAACTTTGAAAAGTTTTGTATAAACTATGCAAATGAGAGACTGCAACAACACTTCAATCGGCATTCGTTCAAACTCGAACAGGAGGTGAGCATCCCAGATCTATTGTAGCTTCAAGATTGCAGCTTTTAAAGAGTTCCTAGTTTTAAGTATGATGTATTTAACAGGAGATTTATATCTGTAGGCTTTCTAGACTATAAAAACATGGTGAAGGTTTTCTTCAAGGCAAAAATTAAATATAGAATTCAGCACAAGATGGCCATTTTTGCAGCGTGCAGAGCAAGGCAAGGATAGGCTTTGCATTGAGAAGAACTTGGGAGGAGCACTTGAAATTGAAAAGGTTACAGGAAAAGTGCTATTTGGAATGGGCCAAAAGCATTGCAGAAGAAGACAAGAGCTAGATTGGGACAATTATGAGAAGATGAAAGCAAAAATAGTTTGCCAACAGCTTCAGTGGGCAGCTAATAAGGCAAAAACAAAGGAGATTGCAATAGTAAGATCTCATATAACAGCAAAGGCGAAGTCCGAGAAGAAGGCAAGGCTGGCTTGAGAGTGTAAAGAGAGAGAACATAAGGCAAAAGGTTAGAGAATTTAAGAAAAAGGCTGAAAAGAAATCAGAGGAAGATAAAAGAGGACTTGGCTATTTTTAAGGCTTTAAAACTCAAAGCTAAATTAACCAAGGTAAAACCATCGAAATCTCATGCCATCTGTGCATATCACATACCATTGCAGCCCAAAATGTTTATATATCTCTTGTGAGTTTGAATCCGAGAAAAACATGCATGTCTATGTTGTTTCAACAGAATCCCCATCATCTACTTTTCCCCCATCTTTCTTTCATATGCTAGAAATGCCCATCAGCCCAGGATCCTTGTTTTGCAAAAAAAGAGAAGAAAACAATGCCCCTTTCTTCCTTGAATTAGTTTTCCCCCCTCACACTTGTCTTTTAATTTCTGGTTAAAAGACAACCAGCTTGGCTTTCAAGACGATGTGAAACTGATTTTCTGAACCCCACCCAGCAGGTTATGCATTTACCCTCGTTACGGTTGACCTATGGGGCTACTCATATTTAGCTACGGATTTTATCCGTAGCTTTTGACCATTTTTCCAACCACAACTAACGATTTAGCGGCGCCCAGCACAACTGTCAGTAAAGGTCCTGGCCGCCGGTAAACCCTTTACCGACTGAGGCTTTACCAGCTGTTAGCTAACTGCGGGCTAATGATTTCCTGGCGGTTTTCTTGGCCTTTGCCGGTGGTTTTGGCCGCCGGTAAAGGCCAGTTTTCTTGTAGTGCTAGAGTATGGTCCACTCGATAATTGGATCTTCTTAATTTTTGGTATAATGTTCTAAAATGATCTGTAAAAATGGATGGACAGACCAGATAAAGAATAGACACATCAGGGTGGGCTCCACGATAAGGGCTGCACCTTTTGGTGAGGCTAGCTCTCATCTAATCCGCTCCCTTGCACCACGCAGCAAGCTGTGAAATTTATGTGGGCCCAAGATAATGTATTTATTAGATTCACAGTCTATTTTTTCTCGATCTTTTAAAAATACGAACAGAAAAGCAATGCAGATCCGAAGCTACAGTGGATCATACCGGAGCCAGTAGGAATTGATGCAACCGATTGAAAATTTACTGCGGTCAAGGAAGGCTTTGATCAAGTTGATATTTGTATTTTAACTTCATCCAGTTAGGTGTGATCTCATGAACTAGCCAGATGGAAAATGAACCTAATGGTTGACCCTAGGAAAGTTTCAACAATAGTTTGTTCAAGCTTTATGTGTTGTGACCCCTTTGAGCTTTGGATGTACCTCATTTTGGGGATTGTGCTCTAAAATTATCTAAAAATTTTGATGGAAGGTTTATATTTAACATAAAAATTATGGTGGGACCAATGAGAAATCCACACTCAAAGAAAGATAGGTGCTCAAGATCTCTCACACAACTGTTAATGGTTAGTTCTTCTAGTTGCTTGGGAAACTTAAATAGTTCATTCGGTTGATCTTGACTGTCCATTACGTTCAACAAAAAATTCGCGTTTGCAAGAAGGAAACCCCGGTATCTCAGGCGGAGGAGGTGTTAGCAGGAAGGATGATGACTCATTTATTTTCGTGTTCTCAGTAGGGTGTGGTTTTGGATCGAATAACATCGCGGAACTTCGTACTATTTACGACGGTATGGTCATATGTTTGAAAAAAGGGTTAAACAGGATAATGGTTGAAACGTATTCAAATTTGGCTAAAGACATTCTTGTGGGCGATACAAGGTGCCCATGGAAATGGAAACGGTGGGTAGACAGAATCAACGCATTGAAGCAATCCGGTACTTTCTCCTTCAACCACATTTTTCCGTGAAGGAAATGGACCGGCTGACGGTTTGGCAAGAGAAGGGAGCGGGACCCAGTCGTCAATCCTTCATGACAATTTAGCTTCACTTCCAAGGCGGATAAGAGGCTTGATTTTTCTTGATAAGATTGGGCTTGGAATGATTCGTACCGCCGCATAGCCCCCCCTCCCTTATCTATATTTCTCCATTGTCTGATGTACAGAAATTCTCATACAATAGGTCGCCCCGTCCTTTTGTTGCTAGGCTGACCTGAAAGCTATAGATTGTACATCCAGCTTTCCTTTATGAAATATAATACAAATGATTTCCTTAAAAAAAATAATAATAAATAAATAAATAAATAAAGAACAAACGTTCAACAAAAAATTCATGAGCTAGCATAGAAATATCAGACAAAAAATAAGTCTTAACCATCGATGCCATCTATCTATTAGATTGCTCCCATCATAGATTGCTTTTGATTCTAAAGAATCACTTGTCTAACCCATCATAGATTGCTTTTGATTCTAAAGAATCACTTGTGTTAGACAATCATAACAATCCTATTCATGAGTCCCAACGGCTATAAAAAATGGCTCAATTAAGATGGATTTGTTCAATCAAGCAGACTCACTTATAATACATGCATGGTAGCCCTTTAAAAATATTCTAGATTTAATGTGCGTTTTATTCACGCTGTCCATTCATTTTTCAAATCATTTTAGACATAAGCCAAAAAACGGGTGCAGCTTCCGTGAAACCCGAGATGCACCATGGTCGGTGGAGCTAGCCTTGTGGTGGCCTACCATGATGTATGTACCTTGCATCCACACTATCCATCTGTTTTGACAGATCAGGTGGACCACACAACAGGATACAGTCGTGTTTGACCATTAAAAAAATTTTGTGGGCCACAAAAGTTTTGGATCTAGCTGATATTTCTGTGGTCCCTTCATCCATGTCTGTGACCTTATCAATAATTGGATGGCCGGGAAATAAGCAATATGGTAGCTATGGGGGCCCCAAGAAGTTTTTAATGGTGGGTAGTGGATCACTGTTGTTTCCTGTGGCGTGGCCCACCTAAGATTTGAATGTGCTTCATCTTTTTGGAATCATACACTAAAATGAACTATCAAAATGGATGGACAGTGTAGATGTAAGGCACATACATCATAGTGGCCCCACAGTCAGGGATTCACTGAAGCTGTTTCCCCAAAAAAGAGATCCAAATCTCAGTGGACCACACCCCAGCGGTGATTGAACCCTCACCATTAAAATTTTACTTGAGGCGCTATGAAAGTTTTGGATGAAGCTGATGTATATTTTATTTCCATCCAGGTCTGTGTGAACTAATTAATAGGTTGGATGGCATATAAACATTACAGTGGGCCCTAAGGAAGTTTTTAATGGTGTGCGTTCAATCACCACTATTTTTTATGATGCGGTCCACCTCAGATTTTGATTTGCCTCATTTTTTGGCTCATGCATGCCCTCGGATGGGCCAAAAAAATGGATGGATAGAGACTGTAAAATGCATGCATCATGGTGGGGCCACATAGCTTTTTCAGTAGCAGACAGTACCAACGTGGGCATTGTTTGCTAAACTACCGCAAAACAAGTCTGCTGCAAGAATGGATTAGTACTTTATGTTATAGGATTTGAGTGGGCAACCTCGCATAAGGAGGCTCAATCAAACGGTGCTTACATCAGGTCACAGGAATGTCGGTGATGACAGGGGAGTACCCAATCCGCATCCTGGGAGAAGGTGCAGTGCACCAGAAACAGCTCTTCATTCTCTAAAATGATTATTATATCCATATGTACACGAGACAATGGGAGCACATATATGTGGTGGCGTGTAAATTAGCTCACTTGTACAGAGTTGTAATCAACGCTCAAGAGTTATAGTAAACCTCATGCCTAGAATCACCAACATAAGAAATTAATCTAATATCATGTGGTACACTGGAACACATATTACATATTAAACTCATAATAATACATAGCACACTTGATCTAACAAAAATTCAGACTCCTTTCTAAAATTACTCTAACAATCCTGAGAAATAACTATTAAAAAGTATTTCTACTTTGACAATGACACTATGTTACCATTCATGGAAAAAAGGAAGAAAATAGGACTTGATGCCATCTTCTTCCCACTGTAAATTATCCCACCATTCTTTCTCACCACGTATCTTCCTTGGAGAATTGTGTGCGCTGTGGAGAGAAAGAGGGAGCTTTTTCAACTTTGGGCAATTAATGACGTCGATTTCCTCCAAGGAAGGAAGATGCAGTGCATAGCTACAGATGCTCGTTAGTTCTGAAAGGTACCCGACTGTTATACGTTTGAGTTGCATTAGACCTGTATCTCCAACTTCATCATCAGGAATGACCGTACCTATTACTTCTTCTAGCTCATTGCAATCTTCTATCAAAATTGTTTCAAGACTTTCAAGTTGTAGTAAACCATAAATTTTCTTCAACTTGTCACATGACTCAATCCTTATGGAGTGAAGGTTTCTGAAGCATCCGCGGCCCACCCGAATGCAATTTAAGTGGGGGAGTTCCCAAAGGTTGAGCCATTCTAGGCTCGAAACAGGATAATCGTCATCCTTCTTTGCATACCCACTAATTGTCACCTCCACCAACCCATTGCAGCGGCGAAGAGTAAGTCGTTGAAGACTTTTCATTGCAGTAAAAACGGATGATAGTTGGTTGGAGATGGTCAGATCCGTCAGATACAGATACCGAGTCACGTTCCGTAGCTTGCTAGAGCAGAGCAACCTTTCAAGAGCATGCACATTTGATAAGCTGAGATTAAGATGGTTTAAACGTTTCAGGCTTTCCAACTCGCTCATATTTAATCCCTCACTCCCTTCTTCCCACTTTGAATAACTATAATACAGGTTCATTACTCTTAACTCAGAAAGCCTGGAGATTGCTCCTTGAGGAATTGTGTGCAAACTAGTTGTATACTCCAAGTCCAAGTGCTTCAGCTTTACGAGATTTCCTATCTCTTCAGGCAATGATGTGACCATCATGTGCGATAGATTGAGATATCGTAGCTCTGCCAAGTTACCGATCCCTGCAGGAACCTCTACTATCGATGACATTGACAGATCCAAGACCCTAAGAAGAGGCATGAACTGAAAAAAATCAGTATGGAACTTTGTAAAATACAAATTCCTTTGGAGCAGCAAGGTTAAGAGGTTGGGGCATTGAGGAATCTCTGTTACTTCTCTTATGTCATTATTCATTAGAGATATCCTCTCGGCCTCCTTCCACCTCTCAACCACCGGTGCATGCGTCAGTCCCACGCCAGCTCTCACCAAAAACCTATTCTTCTTCTTCCCGCACTCTGAAGCTATCCATAATGCCAGATCACGAATCACGTCATGCAACTTTACCTCTGTTTTTTCATCAGAACCACTCTCCAACAAGCATGCAGTCTTTAATCTTCCAATGATATCATGTCCCTTGTTATGGGCTTCATCAAAATCATCATCCCACCCATCTAAGAATCCTTCGCCTATCCAGTAATCTATAAGTTCTTCTTTGTCAATGGAGTAGTCCTCCGGAAACAGGGCACAGTACAAGAAACATGATTTAATCATGTCACCACCCAAATTATCATAACTGAATTTCAAACGCAAAAGCATTTCATCTTCCATACCTGATATCTCTGATGGTGGCTTGCTCGTGCTAAGAACTGATATTGCATGCTTCCATTCCTGTGGTGTCTTCTTGCATGCCATGGCCTGCCCGATGGTTATTAGCGCAAGGGGCAGACCTTTGCACTCTTTGATAATCTTCATAGCAAGGGCCGGTATGTCCCGATGAGAAATCATGGTCTCTTCACCAACATTCTGTCGAAACAGATTCATTGATTCTTGCTCCTGGAGGCATTCTACTCTGATCTTCTTATCGGCAGCCATGACGTTCTCAAATCGTGTGGTGAAGACGACCTTGCTCTTGTTTTGGCTGTTTGGACGAGGAATTCCGACCATTTCTAGATCCAACCGTTCCCATAAATCATCCAACAAAAGCATGAATTTCTTCCCCCTCAAGACCTCGTAAATTTTTCGAGCCCGTGTCTCATTGTTGCTTTCATTCTCTACCCAAGACAAGCCCAACCGCTGCCCGATATCCTTCTGAATCTTTTCCACATTTAACTCTTTAGACACCACCACCCAAATGATGAAAGCAAATTCATGAGTTCTTACAAGGAATTCGTTGTTAATCTTTTTTAGGAGAGTCGTCTTCCCGACTCCCCCCATTCCATATATTCCAAAAATTCCCACTTCGTCTTCACTAATCAAACCTAGAGCGTTCGACAACATCAAGTCCATGCCCACAGCTGATGTGCTAGGCATCTCTTCAATGGCATCAGGAAGCGGCTTCTCTGCCACCACATGAAAGGAATCAGCTTTGCTCTTCAACTTGACCACTTCATCCAGCTTCATCGCCACCTTCTTGCAGAGCTGATAGCCTGACCAACTCGTTCTCGTCACTTTCTTAGATTCTTCTACCATGGCATTCACTTCAGTTTCGATGGATTCTACTTTTTCTAGCCACCGGTGCACATAGTGTGTGCGTTTGAGTTTCTGCCGTTCGGCAACTTCCACCCTTGTCTTCACGTCGTCCCTTACACATTTCAATTCGTTCATGGCGTTCTTCAGGGAGTCCACATTTTCTTGGAGGTTGACGATATGTCCTGTGCGTCGAGTGATGGGATCCAACAGGCGAGATATGATGGAATCCATGACTGTGAATGAGAAAATGAGAAAGGTTAAAATGTATGGAAGGGTTGAGAGTAGAGAGTACGATAGAACTCTCACAGCTCTATTTATGCTTTTGAAATTTCTTATTTCTACAGCTTTTAGTCAAACGTAAGATGATTATTTGAGAAAAGCACTATACATTGTATTACTCCTAGTTGCATTGTTTCACATGCACAGTACAATCAGTCGATCCAAACTATACATTAATTCAAAAACAACAGTTCATAGGATTTCATTCAAAAATATCACTCATCAGATGATACATTCCATCCTTGCCTTATTTGGTATAGCCATTTTTTTCAAGCATCGACTGATGATTATAATTTCCTAACAAAAGTGATTCTTAAGAACCATAAGAAATATATGATGGTTCACATAAAATAGAAGATCAACTTGTTGTTTAGATCTTTTTCGTGTAAAATTCTTGACCATCCGTATCAAAATCCATTTGATCAAATAGCTAATATTTATTAGATGAGTGTGATCTTTTCGGGTGGTCCAAGAAATGTGCACTGGACTTATCGAACCATTTAGATCATTGGAAGAATGTGCATTGGACCTACGGAACGGTTTAGATCAATGGAATAAATGGTCCAAATGTCCCAACGAAACCAGGAGAACTATAACTTATATAGTGCTCGGACGGCACTGTAATACTTCTTTAATTTATTTTTGGTCAAAACTGCTCTCGAACACTAAACGTTTCTCTGGGAGCGTATTAGGTGACACTCCGGACGCCTGAATGTGGGGCCGCTTTGTGTATGTGACTACATCCACGCCTTGCATTCGTATTGAAAGCTCATTTTAGGACATGATTCAAAAAATAAGGAAAATGCAAATCTGATGTGGACTATAATACAGGAAATAGTGGTAATCGACGATTAAAAACTTCCCGTTGGCCGCAAAAATTTCTGATCAACATGATGATATTTGTGTAGTCTTTTTTTTTTTGTGACATCATCAATGAGTTGGATGGCAAATAAACATTCTTATGGCTCCAAGAAGTTTTTAATCGTGGGGATTCAATCACTACTGTTTATAATGATACGGTATTGTCCGTATAAGATTTGGAGCTGCTTCATTTATTGGGATTGCTCTCTAAAATGAGTTTTCAAAACGGTTGGACAGCGTGGATTTAAAGCACATACATCACTACTGACAGTGAGTGTACTAACAAGCTAACCGGAAAAAAAAAAAAAAAAAGGCACATACATCACTCCATAGTCAGACTCAGAGGTCCCAGCCGCACCGGATCCACCAGTGTCTAACTTAATCGGCTCCCAAGTGCCAGGCGTTGGGACCTTAGACAGTCCAACGCATTAATCTAGACCGTTCACTATATTCCATAAACATTTCAAAGTCTAACATGTAAGGATCGCACCAATCTAAAAACGAATCCATTTGACCAAAGGAATTTAAAATCGACGGTCAAGGTTGTTTACATAAAAACAGTTTCGGCCAGCCACAATTTGAGCCTTCTATTTGTTGGGACCCATATGGATTGCTTGTTATTTAAAAGAATCACTTTTGTTAGGCAATTATAGCCATCAGATCCATAGCTTTGAAAGTATATGACCAGAGAAAATAAGGCCAAATAAAGAATGGATTGTATCATCTGACAAGAAAATTTCTCGATGTTAGTCTAGAAAATGTGTTATCAAGTCGAACAGATGTTTTAGATTGATTGATTTGACTGTTCAAGTGAAAGAATACAACTAGGAGCACTATAACTAACAAGTGCTCCGAGAAACACTCGAGCATTTCCCAATAACGTAATGGTGGTATGACGTGATGGGGAGTTTAGCTTCTCATTTTAAGCTTAAGTTTTTATACCCTCGTGTGGTCTCTTCATCCAGATTTTTGTGACATCATCAAAGGGGTTGGATGGCAAATAAACATTCCGGTGGCCCGCATAAAATTTTTAGTGGTAGGGATTCAATCACTATTGTTTACTTATGGTATAGTCCACATAAGATTTGGATGTGCTTCATTTTTTGGGATTGCACCCTAAAATGAGCTTTCAAAACGGTTGGACGGTGTGGATTTAAGGCACATACATCACTATGAGCCCTACAGTAAGAGGTCCCACAGGCCACGGTGGATCCGGCGTCTCACCTAATCCGCTCCCAGGTGCTCAGTGGCGTTGGGACGTTAGACAGTCCAACACATTAATCTAGATCGTTCATTATATTCCATCAAAATTTCAAGGGTTAAGATGTAAGCATCGCACCAAGTTAGTATTCATACTAAGGTTACACGGTAACAGGAGCACTGAAAATTACAGGGGGTGTTACAGCATGTCATCAGAACTAAATTTTATGGTACTAACCTCCTACTTATTGACATTGGGAAATTAGTCTTAATTCGTGAAAAACTCTTCCTTGATTCTACAAGGAAAACAACTTCACGTGCATGAGATCCAAACTGTCCATCAGGTATAAAACCCCTTGCTGCCCTTGATCCAAAAAATAAGGCCGATTCAACACTCCGGTGGGCCATTCCATATGTAGAAACCTCTGTGTTCACATGTTATGGCCCATCTCAGTTTTGGAATAGCATGAGGTTTTGGGGAATGCTTTCATCCTCATGAGTCAAGTTAGATGAATGGACTGAATGCATGTGATATATACAGCACTGTGGCCCCTTCACAAAATCAATGGTGAGCATTCTTTATCAACTGTTTCCCATAGCGTGGCTTGCCTAAATTCTTGACGATTATGATTTCTGGGTACGAGCCTAAATAAGGGTCTTATGAATGGGTTGGATCTAATGAAAAGTTGGGTCCACCTGGTTGTAGGCAATTTTGGAGTTCTCCGAGTTAGAGGTGGGTATCGAGCCGAGTCGAGTCGAGGTGGGCCAAGCTCGGCTCAGCTTGTCCATGATGTACTCGAGTTTAAGCTCGAGCTCGAGCTCGGCCTCGAGCTCAACATTGTAGCTTGGCTTGTTTGCAAAAGCTGTCGAGTCGAGTTCGAGTCGAGCTAGTGGTTCGAGTCGAGTCGAGCTCAAGCTTGTTGGGTGAGAGAGTAATGGATTCTGTTCTTGATCCTCCTTCATTGATGAAAAATTCAAAAATTTTAAGAGAATCAAAGCAAAACCCAATGAAAAAACTAAACAAAGCTTCGAATCGGATGAGAAAACCTGTAAGAACCGATCTGTTCTTGATCTTCTTCCACCAGCAAAAATCCAAGTACTATAAAAGAAACAGAGCAGAACACAGATCAGAAATCCAAGTAAAGAGTTCTAGCTAATCAGATCATTGGATTTCCTTGAAGCTCTAACAAATCTGAGAAGAACCCATCTTGAATTTCTTGAATTTCTTGGGATCCACCATTAAAAACCTATTTTGGACCACGAAAGTTTTCGCTCAAGATGATATTTGTTTTTTCCTTTCATCTAGATCTACATTACCTCATCAGCAGATTTGATGGTCAATAAATATTAGGGTAGACCTTAGGAAGTTTTAAACGATGAGTATCTAATGAGAATTGTTTCCTGTGGCGTGGTTTGCCTAAAATTTATATTTGCTTCATTTCTGGAACCATGCCCTGCAATAACCTGGCCAAAATGATGGATGGCGTGATTATACAATTCATACAGCAAGGTGGGCCCTATAGTCAAGGTATCATCAACTTGGATGGTTCCAGGTAGCATCCTAAGCCGCGCGCTCTCCCCTCGACGGGATTGCCTACAAAAGCCTTTTGCAGCGAATTGTGGACCAAAAATAGGTTGGCCACGATGATGTTAGTGAGAAATCTACTCTGTTTATCTGTTTTGCTAGTTCATGTTAAGTAAATATGACTAAAAATGAGAAATATCCAAAACAAAAGTGGGCAACAACAGGAAACAATGAGAATTAAACCTCTACTGTTGAAACAATCGCAGGGCCATAGTTTTGGATCAGGTTAGTTTTTTTGTATTTTCAGTTTATACCCAATAGGGATGACCTTATGAACGGTATGGATTGTGTATAAACATCATGATGGATCTAGGGAAGTTTTAATGATAATCATTTCTCTACTCACTATTTCCTATCGTGTGGCCCACTTGAGTTTTGGATCTCCATCAATTTTAGGCCCATGCCCCCAACATCATCTAGCAAATATAGATGGACGGATAGACTTCACACAAACATCACGGTGAGCTCAGCAGCTCCTGTAGCAGGAAGTTCCCAGTAAAGCCTTTTGAAAGGTAATCCATCGTTTACTAAAGACAAGTTGTGCACCATCGAGGTGCGATGGTGCGCGGGATCCTGACAGTGGGCCCACCAGATATATTTCATTGTATGCCATACATTCATTTTTCAGATCATTTTAGGGCATTAGCCAAAAAAAATGGCAGATCCAAATCTCAGGTGGACCACACCACAGGAAATAGTGGTCATTGAATGGACCATTAAAAGCCTCGCAAGGCTGCAAAAATTTCGATCAAGCTTATATTTATGCTTTCCCTTCATCCAAGTCTACGTGATCTCATGGATAAGTCGGATGTCAAATAAACATTACAGTGGGCCTAAGTAAGTTTTTAATGGTAAGCGTTCAATCACCGATGTTTCCTTTGGTATGGTTCACCTGAGATGTGGATCCGACTCATTTTTAAGTTCATACCCTAAAATGACCTTACAAAATAGATGAACAGAGCAGATAAAGCACACAATCTCACAGTGTGGCCCACAGAGTATTAAAGGTGGGCCAATACATAGTCGCAGGTCGCGCCAACCTCGTCCAGTAAAAATCGAAAGTGAAAGCAATTTGGGAAAAAAGTGTCCCGAACGCACAGTTTCAAAGTCCTATACTCCTACCAAATCTCGACCAAAAATCCATAAAAAAATCGCTGAAGATTCGTGGAAATCCCTATTGCGTTTGAAATATACTATCCAATGAAAGTGGAAAAAAAAAAAAAAAAAAAAGAAGAAGAAGAAGAAGAAGAAGAAGAGGAAATTGGAGGTTTTTCGTATCTACGGAATTCAGGCCTACAACTTTCGACGGATTCGCGATTAGCCCACCAAATACTGTTTGCGATCAACCAATCCTCTTCAAGGTACCGGAAATCTCTCTCTCTCTCTTCTTGAAAAAATTTCGAAATGAAAGCTTTTTTTCTTTTTTTCTTTTTTTCCTTTTTTTTTTTAAAAAAAAAAAAAAAAACTTTTTTTACAAATTTACACTGTCGCCGAAATTCTTGTGGTAGATATCTACAAGGAATTTATCTCCGACAACCCATTTTATCGTAGAAATCGCCGACACCGAAATTATTGGCGGAATTATCGATTTCTAGCCGATAACATAAACACTGGTTGTAGATATGGTCCGTGAAAGAGAGAGAGAGAGAGAGAGAGAGAGAGAGAGAGAGAGAGAGAGAGAGAGAGAGAGAGAGAGAGAGAGAGAGATATGCTGACCTGCTTAAAGCTCGCCCCGGAAAAAATCTGACGGTTTGGTTGGAGGCGATAACTGGAAGATTTTGTAAGGTGAAAGAAAGAGGAGAAGAGGTTGGATCTGAGAAGAAGAGGGTAAGTGGCTTAAAAGAAGAGAAAAAGGTTGGCGTTGAGAAAATCGTTCCATGGTGACCATTCAGTATATGGAAAAATGAACCAATGGTTAGGAAAAATTCCTAGTATATGACGGAGATTATTATTCCATCCATCAGAAAAATAAAAACTACTATACTGTTTTTTCATACCAAGAATCAGATTCATCCAGTGGTCTTGTTGGATACAATTGGCAAAACAAACATATGACTCTGGATTTGGCCGAAGATTTCTAAGCCATCAAATAGAGCAGATTACCCTTCTTTCATGTCTGTGTTAACTTATGAAAACATTAGATCTCAAATAAAACATTATAGTAGACTCTAGGAAGGTTTCAACGATGAGAGTCACTCTCAACACTGTTTTATGGTGGGTCCACCTTTTTTTTTTTTTTTTAAACACACGCACACACCCGGAATGGGCAACAGTGGAGATTTAGTGACCACCGTTGAAACATTTATATGGCCACAAAAGTTTCGTATGGGTTCTTAGTGTTTTCACTTCATCTCAGTGAAAATGACCTTATAAACAGTTTGGATGGAATCTAAAATCAAGGTGGAGCATAGGAAGGTTTCAACGGCAGGTAGTTCTTTCATCTCATATGGCCCACTTAAGTTTTGGATCCTCCTCATTTTTTGTCACAAGTCTTAAAATGAGCTCGAAAAACCGATGATCAGATTAAATTTCTCCCAAACATCACAGTGGGCCCTACCCAGAATACTTGATCAGCAACTTCCTGCAAAAGGCTTTCGCTGGAAATCCGAGTTCCCTTTCAGGTAGGGTTGTACACGAGCCAATCTAGCTCGAAAAGCCCACTCACTTCAACTTGATCTAGCTTGACTTGACTCAACTTGGACGAAGATTCGAGGTGAGCTAACCCTTAAATATTTTAATTAGACCGGTGGCCAGCGTAGGTCATTGTTGCACCCTACTTGCGGCTAGGAGTGCAGTTTGGTTGGGCCTACCCCGCACCCAACTGGCTCAACCCAATCAGGTTGGGTTGGGTTGGGTTGGATTGGATTAGGCTTGGGCTGGAAATTTCAACCCAACCCCTGGTCAGTTTGTGCTTAGGTTAGCCTCAGACAACCTGACCCTACGTTACATACCGTCGACCTCATGGGAACTTCCCATGAGGTCAAGTTTCATGGCCCCACCATGGCGTGTGTTGAACATCAAAACCGTGCATTTGATGGGTCTCCTTTAGGTTACAGAATATCCCAAAAATCAGCCGTATACGGAACTCAAGTGGGCCATACCATTTAAGACCACATGAAGACATTCCTAAAACATATCAAAGCATTTGATGGGGCCCATTTCATTTTGGGATGCGGCTGAAACTTGGTATGACCCCTCATCCAAGTGGGACACCCACAATGGATGGTCTGGATTTGTGAACCACATCTCAGTGCGCACAATAAATGATTATGAATATTTTAATGGAGGGAAACCCCTCTCAACTGTTGTATGTGGTGTGGCCCACTTAAGTCATGGATTGAATTGATTTTTAAGCCTGTGGCTCAACATAGAATGATGCATCTGACTAATGGGGTAGATGTTCTACACACATCACGGTGGAGCTCACACAGCTCAATCTCATGGGAAGTTTCCATGAGGACGACCTCATAGTACCATTTCCCTACATATATAGTATAAATTATATATTTAATGTGTGTGTATATATATGGGAAAAGGTACAATGAGCTCGAGCGTATACGGTCGTCCCATGAGGTTGAGCTGTGTGGGCCCCACCGTGATTCCTTTCGAACATCTACCCCATCAGTCAGATGTGTCATCCCATGGTGGGCCCCATGTCTCAAAAATCAAGTCAATCCGTGACTTGTGTGGGCCACACCACATACAGAAGTGGAGAGGGGCCGTGCACCATTAAAACATTCATAACCATTTTTGAGGGCCCACCGAGATGTTTTTTGCAAATCTGGCCCATCCATTATGTGTGTCCCACTTGAATGAGGGTTCAGACCAAGTTTCACGCGCATGAAAAACTCAAGTGGGCCCCACCAAGTGCTTTTATATGTTTTAACGGTGCCTTCACATGATTTTAGATGGTGTGGCCCACTCAAGTCACGGATTGACTTGATTTTTGAGACGTAGGGCCCACCATGGGATGGTGCATCTGACTGATGGGGTAGATGTTCGAAAGGCATCGCGGTGGGACCCACACAGCTCGACCTCATGGGACGACTGTATACGCTCGAGCTCATTGTACCATTTCCACATATATATATATATTATAAACTACTAAATTTATTACAATTAAGAGTTTACTATTCAAGTAATGTGGGCCCGACTCAACCTGAGATGGGCTAGAGTTGAGGATATGGTACATTAGATGGGGCTCAGGTAGGGTCAGGTCACAGGTTAACCCACTTGAGGTTTGGTTAGGCCCGTGTTGACCCTCAACCCAACTCAACCTGCCCAAGTTGCACCCAACCATCTGCTTATGCAACCATCATAGAGCAACAACGAGTCAATGGTCTAATATGTGATTTTCCCACTGTTTGAAAGATACGCCCACTGTATAAACTTCGGTGTCGGATTTGGCTCCATCAGACAATGAGTCAAGAATCGAATGAGTTAACTCAGCCGAGTCTCGTTATATTTCAATAATGGAAAAAAAATAGATTTTTTTTTTTAAAAAAAAAAGATAAAAGTTTAAATAAATCTCAGAAAATAAAACCTTTGAGAGAAATTTGTGCACCGACGTTCCTGTTTGTGCTTAGTGGACCATCGTTAGGAAATACAGATGTGCTAAATTAACGAACCTTACGAATCCTGCACTAGGATGCTAGATGGGGCCCACCGTGATGTTTGTGAGAAATCCACTCCCTCCATCGATTTTTCCAGATCAGCTTAAGATAAGAGATGAAAAAATCAGGTAGATCCAAAACTCAAGGTGGCCATATGAGAGGAAACAGTATTTAGTGACCACCATTAAAACATTTGTATGGCCACAAAAGTTTTCGTATCAAACTAAGTGTTTTACGTTTTCACTTGAGCATTGGATCTGCCTCATTTTTTGGATCATACCTTAAAACGATCTGAGGAAAGAGATGGCCGGCATGGATAAACAGATATATCACGGTGGGCTCCCACACAAATCTGCCCATTTGTGGCTAGAGACGAGCGACGGTAGGAGGCAACCTCCTTCCCATGTAGTTGCACCTACATTTTACTAGTTTAATTAAATGGGCATAAAAATTAGGCTATTTAACAGTTATTTTCAAAATTTTATATGTATAAACTCTAAGATGATAATGTTCAATTAAAGAATATCATAGTTCTTTTGCACTTCTAGTTTGTCCGGGGAAACAATTGAAAACTTGCGTACATTTAACAAAGTAAAAATATTTTATACTCTCCCGCAGATGATAGATGATTCCAAGGCACTGAAAATTTGTACATATGACATAAAAGTAATTCTAATTGAAGTAGAAAAATTATTTTTCCTAGTTTAATGTATCATAAACGAAGAATTACACTTATTTAACTTCATGACTAATGGATTTATGAAGAGTTATTGGACGATTGAAATGATAAAAAGCCTTATTTGATCAGCAAACAGATGTCAATCAGATTTTTCAATCAATCTGATTTTCCAATTGTAGTTTAGTTACAATCAGTTTCACAGTTTATGCAGTTTAATTTGAGTTAATGTATTCAAACGAGTAACCTTTTAACAACTGCAACATGACGAAATCTTATTGAAAATTAAGATAAAACACTTCCCGGAATCTCTATATTAATTTCAGTTTGAACAAGCGTGGCAGCTGGTTATGTAATCCAAACCCTATATTGTGGATCTCAATTTGAATGGTCCAAACACCAAATATACTTCATTACACTTTAAACTTAAGGCATGAGCATTACAAAAATAAATAGAAATAAAAATAAAAATAAAACCAGTAGTAAAAACCCTCCACAGCCTCTACTTTTTTTTTCTTTTTTTTTTTGAAAGGAAAATGTCCATTGATATATTGATTTTTGTACAGCCTGATGAAAAAAAAGGGAGGACACAACAATTCGGGCTACCCCCTGATGAAAAAAAAGGGAGGACACCTATCATGAGGGACTGCCAAAGACGAGACACCAATACACAAAACCTCCCTAGGTGCTCATAGGAATGGTCCTAATGGCACCTAGACCTGCTTTATCTAAGAAGATCAAACCCCGAACTTGCATAGGAGGGTCGTTCAGCTGTTTGGTAAAGGAGGACAGGCTGTCACTCCCCTTTCGGGCCATCCCGTCAGCCGGACCGTTGCCTTCTCTATGAGTAAGCCTAAAAGAGAAGGACCCTTTTTGTTTTAACTTTTCAATCCTGGACACCCATGGTCCCCACTTCCAAGAAGTGGGCGACATCCCAGACAGGAGACCAAAGACAACCTTTGAGTCAGATTCTACATCAATCTTAACCCGACCATTTTCCAGGCACAAGATAAGCCTGTCGTAAACTGCTCGGAGTTCAGCTCTATTGTTAGAGCCCATCCCGTACCCAGGCGAGAAAGCAAAAAGGAAATTACCTTGGTCCCCTCTGCAAATACTGCCTCCTCCTGACGTGCCCGGGTTGCCTTTAGCCGAGCCGTCAATATTTAGCTTCACCCAACCCTTATCCGGTTTCGACCATTTGACAATGTCGACGCGAATTCTCCACAGCCTCTACTTGGACTAAAGAAAAATTCACATAAAAATGCATACAAACCCAACACCAACATGAGGCAAGATGATGTAGAGCGGGTCGCGAACAATTACATGGAAAAGATGGATCAGAAAAGGCCCGGTCGGCGACAGAAGTGATCTGGACCATCAGACCTTAAATCAGGCGTATCTCGCAATCCGGGATGAGTTAGCGGACGAAAAATATATGATTTTGGGGTAGAACGAGCTACTTTAGCCAACCAACCCGGCTATGCCGGGTTGCGACGCTCGGAATTGCGAGAAACCCCTGATTTGACGGTCGTTTCCCTGTTTCAATTTCGTTTTTACTATAAATAGTAAGTTTTAGTTTGCTTATAACTCTTCATCCGTCGGGCTTTAGGAGTTGCGCCCAACGTGAAAAGACCTTAGAATAATTAGGAGAACGGGTTGGTGAAGCCAAATAGGACACTTACTATTTTTGGCCGAAAACCTTGCGCACTAGTAGACATCACGACCGTCTATAAATAGTAAGTTTACTATTTATAGTAAGTCGCGAATTCTAGGAGTCCTAGTTGTAGTTTGATTCTAATTTCTTTCTCATTGCTTAGTACCCTTATTTAAAGGGTTGTGAACTCGTTTTTATGGATTAATTAAGCTATTTCGAATTTATTTAGAATTTATTTCTATTTTCTGCTCTCTTTTCTCGTGGATTCGAGAAGTCTCTGTGAGGAGTCCAGAGAAGTTCCGTGGATTCGGAATAATTATCCTCTTGAGGAAGACGGTGCTCGACCTCACGTCCTCCCCTGCGTCAGTTTGGTATCAAAGCGAGGTTTCTCCTCGGGTCGATGGCTTCTAACGACGGGTCGGGCAACAATCCCATAGGCGGTGCTCCAGGAAATTTTCCTTTAACGGCGGCAACTTTCCAAGCAGCGCAGAAAGAGAATCGACAAGCCATGCAAGGGCTGCAGGCTTCCATGGACCGCATAGCGAATCTCTTGGCAGAAACCCTAGGGCAACTCCGTGTTCCTGGTGGTAATCCTCCACCACCAATTGCTGAAACCCGTAATCGCCCTGATCGCAGGATAATACCAGCAGTGCATCCAAGGGCCGTCCCTGAGGACGGGGGTTCTAGTGAAGAGGAGATCGATGACGTGATTTTCCAACACCCTAGGCAAGGCGGCGATCGGGTAGATCGAGACTTCAAGATACGGGTTGATATTCCTAACTTCAATGGCCAGCTACATATTGAGGATTTTCTCGATTGGCTTTCTGAAGTTGAGCGATTTTTTGACTATATGGACATCCCTGAAACAAAGAAGGTCAAACTTGTGGCCTACAAGTTGAAAGGAGGAGCTTCAGCTTGGTGGGAACAACTGCAACTCGCACGAACCAGGCAGATGAAAGCACCAATCCGCACATGGCAGCGAATGAAGCAGCTACTACGTGCCCGATTCCTCCCTAGCGATTACGATCATGTATTATTCCAACAATACCAAAATTGTCGACAGGGTAGTCGGTCGGTGAGAGAGTACGCAGAAGAATTTTACCGCCTAGCGGCGCGCAATGATTTGGTCGAGACTGAATCGCAGCAAGTCGCCCGATTCAACGGTGGATTGCGTATGGTGATCCAGGATCGGGTCCAGATGCAGTCTGTCTGGACAATGAATGATGCGATCAAATTGGCTACTCGGGCAGAAACGCAACTTGAACGTTCTAACACACGGGCCTATCCTACTGCGAGGATCACTACGGCAGGTCCACCCCAGGGAGCTCCACAGCCTAAGGGGAAGGAGCTCGTAGGAGCACGCACTCAACCTCTTACGTCTGAGAACCGAGATCAGGGAAGCGGGCAAACTAGACCCCAAAGGGGCGTATCGACTGCCGCTGGTCCAAGTACAATCCCGAACCCTTATGCTCGGCCAAGGCCCAACAACTGCTATCGTTGTGGCCAGCCCGGCCACCTGTCAAATACTTGTCCCCAACGAAAAGTGGCAAACCTCGCGATTAATGATGGTAGTGCTGATAACACTTATGAAGATCCAGATATTGAAGAACAGGAGCATACCGCCGAGGATGAGGTAGATGATTCAGATTGGGTTCAGCAAGATCACGGCGAGTCGCTCGTCGTGAGGCGGCTATTATATGCGCCAAGAAAAGAAGTGCATCCACAGCGGCATAACATCTTCCGCACTAGGTGTACGGTGAATCGAAAGGTTTGTGACGTGATCATTGACAGTGGAAGAAGCGAGAACATCGTCTCCAGGGGCATGGTGAAAAAATTGCAATTGAAAACAGAGCGTCATCCCTCTCCATATACAATTGGTTGGATCAAGAAGGTCAGTGAAACAAAGGTAACTGAACAGTGCACCATATCTTTTTCAATTGGCAAACATTATAAGGATGAAGTAGTATGCGATGTGGTTGACATGGAAGCATGTCACATACTACTCGGTCGACCCTGGCAATCTGACCGTGACGCCACTCATAAGGGGCGAGATAACATATATATCTTCGTCAAGGACGGCCGGAAGACCATATTGGCCCCTATGGATCCAGAAGGACCACCTGAAACTTCTAAAGTGGAGGGTCATTTTCTCTTAACCATTCGGGACTTCGTGGAAGAATCCAAAGAAACAGGACAGACTTATGCATTAATTGTAAAAGGGGAAGAACTCGAGCCTACCATCATCCCTGAAAAACTAAGGCCCTTGTTACATGAATTTCAAGAAATCTGGCCCGAGGACCTTCTCGATGGGTTACCCCCTATGCGAGATATCCAACACCATATCGACCTTGTCCCTGGGTCCAGTTTACCTAATCGTCCTCATTACCGAATGAGCCCGAATGAGTGTGAGATTCTGCAGGGACAAGTGGAGGAACTGATCCGTAAGGGTCTTATTCGAGAAAGCATGAGCCCATGTGCTGTACCAGCTCTGCTAACTCCAAAGAAAGATGGGAGTTGGCGCATGTGTGTCGACAGCCGGGCCATCAACAAGATCACCATAAAATACAGGTTTTCTATACCACGGTTGGATGATATGTTGGATATGCTAGAGGGCGCAAAAATAATCTCTAAATTGGACTTAAGGAGCGGCTACCATCAGATTCGAATACGGCCGGGTGATGAGTGGAAAACAGCCTTAAAGACCAAGGAAGGATTGTACGAATGGATGGTCATGCCTTTCGGTCTTTCTAATGCGCCTAGCACATTCATGAGGTTGATGAACCAAGTTCTTGAAACCTTTCATTGGGCGGTTCGTTGTGGTTTATTTTGATGATATTTTGATATACAGTAAGACGAAACCACCCATATGGAGCACCTCAAGAAGGTCCTTCAAGTGCACACTGAAAATAAACTGTACCTCAATTTAAAAAAGTGTAGCTTCATGACTGATAGCCTATTGTTTCTGGGTTTTGTGGTTACATCCACGGGCATTCGAGTGGATGAGGAAAAGGTGAAGACAATCAGAGAATGGCCGGTTCCCAAAAATATTCACGAAGTACGAAGTTTCCATGGACTAGCGACATTCTATCGTCGGTTCGTGAAAAATTTCAGTAGCATTGTGTCACCGATCACAGATTGCATGAAGAAAGGGCAGTTTCAGTGGACTGACGAAGCCGACAGGAGCTTTGCAGAGATCAAGCGCAGATTATCCACGACCCCGGTTCTTGTACTTCCCAACTTCGACAAACTGTTTCGAAGTCGAATGTGATGCCTCATATGTCGGGATTGGGGGAGTTTTGTCTCAAGAAGGTAGGCCGGTAGCCTTCTACAGTGAGAAACTTAGTGATGCACGCAAGAAGTGGTCTACATATGAGATCGAGTTGTACGCGGTGGTCCAGGCATGCGACACTGGCGACATTATTTGATTCAAAGAAAATTCATACTTTACACGGACCATCAAGCCCTCAAGTTTATTAATAGTCAAGCTAACATTAACCGTGTGCATGCTAGATGGATCTCATTTTTGCAGGAATTCACATTCGTGCTAAAGCATAAGTCAGGGCAACAGAACAAAGTAGCCGATGCGCTGAGTCGCCGTGCAACTTTGTTAGTCACTATGAGCAATGAAGTTGTCGGGTTCGATCACCTCAAAGACATATATGCCGACGACGACGACTTCAAGGACGCATGGGTTAGATGTCAGGAAGGTCACCCCGGTGACTTACATATACAAGACGGGTTCCTTTTTAAGGGAAATCGACTATGTATCCCAAAGAGTTCGCTAAGGGAACAGATATCCAAGAGCTACATGGAGGTGGCCTCAGTGGACACCTTGGGCGAGACAAGAGCGAGCTCTTGTGGAAGAACGGTATTACTGGCCGCAATTGGTACGTGATGTGGGAAAGGCAGTCCAACGCTGTTATATTTGTCAGACTTCCAAGGGACAATCTCATAATACGGGCCTCTACACCCCATTACCCGTGCCTGACGGCCCTTGGGAGGATTTATCTATGGACTTTGTGCTTGGTCTCCCACGAACACAACGTGGCATGGATTCGGTGTTCGTGGTAGTAGATCGTTTTTCCAAGATGGCGCACTTTATTCCATGCAAGAAGACTCTCGATGCAACACACGTGGCAAATTTATTCTTCAGAGAAATTGTGTGGCTACACGGGGTTCCCAAGACTATTACTTCTGACCGTGACACGAAGTTCATAAGCCACTTTTGGCGGACTTTGTGGACTCGATTCGATACACGCCTTCAGTTCAGTAGCGCGTACCACCCACAGACTGACGGTCAAACTGAGGTTGTCAATCGCACATTGGGAAACCTCCTTCGATGTATTTCAGGAGAAAAACCAAAGCAGTGGGATTTGGCCTTGTCTCAAGCGGAGTTTGCATTCAACAACATGGTGAATCGCTCGACAGGAAAATCCCCGTTCCAGGTTATTTACGGACGAGTACCTCGCCATACACTAGACTTGGTCCCTCTGCCCAAGCTCCCAGGCATGAGCATTGCAGCAGAACATATGGCAGACAAAATCATGGGCATTCATGCGGAGGTACAAAACAAGCTACATGCCTCGAACGAAAAGTAAAGAGCAAGCGGACAAGCATCGGCGACAGAAAGTGTTCGAGGTGGGCGACCAAGTAATGGTCCATCTGCGCAAAGAAAGATTTCCTACCGGAACGTACAACAAGTTGAAGAATAAAAAGATTGGACCGGTACCAATCATCCGAAAGATCAATGATAACGCTTATGTTGTTGATCTTCCAGATGATATGGCGATCTCACGAACTTTCAATGTTGCGGACCTGACTGAGTATCATGAACCAGCGCATAATGATAACTCGAGGACGAGTTCTTTTGAAGTGGAGGAGACTGATGTAGAGCGGGTCGCGACAATTACATGGAAAAGATGGATCAGAAAAGGCCCGGTCGGCGACAGAAGTGATCTGGACCATCAGACCTTAAATCAGGCGTATCTCGCAATCCGGGATGAGTTAGCGGACGAAAAATATATGATTTTGGGGTAGAACGAGCTACTTTAGCCAACCAACCCGGCTATGCCGGGTTGCGACGCTCGGAATTGCGAGAAACCCCTGATTTGACGGTCGTTTCCCTGTTTCAATTTCGTTTTTACTATAAATAGTAAGTTTTAGTTTGCTTATAACTCTTCATCCGTCGGGCTTTAGGAGTTGCGCCCAACGTGAAAAGACCTTAGAATAATTAGGAGAACGGGTTGGTGAAGCCAAATAGGACACTTACTATTTTTGGCCGAAAACCTTGCGCACTAGTAGACATCACGACCGTCTATAAATAGTAAGTTTACTATTTATAGTAAGTCGCGAATTCTAGGAGTCCTAGTTGTAGTTTGATTCTAATTTCTTTCTCATTGCTTAGTACCCTTATTTAAAGGGTTGTGAACTCGTTTTTATGGATTAATTAAGCTATTTCGAATTTATTTAGAATTTATTTCTATTTTCTGCTCTCTTTTCTCGTGGATTCGAGAAGTCTCTGTGAGGAGTCCAGAGAAGTTCTGTGGATTCGGAATAATTATCCTCTTGAGGAAGACGGTGCTCGACCTCACGTCCTCCCCTGCGTCACAAGAGTAATGAGCTTTTCTGGGCCCACATGCATGTACAGGTCAACATTATGTTTCTTTGAAAAAGGGAAGAAAATGGGACTTGAGGATCCCAAATAAAGTCTCTTAATACTCCTCATTTCTGCAAAATGGGAGTTTGTCATGCCCTCACACCTTATCAGCCATAGATATCGAGCCAGGTTCCGCAGCTTGCTTGAGCAGAGCAACCTTTCAAGAGCATGCACGGTTGATAAGGTGATTCCAAGATGGATTAAACGCTCCAAGCCTTCCAAAATCACTCATATTTAATCCATCACTCCCTTCTTCCCACTTTGAATACTATAATATAGGTTCATTACTCTTAACTCAGAAGGCCTGGAGATTGCTCCTTGAGGAATTGTGTGCAAGCTAGTTGTATACTCCCAAGTCCAAGTGCTTCAGCTTTCACCAGATTTCCTATCTCTTCAGGCAATGATCGGATCCCCGTACACGATAGATTGAGATATCGTAGCTCTGCCAAGTTACTGATCCCTGCAGGAAGCTGCTTTAAAAGTGAATTACCTGACAGATCCAAGACCCTGAGAAGAGGCATGAACTGAAAAAAATCAGTGTGGAACTTTTTAAAATACACATTCCTTTGTAACGACAAGGTCAAGAGGTTGGGACATTGAGGTGTCTCCGTTAATTCTTCTATGTAATTAACCATTAGAGATATCCTCTCGGCCTCCTTCCTGTTAAGAAATTTATACAGAAATAATGTTTTTCTGTAAAATATGAAATATCGAAAAATAATATGGAATTAGGATAGGCTGAAGCATATATGAGTACGCTATCCTTAAAGCATTATTTGCCCCTACTCAAGTAAATCGAGTATGCTGAAAAGGTTACGGGAAAATCACTTCTAGGATACGACGAGTCTGGTGTGGATCTGCGTTCAGCAAAAACGAGGACCCACCAATGGAACTCTTGAACACAACGTCTGGCAGAAAATAAAAGAACAAATCCCTGAAAAAATGAGAAGAAGAAATATGAGTTAGACCACTGCACTGGTCTGTTCTTCAACTAATGGTTCAAATGAACCGTTCTAGACTACACCGCTAGTCTGTTCTTCAAACAATGGTTCAGATGAACCTTGCTGTCTTGCTGAAATTTCTGATTGTAGGAGAGGACTTGGTTCGTATGAATCTACTGGAGTGTGTTTGTGATTGATTGTAAACCCATCCAGGCCCTGTTTATATAGGCTATAGTGGTTGGCAGTTTTGGTCCAGGGAATTTAATCCATATAACCGTTTTCTAGCTGTTGTGAGAAACTAGCTGTTATTGGCAATTTCTGGCGGTTGTGCATGTAGTGTAATGGCTACTGCATGCAACGGTTTTCAGCCTCTATATAAGTCAAGGGACCTCATTCAGTCCTCTAGACTTTCAGTCATCCGCCTTAGCTCTCGGTTGCACCGCGACTCATACTCGTCTCGCGCCGGTTCCCGTAAGGTCGCGAAGGAGGTGCACCGCTAGTGCCTCTACCGCCACACTGCCTCGCATGCCCACGCCCTCGCACCGAGACCAAGACCGAGCCCGTTCCCGAGCGCGTGCACGGGTATAATTGTCCATTTGAACTTTCAATGTGTTTTGTTTTTAGGCTCATGCTCTAAAATGATATGGACAAATGGATTAATAGTGTGGTTCTAATACATAAATCATAATAAGGCTACTTGAGTTCCACACATTAAAAGTTGTATTGTATAGTATGCAAACCATTGAGGGGTGAGAATTTCTGCGTGTTTTGTGAGCTGGTGTGATCGGCAACGGAAGGATGGTGTTTACCAATGGTAGGGCCACAAAAGTTCGAATTCACTTCGCATTCAACACAGATGCGGATAGTCTATGTTGAAGGCACGGGAAAATTCATTACCATCCGTTCTCATTAGTCCGCGTCGTCGCTGACGACTCTTACTAATAAGATACCAAGATTTCTCTCTCCCAAGCAGATTACGTGCTACAGAATATGACTTTTAATGTATGTAACTTCTCTACGCCCCCACAATATGATTTATGTTTTAGTTCCACAGTGTCCATCAATTTTTATAGATCATTCTAAGAGCATGAGCTAAAAAAATTGAGGTACATCCAAATCTCAAGTGGACCTCACCACATAAAGTAGCAGGGATTGAATTACTACAGTTGAAACCTTCTTAGATTCTATTGAGAGGTTTATCTGCCGTATAACTGAAAACACAAATATTAGCTTGATGGGAGGCCTTATATGCCCCCAAGAAATTTTCAATAGTATATGTCCAATTCCTAGTGTTTCTTTACTGTGGCCTGGCCCACTTGAGCTTTGGATCTGCCTCGTTTTTTGTCCTATTTCATAAAATGGTATTAAAAAAAAAAAAATTGAATGGACCTTGTGGATCTAATATATACATCATGATGGGCCAGGAAGTACACTTCCGGTTTTCTGCTCTCCACATGGAATGTGATGCACCACGGGAGCGGATTTGGTGAGACCTGGGCCCACGAAAGATAGGGTCCAGCCCTTATCATGGTACCAACCTTGACATGTGTATAATGTATCCATCCCATCCATTCGTTTTTCCATATCATTTTAGGGCATTATCCAAAAAATGAAGGAGATCTAATTATCAGATGGACCATAACTATAACAAAAAAGGCCTTTAGCCTCAGTTCAAAACCGTGGTTAAAAGGATTAAAAACCGAGGCTAAAGCATTTAGCCTCGATTTTGCCTCAATTACCTAAACCGAGGCTGCAACCCCTGTGGCTAAAGCCTTTAGCCTTGGTTTTAGAAACCAAGGCTAAAAAGGTTTTATAGCCTCAGTTCTTCAATTGAAGCTGAACGAGCTTTTCTAGCTTCAGTTGTCTGAAAATGAGGCTAAAACCAAATTTTAACCTCAATTGCCTTCAACCGAAGCTAAATCTATTTTTAATGAACCAAGGCTAAAGCCTTTAGCTACAAGGGTTGCGGCCTCGGTTTGGATAACCAAAGCAAAACCGAGGCTAAATTTTAGATTTCACTTCATTTACAAACTGTGGTTGAAAATGTTTAATTTTATTTTTAAATATTTGTTTAAAAACAATCATAAAAATACAATACCAACAAAGCAGTTAACTGTCTATTTAAAAATTTCAAAATACTACAGGCACAAATAACACTAAGCATAAAAACACAATACCAACAAATAGTTAACCGTCTATTTAAACTAACAAAATAGACACAAATAACACTAAGCAAAGTTCTGCTTCCGGTTGCTTTCCACGCAAGTTTGAGAGCTGCCTTGTGCTGCAGATCTTGACAGCAGATCAGATAACTGCTCTATAGACATTTTCCCCACTGCAATCTTTGCTAACATTTCCCTCTGCTCATTCATCGTCAGTCTTTCTAGTTACAAATAAACGTTCCTCACCGTTGCACCCATCTGCTTCAATCTATTTTCTTGTTGCATGCTCAATGTCATGTTCGACTGCAACCTAAAACAAAAAAGGAAATAATTCAGAAATGAGATCCATCGTAGTTATGCAGTTGGAAAGAAGTCATACATAGATAAAACATCTTGTATAGCTAAAGATTTACCTAAAATTCTTCATTGTGAAAGTAACCGATTGGAAACGAAAAATAAACAATCAACACAGATATAATTTTGCAAATGACTGCACCATCCATCATTGAAAAAGGTCAAGTTTAAATGCTTGAATACTACAGGTACCTGATGAGGGATTCTAATTTACCCTCAGCATATAAATGTTTCAGCTGCAAATGAATTATGTTTTCTTAATAAAACCATCACATAAGGATCCTTATCAAACATTGAAGGAGCTTATGATTTAAGAAACAAATTGACCTGGAGATGAGAAGGATAATCTGTCTCTGCTATCTATTTCTAAGTTGGTAACAACAAATTTCTCTAAAGCTCCTCTATGAAAAAGAAACGAGAATATCTAGAATTTTATAATACTAAAACTGCATCTTTCCTGAAAAGCTGTACACATAGCTGTAACCTTATAGATTGTGGGTATGGTTTAAACAAACCAAGTTTAAAGATGCATGTTCCACAGATAGAACCAGATACCGTATGTTTCTACCCGAATTATGATACAGTTCTTATCTGCAGAGATAGCTCTCAAAATTGCGGGAAAAAAAAAAAAAAACCGATTCAATTTACAAGTTGTTCTATGTTGCTCAGCTGGCACTATTTACAGTAAATTATATATAACAAACAACTTTAAGATTTTAAAATCCTTTTAGATCTGTAGATCTGCATTAGATGCCAAAACCAAAAATAAAAATAAATTACAAGTATTATGTGTTGGTAGTTGCAGAGCAACGGTGGGATGGCATTGAGATAAATCCAACAAAGATAATATGGTATTGGATATAGGAAGTAGCTTTAAGTGCCATCTAATCATAACTTCCTTTTGAGTGCTTGTCACTTACCACATCAACCTACATATCAGAAAGCATGGACCTCAATTGCTCGGCCACAAAGTCCTCTGAAACATGAACTCTCTGGTTATAACAAAATAACTCCATTAGAAAAACCTTATTTCAAGATGAGGCATGAGCAAAAATTGAATAGCACTAAAGAAATTGAATAAAGATAAAGAACAACTGATAACATCTGATAAAAGAAAATGCTTTGAAGAATGATTGCATACTGATGCAGAAAATTTTCTAAATTATATCAACAAAATAACACATAAACCTTGACCTCAAAGAAAGAAGAAAAAAATACATAGTAATGCAGAACCAGCTTCATGAATTGGAGGAACCGAAAGGCTAAAAGAAATGGAATTTGACATCATGTGGGGTGATGCCTAACCTTAACTTGGGTGAGCAGTTCGTCAGGTAGAGGACCACCTGAGTAGTAAATGAAATCAAGAAACACATCAACAGCTCCAGGCTCCAGTCCTGTCAGTAGTATCTTCTGAACGAGCTCATCTGTTGCCTTGGAAGTGTCATAGTAACACTGGAAGCCACCCATCAAAACATTCATGACAGCCACAAAGGAAAAGTTTTAGTAAATTTGAGCAGCATATTCATATATATTCGAACATGGCTACACAACTTTTATATAAAAGCCAACCCCAAATTGCTGAGAGGGGCTTAGATGATGATTACAATTATGATGATGAAACAACAACAACTACTAGTAGTAAAGGTTCATTAGGATGCACAAGTAGGTTAAATTGCAAACATTCTAGTCAATCAAGAAGAAATGAGAAAAAAAATGGTTTCCTAGCATCCCTATTTTATAGCCCTCAAATTTAAGTTACATTCCTTTCAACTCCAACTTGGAAGAGTAATGCAATGGTAATTGGAACTGAGATCCGCAATATAAATAATGCTCAGGTAAGTAAACCTCAGCCATTTGCATTTTAATAGAGCAATTAAAGTGGTTGAATTAGACAGTGTGGCCAAATACACCCTTAAAACTCATTTGAGTAATTGAAGAACTCAATCAATTACTTGATAAATTAGACTAAAAATTAATGCAAGATATTTAAACTTGAAAAACTCAATCCAATGCTGAGATTTGGGTTGGTTCAGACCCAACCCTTAATCGGGTCTGATTCAGTTTCTAACTTTTGATGAAATAAAAAATAAAAAATCATCAGGTAGAACACTACAAGTTTCCTTGGCCCAAGAATCATATTGGTCCATTCATTAGGCTGCATATATATGAGAAAATTGCGCCCATGTTGAAAATTCCACAATGAAGCAACTAGGATTGAAATCTTACTAATCGCAACAGATCTGAAATGTACATACAACTTTTTAGAAGAAAAATTCTACAAGATCCCGAGATAGATAATTAAAGGCCAAATAGAAAGATAATGGAAAGACAAATGAGAAACAATACATTTGGAAAATAAATGAAAGTAAGCGATAATGGAGAGACAAAATAGTTGATGCGTAATTGTACTTCTATAGTATGAATAAAGATAAAATTGATTGAAGAATAACAGAAACTGTCTTAGGAAACAAAAATTGCATTTTTTACTTTGAAGTTTCTTCTTCTTCTTCTTCTTTTTAGGGACTACTAGGGAATTTCTATTCAACACAGTTTGTACATGTGGGGCTGTGGTTTAGTTGCCAATCCATAATCATGTTAAGTTGGCCTCCATTATGGATGGGCCAGACAAAGAATTTCAACACAGATAGCCCACATTCAATGTAAAATCATGATCGGGCTATCAGATCAATGATCTAAATCACCATGAGACTCGCATGTAGAAACTCCATGTGCAACAGAGAAGTTCCTTCTTATTGATTAACAGAGAACCTCTGCTTACACAGTAATTATAGATCACATCCTGTGTAAACAGGTGATGAGGCCCAAGAAAAAAAGTTAATTTTAATAACAATTTTAACAAGCGATAGATGCAGCCTTAAAAGGAGATGTTTCGTAAATTATACGGTGTATAGTATACGTTAAACAGATGTAAAAGAGAGTGACATTCAATAGACAGTGCGTTATGCATATATACATATAACTTACATATATTACACACACATATGTATGCATAATATATGTATTGTACATACACACACAAGCTATGATTGGATGTCTTGATAATGCTAAGGTAGTGAAAGATATGTCTTGATAATGCTAAGGTTTAATTTGGACTGATTCCTTGGCCCATTCGCATCTTCCATCATACAGCTGCAATACCCAAGCCATTTGTTAAGAGGGGTACCACTGCGTAGATTCCCTAAGTTGGTCTACTAGTCAAGTGGGCCACGATTAACTGAAACAAAAAGTAGTTGGATTGAGTAAGCTTCGGGAAAGCAAAATTTTCCAATATTAACAGTGATCAGGTATGGGTAGTTATGGGTATGAGGTAATGCCATTATGAAAAAGAAGAACAAAGATAGGGATTTGAGAGAGGGTAAAAGGAATAGATAAAGATGTGTGTGTGTGTGTGTGTGTTTTTAAATAAAACTTAAAGATCTCATACCATCAGAAAAAAGTGAATGCAAGTGATAAATTCTCTTTCTTAAAGGTGAAATATAAGAGATACCTTCATCTATATTTAAAGTAGAGTAAGATTTTATAAGGTAGGAAGAATCCTGTGAGGAATTTCCAGATAACCTTCTAATAAAATATACATACAAAGACAGAGGAGATGATACAGTTGGTGTTTTTTCAAAATTTAATAATGAAAATCTCTTAATTTTGGTATTTTTGACAGCTCATGCCACGGAACTTTATCCTTTAGAGTAATCTTTGCAATCTTCAACACCTCATGTAATGGCCCATAGTTTTGACTGAATCTAAGCCATCGACTAAAAAATGGATCTTTGACTGGCTCATCTTCTCTATCACCCTCTTCCTCCTCCTCCTCTTCTTCTTCTTCTTCTTTGTGGCGACAGTGGGTGAGAGGAGAGCACCTTCTTCAATGAGACATTGAACTCTAGATTGAAATGCTAGAAAGCAGAGATGGGTAATGGGCTGATTTTGAATCTTTATACCCATTTAATGTATGTTAAAATTACAAAGTTTCACTAGAGCTAGTCTTGGCCAAGTCAACCTTCTTGGAAACTAGGCCCGAGTTTAACACTAACCAGGTAGGCCTGGTTTTCTTAACCCAGTGACTAGGTTTGTGAATGGGCCAGGTCCCTGGTTGACCTGCCTACTTTGCAAGCTACGATCTATGGTGTACATCTTATTTCATGCCCTCAATTGACGTCTCTGATTGTATGGCATCCCGCAATGACTTCCCATACATCTTTGCGTATTCTTCTTTTATATTGTTCAAATCGATCTCTGCTCTTGTAACCATTACCCTTAACAACGTCATGTTGTTTGGTGCCAAGCCTTTTATGGCCTTCTACAACACCTGAGAAATTTCGAGACAAGATTGAATTATTCAGGGTGGTGCATGCATGGTACATGGAACAACGATTTGGGGGAACCGTGCATTGTCTTTGGACCCTGTAATGGACTGGATCTAACTGCATGATAAATATACATTTATCTATTACAACATGTAGGGTGTGATACCTTGGCGAAGTATATACCAGGGTTCTCAGCACATCTTAAGAGAGTACGAAGTCCGAACTTGAAATTCCCAGATGTTTTTGTCTTTACGGCCTATGAAAGAAGAAACTAACTTGAGAATTGCTAGTAATTGAAGGAAAAATGGCATGTATTTCAGAATAATAACATTCATTTTGTTTTAGGAGCAGTGCTCTTAGAGCTCTGAGTTATAGTGCTCCTAGTCACTAGACGGTCCAATCAATTGATCCGAACTGTCCATTAAAGCCCATAACATACTTCTCAGGCTACTAGTAATTCCACTGATGGGATGATCCAATCCATTGATTTGGGCTTATTTTCTATAGCCATCCTTTTCCCAAGCCATGGATGGTATATGGCTACAGTTGGCTGACAAAAGAGATTCTTTAGAATCGAAATTAATCCAGTATGGTCTCTAATAAATAGACAGATTAAATTGTTGATTGGACCTATTTTTGTGTAAATGATCTTCACTGTCTGTATTAAAGACCATTAATTAAATGGTTAAATATTTGTCAGACTGCTGGGATCCTTGCATGGTTGTCCATGATTTGTAGTTGGACCAAATGAACAGTCTAGATAAATAGATTGAACAGTATAAGTGCCCCAATACAATTAAATGCAACTAGGAGCACTATAACACATAGTGCTCATTTCTCTTGTTTCAGTTTAATAACGATAAAACAGCAGGTCAGCTCTGGTTAGTTAGTATGGCTGGGAGAGATAGTTTTGTGATCCAGGGTTCGATCCATATTTATGTTAGCTGGTAGAGCTAGAGCAGTGATTCAGAGATACAAAGAGACAATGTTGGGGAAATTATCACTAAAATCTCATCATAGCTAAAATTCAAGAGATCTGATACAGATCCAAATCACACGATGCAGTACAGATTCTAATATGAAATGACTTCTTGGTTTTTACCTGTCAAGGCCCCACTCGGAACAGCAGCCCTAGCTAGGGTTCCATCACTCAGACAAACATCCACCTGAAGGAATAAACAGGCAGAGAGAAACATCCATCACATATAAGAACAAGAAACGGAAACTTCTTCATCAAAAGAGAGAATCACACAATCTGAACCAATGGCTGATTACGATCTGATCCAATCACGTACAAAAGACGACAGATGGGAAGATGAAAAGGAGAAACAGACGGTAGAGATCAAATCCAGGCATGAAATCAAAATCGAAAACCTATACACGAGAATAGCAAATCGTTGGTTGAAAGAAACAGAAAAAATCACCTCAACGTTTCGATTTCCACGGCCATCGAAGATCTGCCTAGCTTTAACGACATTTATCGCCGCCATTTGCTCTCTCTCTCTCTCTCTCTCAAACGACCTTGATCGTCGCCATTTGCTCTCTCTCGCTCTCTCTCACTCTCTCAAAGGGACGGGGTTTGGCGAGTGACGCTGCCACTAGCCAAGTGGCTAGTGGTCGGTGCTCTGTGGGCCCATCATGATGTATTTATTTTATCCACACCGTACATTCATTTTTAAAGATCATTTTACTTTGCGATACCAAAAATGAGGTAGATATAAAACTCATGTGGACCACACCACCGGAAAACAATATTGATTGAATGTCCACCATTAAAAACCTCCTAGGGCCTACTGTAATGTTTATTTGACATCCAACCTCTTGATTAGGCCGTACATACCTGGATGAAGGTAAAAAGGAAACATCAGCTTGATCCGAAACTTCGTGGCCCACAAGAAGTTTTTAATGGTGAGCGTTCAATCAACACCGTGTGGTCCACTTGAGATTTGGATGTATCTCATTGTTGGGCTCATATCATAAAATGTTTTAGAAAAATGTACGGATGGCATGGATGAAACACATACATCATGATGGGCCCCACATAGCACCGACCACTAGCTATTGGCTAGTGGCAGTATCACTAGCTAATCCGTTTCCATATAAGTGGAATAGGTGCGGCCTCGAACTCACCCAACACAGTGCGACCTGGCCACGGGGCTCAACTTGATGTGTATAATGTATATCAACACCGTCCATCTGTTTTTCCATATCATTTTAGCCCACGAGAACAAATAATAATAAGATAAAATCTCATGTGTACTATACCGTAGGAAACAGTGGTAATTGAACACCCACGGTTAGAAACTTACTAGGGCCCATAGTAATGTTTTTATAGTGTTTATTTTCCATCCAATCCGTTGATAAAGTCACACGAACCAGGATGAAGGGAAAACTCAAGTATCAGTTTAATCCAAAACTTTTGTGGCCTATACGAAGTTTTTAATGGTCAATTGTCATTGTTAGAATGGTATGGTCCACCTGAGATTTAGATCTATTTCATTTTTGGTTCCTGCACTAAAATTAATTCTTAATTTTATCAATTATATGAAAATTCTCAAAAAGAAAAAGATCAAGATTCTTAATATTTTTTTTTTAATTCTAAATTTTTTCAAGATTAAAAATTCGTTGAAATTTATCAAAAAAATTTAAAACTCTTAGTTTTTCCAAAATTATCAAAAAAGAAATAAAATCAATTCTTAATTTTTTTTTTCAGAATTTTCAATTATTAGAAATTTCTCAATTTTTAAAATTTTTCAAGGGGGGGGCAAGATTCTCAAATTAAAAAGTTATTTAGGGGTTTTCAAAAGGTTCAAAAAAATTTCAAAATTCTTAATGGGGTTTTAAATTCTCAATTTTTTAAAAAATTCAGACGTTTCATAATTATCAGGTTTTTTATTTCTTAATTTTTCAAAAAAAAATTAATTCTTAATTTTTTAAAAGTTCTCAAAATTTTAAAAATTCTTAGTTCTTAGAAAATTCAAAATTCAAATCTTTTCAAAACTCTCAATGTTTTTTCAAAATTATCAATTTTTTCACAATTGTCTCATTTTTTTTTTTCAAAATTCTTAATTGGTTTCACAATTGTCAAAATTTTAAAAATTATTAATTCTTTCAATATTCTCAAAAAAAATTAATATTCTTAAATTTTCGAAATTTATTAATTTTTTTAGAATTTCTTAATTTTTAGCTTCGATTCTTGTCAATTGAGGCGAAATATTGAACTTTTAGCTTCAATTCTTTTACAACCTAGGTGAAAAAGCAGGCTTTTGCTTCGGTTCCTTTATAACCAAGGTAAAAAAAATGAACTTTTAACCTTGGTTTCTTAATAACCGAGGCTAAAAAGTAGACTTTTAGTCTCTTTTAGCTTTAATTGTTTACTAACGGAGACTAAAAAAATGGACTTTTAGTTTTAGTTACTTACTAACTGAGGCGAAATGACAAACTTGTAGCTTCGGTTTCTTACCAACCGAGGTGAAATAGTAAACTTTCAGCTTTAGTTTCTCACCAACCGTAGTGAAAAAATAAACTTTTAGTCTCGATTCCTTAGTAACTAAAATGAAAAGGCGAGCTTCTAGGCTCGATTCCTTCGACTTTTAGCCTTAGTTTTTCATCAACCGAGGTGAAATATTAGACTTTTAGCCTTGGTTTCTTGGCAATCGAGGTGAAATAGTGAACTTTTAGCCTCGGTTTCTTACTGACTGAGGCTAAATGGTAGACTTTTAGGCTTAGTTTTTCAGCAACCGAGGCGAAATGTCGGACTTTTAACCTCGGTTCCTTAGCAATTGAGGCGAAATAGTGAACTTTTAACGTCGGTTTCTCACCAACTAAGGTAAAATGGTAGGCTTTTAGCCTCAGTTTTTCACCAACGAGGCAAAATATCAAACTTTTACCCTCGGTTCCTTAAAAATCGAGGCAAATTAGTGAACTTTTAGCCTCGGTTTCTTACCAGCTGAGGCTAAATGTTAGAATTTTAACTTCAATTTTTCACCAACTGAGGTGAAATATTGGACTTTTACCCTCAGTTCCCTAGCAATCGAGGTGAAATAGTAAACTTTTAACCTCGGTTTCTTACCAACTGAGGCAAAATGGTAGACTTTTTTAGCCTCAGTTTTTCACTAATCGAGGCAAAATATCATACTTTTAGCCTCGGTTCCTTAGTAACCGAGCGAGGTGAAATAGTGAACTTTTGACTTCTGTTTCTTATCAATTGAGGCAAAATGGTCGACTTTTAGCCTCGATTTCTCACCAACTGAGGCAACATAGTAGACTTTTAGCCTTGATTTCTCACCAATTGTAGTGAAATGGTACACTTTTAGCCTCAATTTCTTACAAACTGATGTGAAATGGTAGACTTTTAGACACAGTTTTTCACCAACCGAGGCGATATATAGATTTTTAGTCTCAGTTTTTCACCTATTAAGGCTAAAATAGTGTACTTTTAGCTTCAGTTCTTTTACAAACGGTAAAGGTAAAAATGAACTTTTTGCTTCAGTTCATTTATAACTGAGACTAAAAAGCACATTTAGCCTCTTTTTTTTTTTTAAAACCGAGGCTAAAAAATTGAAGCTAATGGCCTATTTTCTTGTAGTGACATAAGAAAAGTGGTGCTTGACCATTAATGGGTCATAAAAGTTTTGGATCAAGCTAATATTTACTTTCCCTCTACATACAGGCTTATGTGAAGTAATCAACAAATTGGATTGTAAATAAAAACTATGGAGACATTAAAGTGAGCCATAAGAAGTTTTTAATGGTAGGGTGTTCAATCACCATTGTTTCCTAGAGTATGGTCCACTCGATAATTGGATCTTCTTAATTTTTGGTATAATGTTCTAAGATGATCTGTAAAAATGGATGGACAGAGTCGATAAAGAATAGACAGATCAGGGTGGGCTCCACGGTAAGGGTTGCACCTTCTGGTGAGGTTGGGTCTCATCTAATCCGCTCCCTTGCACCACACAGCAAGCAATGGTGTGAAATTTACGTGGGCCCAAGATAATGTATTTATTAGATTCACAGTCCATTTTTTTTCCGATCATTTTAAGATATGAACAAAAAAGCAATGTAGATCCAAAGCTAAAGTGGATCACACCGAAGACGATAGTAGGAATTGATGCTACCATTGAAAATTTATTGGGGTCACGGGAGGCTTTGATCAAGCTGATATTTGTATTTTAACTTCGTCCAGTGAGGTAGATCTCATGAACTAGTCAGATGGAAAACGAGCCTCACGGTTGGCCCTAGGAAAGTTTCAAGAGTAGTTTGTTCAATCCCCATTGCTTTATGTGGTTTGATCAGTTGAGCTTTGGAAGTACCTCATTTTGGGGATTGTGCTCTAAAATTATCTGAAAATTTTGATGGAAGGTATAGATTTAACATAAAAATTATGGTGGGACCAATGAGAAGTTTCAACGCAGACGATCCACACTCAAAGAGAGATCGATGCTCGAGATCTCTCACACAACTGTTAAGGGTTAGTTCTCCTAGTTGCTTGGGAAACTTAAACAGTTCATTCGGTTGATCTTGATTGTCCATTACGTTCAACAAAAAATTCATGAGCTAGCAGGAAATATCAGACAAAAATAAGTCTTAACCAACAATGTCATCTATCTATTTGATTGCTCCCATCATAGATTGCTTTTGATTCTAAAGAATCACTTGTGTTAGACAATCATAACAATACCATTCATGAGTCCGAACGGCTATTAAAAATGGCTCAATTAAGATGGATTTGATCAATCAAGAAGACTCACTTATAACATGGTATCCCTTGAAAAGTGTTCTAGACTTAATGTGTTTTATTCACACTGTCCATTCATTTTTCAGATCATTTTAGACATAAGTCAAAAAATGGGTGCAGCTTCGGTGGAACCCTAGATCCACTATGGTCGGTGGAGCCTTGTGGTGGCCTACCATGATGTATGTACTTTACATCCACACTATCCATCTTTTTTGACACCTCAGGTGTGGGCCACAAAAGTTTTGGATCAAGCTGATATTTCTATGGTCCCTTCATCCAAGTCTATGACCTTATCGATAGGTTGGATGGCCGGGAAATAAGTATTATGGTAGCTATGGTGGCCCCAAGAAGTTTTTAACGGTGGGTAGTCGATCACTGTTGTTTCCTGTGGTGTAGCCCACCTAAGATTTGAATGTGCTTCATATTTTTGGGATCATACGCTAAAATGAACTATCAAAATGGATGGACAGTGTAGATGTAAGGTACATACATCATAGTGCTTACATCAAGTCATCAGGAATGTCGGTGATGACAGGGGAGTACCCAATCTGCATCCTGGGAGAAGGTGCAGTGCACCAGAAAAAGCTCTTCATTCTCTAAAATGATTATTATATCCATATGTGAAACAATGGGCGCACATATATGTGGTGGCGTGTAAATTAGCTCACTTGTATAGAGGTGTAAACAATGCTCAAGAGTAATAATACACCTCATGCGTAGAATCACCAACATAAGAAATTAATCTAATATCATGTGGTACAATGGCACACATATTAAAACTGATAAAAATACATAGCACACTTGATCTAAGAAAAATTCAGACTCCTTTCCAAAATTACTCTAACATCCTAAGAAATAACTATTAAAAAAGATTTCTACCTTAACAATGAATCTATGTACTCAATTCATGGAAAAAAGGAAGAAAATAGGACTTGATGCCATCTTCTTCCCACTCTAAATTATCCCACCATTCTTTCCTACCATGTATCTTCCTTAGAGAATTGTGAGCGCTATCGAGAGAAAGAGGGAGCCTTTTCAACTTTGGGCAATCAAGGACTTCGATTTCCTCCAAGGAAGGAAAATGCAGTGCACAGCTACAGATGCTCGTTAGTTCTGAAAGGTTCCAGAGTGATATACGTTTTAGTTGCATTAGCCCTATATCTCCAACATCATCAGGAATGACCGTACCTATTACTTCTTCTAGCTCATTGCAACTATCTATATGAATTGTTTCAAGACATTCAAGTTGTAGTAAACCATAAATTTTCTTCAACATGTCACACCACCCAATTCTTATGTTGTGAAGGTTTCTGAAGCATCCGCTGCCCACCTGAATGCAATTTAAGTCGGGGAGTTCCTCAAGGTAGAGCCATTCTAGGTTCGAAACAGGATAAGACCCACTAATCGTCACCTCCACTAACCCATTGCACTTCTTAAAAAGTAAGCCCTTGAAGACTTTTCATTGCAGCAAAAAGGGATGATAGTTGGTTGGAGATGGTCAGATCCTCACCTCTGTTCAGAAGTAGATATCGAGTCACGGTCCGTAGCTTGCTAGAGCAGAGCAACCTTTCAAGAGCATGCACATTTGATAAGGTGAGATTAAGATGGTTTAAATGTTCCAGGCCTTCCAACTCACTCATTTTTAATCCCTCACTCCCTTCTTCCCACTTCGAATAACTATTATATAGGTTGATCACTCTTAACTCAGAAAGCCTGGAGATTACCCCTCGAGGATTTCTGCCCAAATTCAATACAGCCTCCAACTCCAAATGCTTCAGTTTCACCAGATTTCCTATCTCTTCAGGCAATGATGTGAGATACGTGTATGATAGATTGAGATACCGTAGCTCTGCCAAGTTACCGATCGCTGCAGGAACCTTTACTATCGATGACATTGACAGATCCAAGACCCTAAGAAGAGGCATGAACTGAAAAAACTCAGTATGGAACTTTGTAAAATTCCAATTCCTTTGGAGCATCAAGGTTAAGAGGTTGGGGCATTGAGGTGTCTCTGTTACTTCTTTTAAGTCATTTTTCATTAGAGATATCCTCTCGGCCTCCTTCCACCTCTCAACCACCGGTGCATGCGTCAGTGCCACACCAGCTCTCACCAAAAACCTATTCTTCTTCCCGCACTCAGAAGCTATCCATAATGCAGATCACGAATCACGTCATGCAACTTTACCTCTGTTTTTTCTTCAGAAACCACTCTCCAACAAGCATGCAGTCTTTAATCTTCCAATGATATCATGTCCCTTGTTATGGGCTTCATCAAGATCATCATCCCACCCATCTAAGAATCCTTCGCCTATCCAGTAATCTATAAGTTCTTCTTTGTCAATGGAGTAGTCCTCCGGAAACAGTGCGCAGTACAGGAAACACGATTTAATGGTGTCACCACCCAGATTATCATAACTGTATTTCAAACGCAAAAGCATTTCATCATCCATGCCTGATATCTCTGACGGTGGCTTGCTTGTGCTAAGAACTGATATTGCATGCCGCCATTCCTGTGGTGTCTTCTTGCATGCCATGGCCCGCCCGATGGTTATTAGCGCAAGGGGCAGACCTTTGCACTCTTTGGTAATCCTCGTAGCAAGGGCCGGTATGTCCTGATGAGAAATCATGGTCTCTTCACCAACATTCTGTCGAAACAGATTCATTGATTCTTGCTCCTGGAGGCATTCTACTCTCTGATCTCTTATCGGCAGCCATGACGTTCTCAAATCGTGTGTGGTGAAGACGACCTTGCTCATGTTTTGGCTGTTTGGATGAGGAATTCCGATCATCTCTAGATCCAACCATTCCCATATATCATCAAACAACAGCATGAATTTCTTCTTGCTCAAGACCTTGTAAATGTCTCGAGCCCGTTGATGTAGAGCAGGTCGCGGACAATTACATGGCAAAGATGGATCAGAAAAGGCCCGGTCGGCGACAGAAGTGATCTGGACCATCAACCTTAAATCAAGCGTTATCTCGCAATCCGGGATGAGTTAGCCGACGAAAAATATATGATTTTGGGGTAGAACGAGCTACTTTAGCCAACCAACCCCGCTATGCTGGGTTGCGACGCTCGGAATTGCGAGAAACCCTGATTTGACGGTCGTTTCCCTGTTTCAATTTCGTTTCTACTATAAATAGTAAGTTTTAGTTTGCTTATAACTCTTCATCCGTCGGGCTTTAGGAGTTGCGCCCAACGTGAAAAGAGCTTAGAATAATTAGGAGAACGGGTTGGTGAAGCAAAATAGGACACTTACTATTTTGGCCGAAAACCTTGTGCACTAGTAGACATCAGGACTGTCTATAAATAGTAAGTTTACTATTTATAGTAAGTCGCGAATTCTAGGAGTCCTAGTTGTAGTTTGATTCTGATTCTTTCCCATTGCTTAGTACCCTTATTTAAAGGGTTGTAAACTCATTTTATGGATTAATTAAGCTATTTCGAATTATTTAGAATTTATTTATATTTTTTTACTCTCTTTTCTCGTGGATTCGAGAAGTCTCTGTGAGGAGTCCAGAGAAGTTCCGTGGATTCGGAATAGTTATCCTCTTGAGGAAGATGGTGCTCGACCTCACGTCCTCCCCTGCGTCAGTTTGTCTCTCCACTTCAAAAGAACTCGTCCTCGAGTTATCATATGCGCTGGTTCATGATACTCAGTCAGGTCCGCAACATTGAAAGTCGTCGTGAGATCGCCATATATCTGGAGATCAACAACATAAGCATTGTCATTGATCTTTCGGATGATTGGTACCGGTCCATCTTTTTATTCTTCAACTTGTTGTACGTTCCGGTCGGAAATCTTTCTTTGCGCAGATGGACCATTACTTGGTCGCCCACCTCGAACACTTTCTGTCGCCGATGCTTGTCCGCTTGTTCCTTGTACTTTTCGTTCGAGGCATGTAGCTTGTTCTGTACCTCCGCATGAATGCCCATGATTTTGTCTGCCATATGT
>JAJHSJ010000001.1:26227715-26315799 GCA_021015155.1 Magnolia officinalis | reverse complement strand
GTGTGGGCCGCCCAGCGACCGATGAAGGTCAGAAAAATTTAAAATTTAGGAAATCATAGATCTCACTGGCCTTGTGGTCCATCGCGGACTGCGGACCCAGTGGACACCCAAAAGTACCCATCTGACGCTTGCCCAATGCGCCCCACCAATGCCAGATTGGAATCTGACACTTACAAATAAAACTGAGACTCCGGGCCTTTCAACCGTCGGATTCTTCCAAATTTATGGTGAAGGTTTAATGTATTTTTCTACACCTGTCCACCAAATCTGGGCCCGATCGTGGCACGATGACCGTTGATCGCGAATTGGACCCGTACGACCAAACCCCATATCCGATCGTCCCCAAATTTTGCGTGGCCCTCTTCGGGCCATGGAGACCTTATCCTATAAGTTTTATGGCCAGAGGGCCGCAACCAGAACCGCTTCAATCATCTGAATGGGCCCTCTCAGGGCCATTTAAATATCGGAATCGCTTACTCAGACCTTATATCCGTTCATCCGTTTGTCCCCAAATTTTACATGGGCCCTAATTGGGCCATAAGACACCTACCCACCGAATTTGGTGGCTTAGGGGGCGTTAGGACCATCCCAACTTCAATAGGGAGCCCTAGAAGGCTAGTTTGGAAAATTGTGGAACTTAAGTGATTTGAGTCGTCCACTCTTATGCCAAGTTGAGGATTTAGACCGTCGGTTTATGACCAAACTTTACCCGTGGATTAAGGATATTTCCTACGCTCACATCCGTATAGCCGCGGCCCCGATCGACCATCGGTGACCGTTGAAACAGACTTCTAATCATATCTGTCGATCGGCGCGTCGGAATGGCGGGCCGATTGTGTCCATACTTAGATCATCATTAGGACTAACTATCCTATGGTGTATATCGACTAGTACACCCCATAGGCTAGAAAAACCCTCCCATAGGGTTAGTATAGTAAAGACCCCACACTTGGGGCCAATTGTACCAAAACTGGCACTATATAAAGGGGTTTCATTTGGGGCACCCCTCTCCCCATACGATTTTGCCTTAAGAGAAAAGGGGAGAGAGAGAAGAGAAAGGGGGAGAAAGATGAGAGAGCAAGAGAATAGAGAGAGTGGAGGTGAGCATGGTGGACTCTCAATCAAGGTGGGGCCCAAGAGGATCAAACCCACAACCTCCTACACTTTCTCAAAAGAGAAACCCTACACCACATCCACCGAAAATCGTCCGTGGGCCATCTAGGTAAGATCCCTCATTCTTTTCTCTTGAAATCCTGTATTGAAGGAGAAATGTATGGATTTCTCTCATGTTTGAATTGTTTTAGGGATTCCGATCGGCCAACCTCCAAAACCCTCATCTCTAGGTCGTTTCCAAGCCTCCAACGAATCCGAAGGTGCGGACTATTGTTCTTAGGTGGCCTAGTACCAATTTTAGTAAGAGCTTAATGATTTTGATTGCTTGGATGTTATGATTTAATAATATAGAGAAAGCCCTAGGAATGTATGTTGTTGAACCATATGGATTTGCATGCTTAGCCTCCACGATGTTGTTCTTGCTTCTCACATGTTTATGTGTATGGATGAATCTTTGTTTATGCCTTATTGTTTTTCCCATATATTGTTACCTCATAGTATGTATGCTTTCATTACTCTTGTGCATATGATGGCTTGAGATGGAGGAGTGCGTAACTTCCTCACCCCCACACACACCTCACATACACTTGTTTCATGATATTGTTAATCATGCTTGCTATGAGAATCTGAATAATATGTTGAGAGGTATGAGAGCATGATGTGGTTTGTACTAGATTATACATTGGTAGCCGGCATGCTATGAATCACCCTCCATACCCTTGAGTTGGTCAGGAATCATGAGAGAGACGGTAGTCCCATTGGTAGGACTACGCTATGGCTAGACCTGTAGGTTTGGACGGGTGTGTTCGGGTGGCTGTAGTTCGACTACATGGGTCCCTTGTGCCCGATGTCACTCGTCTCACGCTCGCTTGATCCGTGCGGTCTAGCCTACTTGCTGACCAACCCTGTTTGTTAACCCTGTTGTACCACTTGATGTATGTATGTAGGAACCTGAACCACCCTATACCGTTGTAGCCCATCACTAACCCACTTGAAACTGGTCCACAGCCTCGTGAGCCGGGCATGGTGGAATGGGACACTATGTCCGAGCTGTCGGCCTACGTTGGGGTAACCGCGCCTCCCCGTAGTGACCGCGAGCGAGCCTTCCCTTCGGCACTCCTCATGTGCTTGGTGTCGGGGATGAGGAACCCGAGGGATCACGGACCGCGGGTCTCGGCCTCACGCGTTGATGGGGTCTTGCCTCGCAAAAACTTAGGGCATTGATACGTAGGGTGAATCAGAATCCCCAACCTACTGGATGAATGGACTTAACTAATAACTCGGCTAACACGATCGCGTTGCACGCATTAGTTAGGGTGGCGACTCGGAAGTCGAGGTACTTTGAGGGGAGTGTTGTCATATGCGATCGTTAGATGAAGTCGCTTGAGGGGAGTGTTGTGGCGAGGGCATGCATCATATCATCCCGCATGCATGCATTTTAAATAAGAGTTATTAGGTGTTGATGATTGTCTGCTTTTCATTAAATTCATATTACAATTGATGCTTGTTGTAACTTGAGACCAATAGTTCACACTGAGTTGATCACTCACTCCCACTCTGGGATGGTGTTTTAAAACACCAACCAGACTCATTCATAGATGCAGGTGACTCAGGGAATGAGGAACCTGGCGAAGCGAACTTGGACGAGGAGGACGAGCTCTCCTACTTGGAGTCGATGGGCGGCTCTCCATCGGCTTGATCGGGCTGGATTTGGATTTGCTGAGCCGCGGGCTCAGCTTTATTCTTTTGGACATAGCTTTCTTTTGTTTTTTGTTGGGCAATGCCTTGGGCGACCCTTTATTATTTTTGGACCTGTATATATGTGAGATATCCTTCATTTCAGTAGACTGGTGTGATTGTGCTTCGTGCCTCAGGTAATTCCAAATTGCGCAGTTAAATTTGATTAATCATAAAAACCATAAATGCATGATAAGTGACACTCGGGAACTCGGGAGTCGAGTCTATGCACGACCCCCGATTTTCCAGGGCGTTACAGTATGGCAAAGACCATCATGTGGACGGTCGTGATCCATCATATATGCTTGCAAATGGATGGCAGATGGGACTACTATATCATTTACTCCACCTGAGGGGTCAGTGCTATTGATGAGTTAGTGGACATGCATGACTCAATCAGAACTGTCCAAATTGTTGGTACCACTTCAGATGAGACATGGCCCCTAATTAAATCAAGTTGTAGATGATCTAACCTCTCATGAATGCGTACTTGTTTGGTGAATTTCATATTAGACTACTTTGATTTTAACCATCCATTTGATTGATACCACTCCAATTTATGCCCACGCCCCAAACTCCAATGTATGCCCACGCCCATGTGCCCACGCCCCAAAATAGATGACGGGGTGGATAAAAAGTACACACATCAAGGTGGGCCCTACAGTGAGGGTAGCAGCATCTTGGGTGAGGCCCGGGTCTCACGTAATCGGCTCCCCCGTTGAAACCTCCTAGGGTCTACTGTGATGGTTTTTTTTTTGGTCATCCAACCGGCCACACATACCTAGATGAAGGGTAAACACAAATATCAGCATGATATAAAATTTCTGTAGCCTTGAAGAAGTATTCAATAGCGGGTGTTCAATTCCTAATGTGTCTGGTCATGTGGTCCACTTGAGCTTTGGATATGATTCGATTTTCGGATTATATTCTTAAATGAGCTGTAAAATTGGATGGATGTCATGGATGAAACACATGTATTACAGTGGGCTCCAAAGAGATTTCACACCACAGTAAATGGTGGTGACAAGCTCACTACAAAATCCGCGTCTTCTTTTCTTCGGTGGTGGTCCGTGTGGACGTAAAATCCGCGTCTTCTTTTCATCGGTGGTGGACCGTGTGTATGTACAATCCGCGTCTTCTTTTCTTCGTTGGTAGTGTTTGTGGAGGAAGCGGATTGCTTGTGAAAATTTGAAGCGGATTGGCTGGTGTACCTAACACAGCTATGTAGGTTATGTATTGACGTCAGCAAGTTTTGTGGATCTGATCATGATGTATGTGTTATATCCAAAACTGTCCATCCATTTGAAGATCTCGTCTTAAGGTTTGAGATGAAAAATAAGATAGATCTATCTATCAATTGGACCACTAAATGTCTACCATTGAAACCCTTGTTGGGGTCACAGAAGTTTAGGATAATTTTGAAATTTGTTTTTCCTCTTCATTAAGGTCTTTGTGACCTTATAAACAGATTGGATGGAAAATAAATGATGGTGGGCCCTGTGAATTGTTTAACAGTGAAAATCATTATCTTCGCAGCTATTTGTGGTGTGGTCCACATGATCTTTGGATGTGATTCATTTTTTGGAAAATGATCTAAAATGATCTCTAAAAATAGATGAACGGTATAGATATAATAAATACATCACTGTAGGCCCACATAATTTTGATCTCTTTTGAACTGTTCGTACAACTCGGAGCTCGAGGAGCGTCACGACACGTAAACAACAGCTAATAGCTGTCGTGTCGTACACGAGCCAATCCGATTCCACGAAAATACCACAATTTGCGTCTTCTTTTCTTCCGTGGGGAGCCTATGGTGAAGTTTGCAACAAGTTTCAGCACATGGGTGGGGCCATTCTAATGTTTTTGAGAAATCATTTTAGGACAAGATGCTAAAACTGATGTGTGGTCTACATAACTTTTTTTTTTTTTCTTCCGGGGGTTAGCGCTTGTTAGTACACACCCACTGTCATTGCACACTACAGTGTTAGAGACCCCACTAGGAAATCGATGCCAAGACCTCAGGTTGAAACCAATTATCTACAGTCAGTCTACCATAGATCTTAAGAGTGCATGAATACTTGCAATCCCCGGCTGTATATATGCAATCTGCGGACATTCAATGAAATTGGCAGTGATAACGAATGGTAGATGGTCCGAGAGAAGCAGATACTAAAGACGGTCCAGCCAGAGTAATATTAGGTACGGGTTCCTTCCACCATGTGGGTCAAACTAACCCGTTCATCAGGGACACGGCCGCTTGTTTAGATCGGAACCCATCAATCGGGATAATAAAAAGCCTGGGGGTTGGTCACGCTATTCAAAACTCAGGCAGGTGGCATGACACTTGAACTTAGATGTTTATGTATTATTCCCAATGGGTAGCCCACATGAGTGTTCAACCGGCCAGATTTTTGGAACCGTGGGGTAACAAGGGCTTTTATACGTGATGGACGGGTTGGATATCTTGCATGTAAAGTCACTCCCCTCATTGAAGCCTTTGGCACGCAAGACCTGATAATAAGAAGGCAAGAATTTTCCAAGAATTAAGACCAAACTCCTTCCCTTAATTAACCTATTCAATTGCCAAATACTCATAAGTCATAGGTCAACATCATTAATCAATTCTAATTTTACGGATATGGACTACTCAATGGATGGTCTGGATTGAGGTATTGTCTGCACATTTATGGTATCAGTATGCGCAAGTGTAGTTTATTACAGTGCGCTTGGGAGTATCATTGTTTCTCTTATATTATTGTACGGCTCCTAGTCTTTTTTCAAAAAAATATATTTTTTTCATTTGTCAAGATTGTCGGCCACTTTTTCTTCCTCGAGTGCGGATCCTTGCCTCCCACGTTACGTTTTGGACAACGTCAGTATAAGTGCCATGTCATTAAATTTTTTTAATATATTAAAAAAATACATTTAAGAAGTACTACGGGAGACGTTAAGGGAAGCGGTTTGCTTGCAGAGTAAATCAGCAGGTTAAGCGTAATGAGTAAAGTCTGTTGTGCCCACCGTCGTCATTAGTGCATTGTATCAACTCTATCCATCTCTTTTATCATCTAATTTTACAGTTTTATAACAAAAATTAATCATATCCAAAGATCTAGTGGACCACACCACCTGGAACCGTGTGAATTGAATTCTACCATTAAAAAGTTGTTGGGGCCCACAGAAGTTTTATATCGAAATGATATTTGTTTTTTCCATTCATCCATGTCTTTGTGATCTTATGGACAGTTTGGATGAAAAATAAACATCATTGGGAGCTTAGAAACATTTCAATGGTCAATCAATATTTCCACGGTTTCCTTTAGTTTGGTCTACTTGAGCTTTTGATGTACTTCAGTTTTGGGCTCAACCCCTAAAATGATCTGAAAAAATAGATGGACAGTGTGGATAAACTACATGAATTCACAATGGGCCCAACAAAGTTTACTCAGTACGATAAGACTCATACGCAATCCAATTTCACGGCGGACGCTGATTTCTTGGCAAAGCCTTTCGTAGTAAGATGCTGCGCAAGGATTTTAGATGGCCACTCCGATGTTTGTGATAAATTCAACCCGTTCATCCATTTTTAGATATCATTTTAGGACATAATACCAAAACTAAGGTGTATATAAAACTCAAATGGGCCACACGAGAGGAAACAGTGGAGATTTAGTGTCCACCGTTGAAATATTTATATGGCAACAAAATTTCCATCGGTCTAATATTTTGGTGTTTTCACTTCATCCTCCAACTTATTCCCCTCTTTCTCATCTTATTCCCATCCCCTCTTCTTCTGAGTTCCAACGTCCTCTCTTTCTTTCACCTTGCAAGCTCTTATTCCCCTCTTTCTCATCTTCCAACCCATCCCCGTCCTCTCTTTCTCATCTTCCAACTTATTCCCCTCTTTCTCATCTTCCAACCGCGTCCAACTTATTCCCCTCTTTCTCATCTTCCAACCCATCCCCTCTTCTTCTGAGTTCCAACGTCCTCTCTTTCTTTCACCTTGCAAGCTCTTCCAGTCATTGCCTCTGACCAAACCGTCAGATTTTTGCCTGAAACTGCCCCAAATTACCTCCTCTCTTTCTTTCACCTTGCAAGCTCTTCGAGTCATTACCTCTGACCAAACCGTCAGATTTTTGCCTGAACCTGCCCCAAATTTGGCACTATTCTCGCCTTATAAATACCCAACAACCACAGGACCAAACACAAGGCGTTGTGGCTGTTGCAGAAGTCGAGCCTTAAACAGGTCAGCGTATCTTTCTCTCTCTGTAAAAGAAGACGGAGTAGCCTTACTGATAGTAGGAATGTGGGGAGCATACCTAAAACCATGTAGACCAAACTTTTCATTAGATCCAACCCATTCATAAGCTACACAAGACTCTTATTTAGGCTGGTACCCAGAAATCATGATGGTCAAAATCTTATGCTGGCCACGCTATGGGAAACAGTTGATAAAGAAGGCTCACCATTGGTTTTGTGAAGGGGCCACAGTGCTGTATATCTATATATATATATATAATATATATATATATATATATATATATATATATATATATATATATATATATATCATCCAGTCCATTCATCTAACTTGTCTCATCGGGACGAAAGCATTTCCCAAAATCCCATGCCATTCCAAAACTGAGATGTGCCATAACATGTGAACTCAGAGGTTTCTGCATATTGGATGGCCCACCTGAGTGTTGAATCGGCCTTATTTTTGGGGATCAAGGGCACCAAGTCTAATTTCCAAATGTCAATTAGGAGGAAGTTAGGACCATAAAATCAATTTAATTCGGATGACATGCCGTAACACCTATAGTAATTTTCAATACTCAGGTATTATCCCGTAACTTAACTTAATATGAATACTAACTTTGGTGCGGTGCTTACATCTTAGCCCTTGAAATTTTTATGGAATATAATAAACGGTGTAGATTAATGTGTTGGACTGTCTAAAGTCCCAACGCCAACTAAGAGCACTAGGGAGCGGATTAGGTGAGACCTGTGGGGCTCATAGTGATGTATGTGCCTTAAATCCACACAATCTAACCGTTTTTGAAAGCTCATTTTAGGGTGCAATCCCAAAAAAATGAAGCAGATCCAAAATCTTATGTGGACCATACCACGGAAAACAGTAATGATTGAATCCTTACCATTAAAAACTTCATGGGAGCCACTGGAATGTTTATTTGCCATCCAACCTGTTGATAATGTCACAAAAATCTGGATGAACACACCACACAAATATCATCTTGTCGACCCAAAACTTTTGTGGCCCACAATAAAATTTTAGTGGTCCGATTACCACTATTTCCTCTATTATGGTCCACCTGAGATTTGGATCTGCTTTATTTTTTAATCATGCCCTATAATGAGCTTTCAATATGGATAGACAGCGTGGATGTAGTCACATACACACAGTGGGCCCCACAGTCAAGGGTCCCACTATATAAGTTACAGTGCCCTCAGAGCACTATATAAGTTACAGTGCTCCTAGTTGCATTGGGACACTTGGACAATCTATTCTATTGATCAAAACCGTTCCATAGGTCCAATGCACATTCTTCCATTGATCATCTAAATGGTTCCATATAAGTCCAGCGCACATTTCCTGCACCACCCATAAATATCACACTCATCTGAAAAATATTAGCTATCTGATCAATGGATTTTGATATGGACGGTCAAAATTATTTACATGAAAAATATCTAATAAAAAATTTGATCCAATGGGAACCAACATATATTTCTTATGGTTCTTAAGAATCACTTTTGTTAGGAAATTATAATCATCTGTCAATGCTTGAAAAAAAAAAAAAGGACTATTACCGAATAAGTCCCATTTTCTACCCTTTTTCAAAGAAACATAATGGTAACCTGTGCGTGCATGTGGTCCCAGCAAAGCTGATAACTCTTGCCTCATGTTGGTGTCGGTTTGTTTGCATTTTTACGTGAATTTTTCTGTAGTCGAAGTAGAGGCTGTGGAGGGTTTTTACTTCTGGTTTTATTTTTATTTTTATTTATTTTTGTAATGCTCATGCCTTATAAGTTTAAAGTGTAATGAAGTATATTTGGTGTTTGGATCATTTGAATTGTGATCCACATTATAGGGTTTGGATTACATAACCAGCTGCCACGCTTGTTCAAACTGAACTATAGCTAGAGATTCTGGTAAGTGTTTTATCTTAATTTTTAATAAGATTTCATCATGTTGCAGTTGTTAAAAGGTTACTCATTTGAATACATTAACTCAAATTAAATTGCATAAACTGTGAAACTGATTGTAATTAACTAAACTACAATTGGAAAATCAGATTGTTTGAAAAATCTGACTGACATCAGTTTGCTAATCAAATAAGGCTGTTTGATATTTTTCATTTCAACCGTCCAATAACTCCTCATAAATCCATTAGTCATGCAGTTAAATAAGACCAATTTCCTTTCCTTCGTGAGTGGACATTTCATTACCAAATGTCCGTATGAGGTTAGGATTATATAATCAATTTAATCCTGAGAATATGCTCCACTAAATTGGATGGCTTGGATTAAAGTAGCGTGCACGGATGTAGATAATGTAGATGGTCTCAATCTGTTTCGGAGTATAGTCTATTAACTTGAATTATTGTACGGGTCTTACTTTTTTCTCGGTAGAGAGTGCCGTCCTCTCATTTACTATCATTTTCAGCATTAGTTTTTCAGCTTCGGCTAATGCAAGATGGAAAATGAGTTAGCGGTTATAATTGAAGGGGAAAGATAAGCAGAAAGGATGGTCAGGGTTGTTCTGCAGTTATTATGATTCTGGAACCAATGGGCCATGTAAGGCTGAGGCCATCATGTGGACGGTCATGATCCATCATATATGCTTGCAAGTGGATGGCAGATGGATTCTTCCATATCTTTTTCTCTAAAGAGGGGTCTTGATGTGTTGGTGGAAATACCTCAATCCAAACCGTCTAAATTGTTTGTAATACTGTAGATGAGACATGGCCCTTAAATCAAGTTGTTGGATGATCTAACTTCTAACCAATGGACACTTATTTGTTTTGATATGTGACTACTTTGATTTTGACTGTATATTTGATGGAAGCCACTCCAATGGATGGATCCCTCTATCCATCAGCTGCACCTCTAGCAACCTTAGTATCATATAACTCAAAAGTTTTACTTTTCTGGTTAAGTCCTCATAGGATGGAATCCTTTGCAACACCTGTTTTAAGGAGCGTGTGTGACAGTAATTGCTTGTGGCCCCACCATGTTATCTGTGGCACATCTACTCCATCCATCGGTTGCAACCCTCGATTCTAGGCCTAGGGCTAAAAATCAGCCGGGTTCACAAGTTAAGTGGATCATCACAACAGGGAACAATGGGTATGGGACCCCAACCATAGGCTTGGTTGTGGGCCCACCATGTTATTTATTTATCATCAAACCTGTTCATCAGGTGTGAAAGTGAAAGAATCAGCCTGCTTCAAAACTTCAGGCCCAATGGGTATGATTTTCCTCATTCCAAAAAAAGCAGATCCAACCAGCTTCTCAGACTTCAGGCCCATCAGCCTTTGCAACTGCGTGCACAAGGTTTTCTCTAAAATAATTGCCTCCAGGCTGTCCAGTATCCTTCCTTCAATTATATCCAGTGAACAAAGTGCCTTTACCAAAGATAGATCCATAGCAGAAAGCATATCCATAGCATCAGAAATGGCCTTCGATATTGACAGGAAAACAGTTGGAGGGAACATTATTTTCTAGACATGGAGAAGGCCTAGGATAGGATGGAATGGGTTTTCATCGAGAAGGTTCTCCTCTCCTTTGGTTTCAGCCCTGAGTGGGTCCGCTTAACGCAACAATGTTGGGAGGGCTGCTGGTTTTCAATCATCATCAATGGAAAACCTTTTGGTTTCTTCCAATCATCTAGGGGCCTCCAACAGGGAGATCCCCTCTCCCCGTCTATTTTCATTATAGCTTCAGAGGTCTTGAGTCGAGGCCTCAAGACCCTATTCTAATCTGGGGCCTGCCTCCACTTCAAACTTCCTAGGGATAGCACGCCTATCACCCACTTACTGTTTGCTGATGACACAATTTTGCTTTCTCAATGGCATGATATCTTCCATCCTGCCTTCTTATCCTTCATCCTATCCTATGAGAAAGGTTCGGGGCAGAGAGTCAACGCTTCTAAAAGCTGCTTCATCCTTCCGAAGAAGGCCTCAATTGGAAGGGCGAGACAGATTGCTCACCTCACTGGCTTCCAACAATCCGCTTTCCCTCTCACTTACCTGGAAGCTCCGCTAGTCAAAGGGAAGGTTCGATGTCAGCACCTTCAACCCCTCATACTCAAAATTAGTCTTTGGATCGCAGGCTGGAAGACCAAACTCCTCAACCAAGCTGCTAAATTGGTGCTGATTAAACATGTCCTAAATAGTATTCCTATACATATCCTCTCAGCTCTCCACATACCAAAAAAATCCTACCATCAGATTGATAGAATGTTAGCCTCCTTCTTCTGGGGTAGCTCAGAAACTACCTCCCGTCGACACTGGGTCAGATGGAGCAATTATGCTATCCCATTAGCGAAGGTGGGTTAGGCATTAGAAGATTTGAAGATGTTATGTTTGCTTTTCACTGCAAGATGACATGGAGACTTCTAGAAGGAACTTCTCTATGGGCCAAACTTTTCCATGTGAAATACTTCGCTAAATACATTATCGCAAGAAATCAGGCCAACATTGGAGGATCAAGTATTTGGGTTCAAGTTAGAAGCGCGCTTCCTTTTTGCATCCTCAACTCGAGATGGCTGATAGGCAACGTCAACGTTAAATTCTGGTTGCAGAATTGGACTGGTAATAGTTTGCTTATTGAAGCAGCTCGTGCCCCCCCTCTTGGCCCCTCCAAAGAGGCCCTGGTGAAGGATTATTGGAATCAAGCAGAAGGCTGGAACCTCTCATCTTTAGAATCCTTTCTCCCTGCATCTTCAATCCGGATTATCCAAGACAACGATATTTCTCTATCAAATAGACATGACAAGCTCATCTGGAATCTTACTCCGTCAGGGAAATTCACCTCTAAATCAGCCTGGAATGCCAACCGTGCCTCTCGTCCCAAACAGCTCTGGACCTCCTAGGCCTGGAACAAATTTCTCCCGCCAAAAATAGGCATTTTCATGTGGAAAGTGATGCATGGAGCTACCCCTGTTGATGCTGCAGTTCAGAAAATTGGCATTAGCCTCGCTTCAAAGTGTGAATGTTGCAGGTACCCTAACCCAAATCTTACCGATATCCATCAGCCCCAACCGGCCCCTTTAACAACCTCATCCGCTCAGGCCATCTTCATTTCTCCCTCTTCTCCAACTTCAGCCAGTCCGACTCAACTTCCTCTCCCTCCCCTCACGGTTTCCAGCCACATCGCCCAGGCCCAGCCGTATACCCAGACTAACCACCAGCTTGCTTGCCCCTTCCCCCACAACGTTGAAGACCTCAACCACCTTCTATGTAGTGGTCTGGTAGCGTCCCAAGTCTGGAGACTCTTCTCTTATCAAAGTTCGCCTCATTCTGGGACAATCCATATCTGACCGGATCAATCAATGGACGCTGGTGACCAGAAAATCTATATCTTGGAAGATTTTTCGTGGCATCATTCCCCCTCTCATCATCTGAGAGCTATGGATTGGTAGAAATGTAGCGAGATTTGACAATCGTCCTTTCTCAGTAGCCGTAACCATTGCCAATATATCTAGATGGATCAGAGATCTTCAACCCCTTCTGCGTCATCTGGATATCTCCTTTGGTCATGGTCTGATTATTAGGCGAACTCTGGGAATGAACATCCCATCTCTACCTATCTTGCTTTCGGCTCAAATCATCACTTGGTGCAACCCCCCGCTTGGATGAGTTACGCTGAATGTGGACGATTCAACTAGGGGAAACCCGGGCGAGGGGGGCAGTGGCGGCATTTGTAGGGATCACCTGGGAAACTTTATCTTCGCTTTTCACAACAGATATGGCCCTATCTCTAACATAGTTGTAGAGGCCCGTGCTCTGGCTGATGGTCTTACCCATTGCAGAGATTGTGGCCTATCTCAAATCATGGCAGAAACTGACTCGCGTGTCATCTTTGAAGCTTTGACTGTTCCAAACAGATTAAGTAGCTGAACATTTGGTACCATCTGGCTATCATCCAGCAAATGTCCTAGGCCCTCAACATCCACTTCGGCTTCACCTTCAAGGAAGGTAATGCTGTTGCTGACGGTCTCGCTAAATTGGCTAGTAGGGGTGCTCCGAACAACCTCTATTTGTATCAGAATGATCTCCCTAGGCCCATTAGAGGCTCCATTCTTCTAGACAGATCTAAGCTAGGCCATGTCAGATTATCCAAACCAAAAACAGGGGTCGGCTAGCTCTCATTCTTCTTCCTTCGTCGTTCGCAGCGTGCAGCCTACCGTCAGGTGTTATGTACGGGCTACGTTAGGGGGTCTTTTGCTGGTGGTGGTTTTCGGCTTGCTTCTGGACTCAGCGCAGGTGGCTGAGTTCTTTTCTGCTTTTCTATCTTTTCCCAGCTGCGGTTGGGCTGTTCCTAGGCTTCTGAAGTGCTGCCTTGCTGTGGGTCTGGCAGTTTGCCTAGCTTCTCCTCTTCTCTAGGCCTCCTTTTCGTTTTCCCTTTCCTTTTTTGCCCTTCTACCTTTGCCTTGTATACATCCTCCTTATGATAGGTTGGGCTCGATTCCTTTTTGTTTGGACCCGGCCGAATGGCTGTACATCCCATTATCCAATTAATGAAATTATAGTGGATTGGTTTAAGAAAAAAAAATTAAAAAAAAAAAAAAACCTGCTTCAAAACTTAGCCCAGTCACAGCACGCGAACTTAGGGCCCTGTTTGGGCGGTGGGATTAGAAGGGATTAAGTGGGATGTCCATGGCAGGCATTGTCCCCTGTTGCCGTGGGATAAGATTAATGTCATGTTTTGTTGATAATACAGTGGTACATTGAATGGATATACTCACCATCATTTGAAATTACTGAGAATAACACACGTGTTATATCTAAACCGTTCATTTGTTTTGTAACCTCATTTTATGGCATGAGCCTAAAAATGAGGTAGATCCAAAACTTTTGTGGCCCCAAAAAAGTTTTCAACGGTAAGTATTCAATTCCCGTTGCTTTCTATGGTGGGATCCACTTGAGCTTTAGATTTACCTGATTTTTTGGGCCATGCTCTAAAATAATCTCGATAAATGGGTGGACGGTGTGGATATAGGCCACACATCATGGTGGGACCTACACAACTTGCTAACATTGAGTGAAATTGGGACGGGACCCAATGCAATTCCATTTAACATAATTCCAAGCTTTTCCACTCTTTCCAAACATGAAGTGAAATTGTTAGACAAACAGATGAATTCCATCCCACCTAATGCCTTCTAATCTCACCGCCCAAACAGGCCCGAGGTTTTAGCCGCAACTGTAGATTGTTCGCATAGGCTTAGCCCATCTGAGTTCTATATCAGAGAAAGCTTTTGTATGTACGGTGAACATAAGGACTAGCACGGGATGGATACTTATTAAGGAAACACCTTCCAAAACGGATGACAGCAAGATTAAGTCAACATATGACAGCAAACTTGATTCCATTCCATGATTTGAGGAATTGTATTCATTCACTTCTTTCCATTTATGTAAAGATTGTAATACGCTAATCTTTCCTATAATTTTGTCAATTCCTGCAATTACTCTAGGACACAAGATTTGTAATCTTTATAATATCTGTAAACTGCTATAGATAGAGAATTCCTCTCGACAGCAAAGGCACGAGAATTTCCATCCCGTGAGTATTGTTCTTTTATGGTATCAGAGCAAAACCGTGACCTCTGTCTTTTTTTCCCAAGTTCGATCCCATGACCTCACCCAATATTCCTACTAACCCTGCAAGCATCCATAGTCTGGTTACAATTAAGCTCACCAAAGACAACTATCTCCTTTGGAAAACACAAATCGTCCCCTACTTGCGTGGCCAACATCTATTTGGATATGTTGATGGAACAATATCTGCCCCCCCCCCCCCCCCCCCCCCCCCCCCCCCCCCCCCCCCCCACCATACCCAACCCCGATATAACCACCTCCACCTCTGCCCCCACAGAAATTCCTAACCCAAAATTCAACTCCTGGTATGATCAAGACCAGGTTGTTCTTAATATCTTGGTATCCTCTCTGTCCGAGGGCATCTTAGCTCAGATGGTAGGTCTCTCAACTTCTAAAGAAGTATGGGTTTCCCTTGAGAAAATGTTTTCCTCCATCTCTTCGGCTCGAGCAATTCAGACTCACCAATTCTTGGCTCTCACCAAGAAAGGAAATATGTCCATTTCTAACTATTTTCAGAAAATGAAATCCTACTCTAACACCCTTGCTGCCATTGGACAGTCCCTACAAACTCATGAGTTCACTGCCTACCTTTTTGGAGGCCTCGACACATCATATGATGCCATTGTGACTTCCATTTTAACTCAAGTCGACAAAATGACTTTCGAAGAGATGTTTAACCATGTCCTCAGCTTTGAGTTATGCCTAGAGCAATAACAATCTACTCTTGACGCCACAGTAGGTTCGGTGAATGTGGCAACCCGGAATGATCAACGCAATCGTTGTGGAAAATCCCAACAAAACGAACGTTCATCACAACCTCACCAATCCTACAACAATCCCAACTCCATAAGTAGAGGTCGTGGTGGACGTGGGCGAGGAAATTCACATCAGAGTAACCCACCCAACCCGAGACCATCTTGCCAAGTGTGCGGCAAAATTGGTCACACTGCCATACAGTGTTACTATCGCTTCGATCATGCGTACCGAGGTGCCCCTCCAACCATGACAACATACATGACCTCGCCCTCATCAACTCCGGACACAAACTGGTACCCTGATACTGGCTCAACAATCATCTTACAAATGATTTACAGAACCTCAACTTACAATCGGAGCCATACCATGGAGCTGATCAAATCCACGTCAGCGATGGGGCAGGTATGCCTATAAAGAATATTGGCTCTGCCACTATATCAACTCCAACTCACTCTTTCACTTTATCTCAATTATTAAATGTACCACAGATTAAAAAGAATTTGATATCTGTGAGTCAATTTATGAGTGAAAATAATGTTTATATTGAGTTTCACCCATCTTTCTTTTTGGTGAAGGACGAAACCACGGAGATAATTCTAATGCGCGACAAATCTAAAGACGGCCTTTACTCATTCCCACCATCAACTAAACCAACATCTCACCAATCGTTCCTCTCTCACCGCGCTCCTCTTGATGGCTGACATTGTCGGATGGGCCATCCATCTTATCAAACCGTTCGGCACCTCGTCTCCAAGCTCTCTCTACCACTCTCATCAAATAAAACGGCGGGTGTGTGTTCCACTTGTCAACAAGGAAAGAGTCATCGTCTTCCATTTTCTGATTCAAAGTCTATTTCCCATTCTCCTCTTGAATTAATTTTCTCTGATGTATGGGGTCCATCCCCTATTATGTCAACCAATGGATATAAATATTATGTCTCATTTGTTGACCATTTTAGTAAATTCACATGGCTCTTTCTCATGCCCAACAAATCGGATATGATGCAAATTTTTCATTCCTTCCAAAAACTAGTTGAACGCCAATTTGAAAGGAAAATAAAAGCAGTACAAACGGATTGGGGAGGAGAATACCGCTCCCTCCACAAATACTTTAACGAAATTGGCATTCAACATCGTGTAACTTGTCCTCACACATCACAACAAAATGGGTCCGTTGAGAGGAAACACCGTCACATCGTTGAAACGAGACTCTCTCTTATATCTCACGGTAGTGTTCCCCATGCCTATTGGGATCATGCCTTTTTAATGGCAACGTATCTCATAAATCGTCTCCCCACAACTCCATTTGGTATTTTACCATTTGAAAAACACTATAAACATGCCCCTGACTTTTCACTACTTAAAATTTTCGGGTGTGCTTGCTTTCCCTACTTCCGTCCCTTCAATCAGCACAAACTTGATTTTCGCTCAAAGCGATATGTTTTCATTGGTCTTAGCAACATACATCATGGATACAAGTGCTTGGACATTTCAAGTGGCAAAATATTCATATCCCGGCATGTTATATTCGATGAGACCATCTTCCCATTTGCCAGCACATCACACAAACCCACTCCCACCCAGCTCGTATACAGCCCAACTATTGCTCTACCTTTTCCCCTCAACATCAACAACACCCACTCATCCTCCCATGAGTCCTCTCCTTCTGCCAACGACATGTCTCCCATTGCCTCGCATCTTAATGCAACGATGTTGTCCCACTCCAATCCATCCAATCACATGTCGTCTCCCACCTCAAATGACTACCCTGTTTCTGGTTCGTCACCACCTTCCCCTGCTCTTCCCTTAAACATGTCCACCACCCAACCGTCAATAGAGCTTGTCGCTACTGCAGAACCTTCGGTTCTCCGTTCCCACCAAATGACCACACGGTCCCTGAACCACATCGTCAAACCAAAGACCTTCACTAATGGAACAGTCCACTACCCGCTTCCGCAGTCTTTCTTAGTTGCAGGTGGTGTTCCTGACTCCCTCATGAATTCTACAGAAGCAAGCAAATACAGTGCGTGGCGCAATGCAATGGATGAGGAATTCACAGCACTTATGAAGAATGACACCTGGTCTCTAGTGTCATCACAACCGAACATGAACATTGTCAGCTCCAAGTGGATTTTCAAATCCAAACTCAATGCCAACAACACTCTCGAACGCCGTAAAGCACGACTGGTTGCAAAGGGCTACCACCAACAACCCGAAATCGACTTCGACGACACATTCAGTCCAGTGGTCAAGCCCACAACTATCCGGCTTGTTCTAAGCATTGCAGTCTCCAAACGCTGGCCAATTCATCAAATTGACATACAAAACGCATTTCTTCACGGGAATTTATCGGAGGAGGTATATATGCATCAACCTCTTGGATATGTTCATCCCAATTTTCCTAATCATGTATGTCGATTGCACAAAGCACTCTACAGTTTGAAACAAACCCCACGGGCCTGGTACCACCGCCTGCATGAGCACCTTCAATCACTTGGCTTTGTTAACTCAAGCTCCGATACTTCTCTCTTCACATTTAGGCAAGCTTCGGTTGCCCTCTTTGTGCTGGTATACGTTGATGATATCATCATCACTGGCTCCACCTCGTAAGCTATATCTAAATTGATCTCCGCCCACGCCAGTGAATTTGCTGTGAAAGACCTGTGTGTTCTAAGTTTCTTTTTGGGTGTTGCAGCTCATCACGTGAAAGAGGGGCTATTCTTATCTTAAAGTCAGTACATATATAATCTTCTCAATCGCACGACAATGCTCGATTGCAAGCCTGTCTCTTCACCCATGTCTTTATCCCAGAAGCTATCACTTTTTTCGGGTGCTCCATACTCTGATCCCTCCACCTACCGAAGCATAGTTGGAGCCTTGCAGTACTTGACTTTGACACAGCTCGATATTTCCTTCGTCGTAAATAAAGTGTGCCAATTTATGCACATACCCACTGATGAACATTGGACAGTGGTGAAAAGGATATTACGTTACCTCAAGTTTTCCATTAATTTTGGATTACTCATTCGGCCTAGCATGTCTACACAACTCTCCATTTATTCCGATGCTGACTGGGCCGGCTGCCCTGACGATCGGAAATCAACCTCTGGTTTTTGCATATTTTTTTGTGACAATTTAATCTCATGGAGCTCTAAAAAGCAACCGACTGTGGCTCGATCAAGCACCGAAGCTGAGTACCAAGCAGTAGCTCATGCCACGGCTGATTCTATCTGGCTCCAATCTCTACTACGTGAGCTCAGCATTTTTCTTTCCCAGCGCCCCGTTCTCTGGTGTGACAACATAGGGGCGACATATCTGACAGCAAACCCAGTGTTTCATGCATGTACAAAACACGTAAAAATCGACTACCACTTCGTTCGTGAAAGAGTTCAACAAAAATCATTGAAAGTTCGCTTTATATCAAGCAAGGACCAACTAGCCGATGGCCTCACAAAAGCATTAGTATCTACAAGGTTTTCCCATCTTCGGTCCAAGCTCAACGTGCAGCCTTCCCCGATGAACTTGCAGGGGCGTATTAAGGAAACACCTTCCAAAACGGATGACAGCAAGATTAAGTCAACATATGACAGCAAGCTCGATTCCATTCCATGATTTGAGGAATTGTATTCATTCACTCCTTTCCATTTATGTAAAGATTGTAATACGCTAATCTCTCCTATAATTTTGTCAATTCCTACAATTACTCTAGGACACAAGATTTGTAATCTTTATAATATCTGTAAATTGCTATATATAGAGAATTCCTCAAGACAACAAAGGCACGAGAGTTTCCATCCTGTGAGTATTGTTCTTTTAATACTGTTGTTGTTGTATCCTGTTTACGACGGTTCCTAAAAGCAACTAATTAAAGAACTACAAGTGTTATTACATAAAGAAATACTATGCAAAAAACTTTTAAAAATATTTGAAGCACTTTTTATGAAACTATATCCGGCGCTGAGCTGGATGGACACATCAGCCAATGACAGGCATAGCTGAGAAGACCAAGAGACAGAAAAGCAGGTCGAGGGAAGAGAAGCCATCAAAGGGACACGTGTCGAGAAAAGACAAAAAAGATATAAAAGACTAAATGTAGCAACTGTTTCAGCTGCTATAACTGTTGAAATAAAGAGAGAAGCAGCTAGATGGCATGACAAAAATTTATAAATTACAAGAAGTTAAACAAAGAAAGACGTACGTCTTATACAAATCCAACAAATTTAGTCAAATTTATCTTAGCATAATCAGTAGCCTTAGCTCTATCTTATGAGTAACGTTAATCTTTTAGTTGTAATAAGTCTACGTTCCTATGTTGGATTATATTTGTTCTCAATACAAGTTCTTCATTCAGAAAAGGTTTTTGTAGTTGCTCCTCGGCCGGCTGTGAGTATTTCTCTTTATCCTTTTGCAACCAAGTAGGATGTGATTCACCTATGTAAGTGCTCTACGAAAATTGGAGTTGTGTTGTATAATGATCACAAATGGTTGAGCTTTGCCTTCGGTTCTGGGTGAAATTAGCGTATTCGCAATATAGTTGAGGGTCGCATGGTCAATTGACTCTCCTGGTGGAAAGCTTACATTCTTTTTTTTATAGATAACGAATTTTTGGATCACTGTATACAAGATTTTGATCCATTTTGTTGTTAGTTGCCATCGGCCGGGGGAAATCCTTGCTATAATACCACTGATGCGGGAGAAGACGTGATAAGGTCTATCATTGTCTTCCTCAATCGATAACTACCTTGAATCCGTAAGGCTCTCTTGAATCCACAAGATAAAATCTCGAATCCATGAGAATAAAAAAGAAAACTTCTAAAGAATTATTTCTTTTAAATTAATAAATAGTCCTAATCAAATTAGAAAACAAATTTAGAAAATATGTAAATTTTCGTCGCTCACTGATTAGTTGGTTTGATAGGTCGAAACAACCTTGAAGTATCTAGAGACTTAAGTAAGAAATTCTGCGATTTTCGATCTGTGGACTTGTGAATAGTATTTTGACTTATCGAACAGTTCTATCGACTTGTTGAATACACTTGTGAACAATATTTTGACATATCTAAACTATCTAAACTAGTAGAAATCTAGCAAGCAATTTGAAATTTCTTGCAAAATTTAGACCCGTCAACTTGTCGATCCATATTGAATTTTTGTCAATTTCTTTTTAGGCTTCTTCTATTCCACGTGCGTTGGGAACATGACATACTAAGTGGATATACAAAATGTCATTGAGGTGGCCCCTACCGTAAGGGTAACGCCCACTAAGCGGCACCAAATCCGTGCCCATAGCTTACCGGGCTCTTAGTTGCATTTTTTTTTTTTTTTCATTTGGATAGTCTAATGGGTTGATCTAGATTCTAAACAGTCTATTCATTTAATAACACTTTTATGGACTAACATGGAGAAATTTCCTGATCAATGATCCAATCTTATTTGGCCTTATTTTCTCTAGCCATGCATTTTGAAAGCCATGGATCTGATGGTTATAACTGCCTAACAAAATTGATTCTTTAAAATAATAAGGAACCATAATGGGCCCTAACAAATGGATGGACCGAATTGTTGACTGGATCGGTTTTTGTATAAACAGCTTTGACCGTACATATTAAAATCCTATGGTCCAGTGGTTAGTATTTGTTACATTGGTACCATGTTTACATCTTGGTTCCTGCAATGTTTTAGATTATAATGAGTGGTCTAGATTAATGTGTTGGACTGTTTAAGGTTCCAACACAACTAGGACCAGCATTGGAGCGGACGCGGATTGCGTGCTAACCCCGCCCGTCCCTAGCTCCGAACGGGCAGTTTTGTGGGCAGGCCCACTGTGATGTATCTGTACGTCCAAGCCGTCCATCCCTTTTCTCAGATTATTTTAAGGCATCAAAGCAAACATGAAACAGATTCAATGGTAAAGTGGACCAAGGTTATTATTTGGTGTCGTCCACTTGAGCATTGGATCTGCCTCATTTTTGTGCTCATGCCTTAAAATAATCTAAGAAAAGGGATTGACGGCTTAGATTTACAGATACATCACGGTTAGGGGTGCACACGGTTCGGATCTGGTTCCAAAAGGGATGAGAACTGAAGGTGGCCCTTCTCATTAACGGTCCATATCGACAGCTGGCAGGACCAATTCATCTACATCCTTGGCCACTCGGTTCCAGTTTCAAAACCGAAACCGAACCGTGTGCACCCCTAATCACGGTTGACCCACCCACATAACTGCCGCTTCGGAGCTAGGGACGGGTAGTACGCAATCCGCGTCCCATTCGAGCATTTCTTGAGTCCAAAAGACAGGCGGATCCAAAACTCATGTGCGCCAAACAAAACAAAACGGTGTAACGGAAACCTTCATCGATCCAACGTTATGTTTATGAAATCGGATTGCGTACTGAGTTACTCAGTAGGCTCCTATCTTACTGAGTAAACTCAGTTGGGCCCACCTGAATGTATTTGTCTTATCCACTCCGTCCATCTGTTGTTTCAGATCATTTTAGTGGTTGAGCCCAAAAGTGAGGTATATCTAAAGCTAAAGTGGATCATACCACAGGAAATCATGGGAATAATGATTTCCACTGTTGAAACCTTTCTATGGCCCACAGTGATATCTATTTGTCATCCAACCTGTTAATAATATCACAAAGACATGGATGAAGTGAAATCACAAATATCAGATTGATCTAAAACTTCTATGGCCCCCACAAAATTTTAAATGGTAGATGTTTAATTGACACGGTTTCCGGTAGTGTGGTCCATTTGAATTTTGGATATTCTTAATTTTTCGTGAATACACCTAAAATTATCTGATAAAATATATGGACGGAGTGGATAAAATGCATGAATGACTGTGAGACCCACAGAGTTTACTCAGTACGCCGCTTCCTATGTTTATATGCCATCCAACTTCATTTTTGGCTTGTGCTCTTATTAGAAAGATCTGTAAAAATTAATGGACCCTGTGGGTCTAAAACATTTTTTTCTCAAAATTAATAAGCGATTCATTAATGTGGCAAAGGATTACACAACTAGGCTATTCCGGCGGGACCGCAGACAAAAAGAACCGGCCCGCCTGTCATATATACAAGCCAATGCCAAATTATGTAGCCCGTAATTTATTTGGGGGAGAGAAATCTGCCCATCTTGTTAGCTTGTAGTCATCCACGACCACGTGGACTAATGAGAACGGATCTAGATGAAGGGACAGCACAAATATCAGCTTGATGATATCCTTTTGTAGCCTCAAGAATTTTTCAAGAGTACGCGTCAATTCCTTTTGTTTCATGTGGTGTGGTTTACTTGAACCTTGAATTCGCCTTTTTTTTTTTTTTTTGTTGGGGGGGGGGGGCTCATATAAGTTCTTCCAAATGATTTGACATTGAGATCCTCAATTACATTTTGAGAGCTCATTTCCACCCATTTTCTTTTTCTCTCCACAGACATGGAGTGCATCAAGCAAATCATCAACATCATAGTTAGTGGGTGGGATCCGATCGCTCGTCCCATCATTGAGGTTGAAGACAACTTTGGCTCCCTAAAGGAAGCCATGGAAGAATTGAAATGCGTGAGGAAAGCCATGGTAGATGTCGCTGAGCGGAAGCTGCTCAAATGCAAGGAGGATGTTCAATTATGGCTAAAAAAGGTAGAAGAAGCCGAAGGAGAAGTGAATGCAATGGAAGAAACTTTGGAGCAAATGATGAGGTGTCTTTGGAATTGCCATCCAAATTGTTGGTCGGCCTACAAGCTTAGCAAGTGGGCGGAGAAGAAGCTGAAAGATGTAGCTGTGCTGAAGAGCAAAGGTGATTCCTTCACAGAGGTGGCGAATAATCAGCTTCCTGATGCTGTCGAAGAGAGGCCTCTTACATTAGCAGTGGGCAGGGACTTTGTGTTGGAGAAGGTTCTAAACTGGATTGGCGAAGGCAAAGGGGGGGTTATTGGAATATATGGAATGGGGGGTGTGGGGAAAACAACACTCCTGAATGATATCAATAACCAATTCCTTAAAAGAAATGATGATTTCTATGTTGTGATTTGGGTGGTGGTGTCTAAAGAATTAAATGTGGGAAAGATTCAGATGGATATTGGCAAGCGATTGGGCTTGCCTTGGGCAGAGAAGAAAAGCTACAGCGAGACGAGGGCTCATGAAGAGACATGGGCTCATGACATTCGCAAGGTCTTGAGCAGTAAGAAGTTTATGCTGTTGTTGGATGATATTTGGGAATCGTTGGATCTAGAGATGGTTGGAATTCCTCATCCAAGCAGCCAAAACATGAGCAAGGTCGTTTTCACTACACGATTTGAGGACGTCTGTGGCCATATGGCTTCCGACAAGAAGATCAAAGTAGAATGTCTCCCTGAGAAAGAAGCAATGGATCTATTTCTACGGAATGTTGGTGAAGAGGCCATGAAATACCATCCAGAGATACCGATCCTTGCCAAGAGCGTTGCTAAAGAGTGCAAGGGTCTGCCCCTTGCGCTCATCACCATTGGGCGGGCCATGGCATGCAAGAAGACACCACAGGAATGGAAGCATGCAATATCAGTTCTGAGCACAAGCAAGCCACAATCGGAGATATCAGGTATGAATGATAAAATGCTTTTGCGCTTGAAATTCAGTTATGATAATCTCGATGGTGTCACGATTAAATCGTGTTTCCTGTACTGCGCACTGTTTCCGGAGGACTACTCCATTCGAAAAGAAAAACTCATAGATTACTGGATAGGCGAAGGATTCTTAGATGGGTGGGATGATGATGAAGCGCATAACAAGGGACATGATATCATTGGAAGATTAAAGACTGCATGCTTGTTGGAGAGTGGTTCTAACGAAAAAACAGAGGTAAAGTTGCATGACGTGATTCGTGATATGGCATTATGGATTGCTTCGGAGTGCGGGAAGAAGAAGAATAGGTTTTTGGTGAGAGCTGGCGTGGGACTGACGCATGTACCAGAATTTGAAAGGTGGAAGGAGGCCGAGAGGATATCTCTAATGAAAAATGACATAGAAGAAGTAACAGAGACACCTCAATGCCCCAACCTCTTAACCTTGATGCTCCAATGGAATTATAATTTTGAAAAGGTACACACTGATTTTTTTCAGTTCATGCCTCTTCTTAGGGTCTTGGATCTGTCACATTCATTTTTAGAGGAGCTTCCTGCAGCGATCGGTAACTTGGCAGAGCTACGATATCTCAATCTATCTCACACGGAGATTACATCATTGCCTGAAGAGATAGGAAATCTGGTGAAGCTGGAGAATTTGGAGTTGGAGGGTATATATTCTTTCGGCATAATTCCTCAAGGGGTAATCTCCAGGCTTTCTGAGTTAAGAGTGCTAAAACTATTTGAAAGTTATTCAAAGTGGGAAGAAGGGAGTGAGGGATTAAATATGAGTGAGTTGGAAGGCTTGGAACGTTTAATCCATCTTCATCTCACCTTATCAACTGTGCATGCTCTTAAAAGGTTGCTCTGCTCTAGCAAGCTGCGGAAGGTGACTCGGTATCTAATTCTGAACGGATGTGAGGATCTGACCATCTCCAACCAACTATCATCCCTTTTTACTGCAATGAAAAGTCTTCAACAGCTTACTTTTTACAACTGCAATGGGTTGGTGGAGGTGACAATTAGTGCGGATGCGAAGAAGGATGACGATTATCCTGTTTCGAGCCTAGAAGAGCTCATGCTTTCTTCTCTCCCTGACTTAAATTGCATTCGGGTGGGCCGCGGATGCTTCAGAAACCTTCACACCATAAGGATTGGGTGGTGTTCCAAGTTGAAGAAAATTTATGGTTTACTACAACTTGAAAGTCTTGAAACAATTGAGATAGAGTATTGCAATGAGCTAGAAGAAGTAATAGATACGGTCATTTCAGATGATGAAGTTGGAGATATAGGGTTAATGCAACTAAAATGTATAAAACTCTGGTACCTTTCAGAACTATCGAGCATCTGGAGCGATGCACTGCATTTTCCTTCCTTGGAGGAAATCGAGGTCATTGGTTGCCCAAAGTTGAAAAAGCTCCCTCTTTCTCTCCATAGCGCACACAATTCTCTAAGGAAGATACGTGGTAGCAAATTAGAATGGTGGGATAATTTAGAGTGGGAAGAAGATGGCATCAAGTCCCATTTTCTTCCTTTTTTCGATGATTCGTATTATTGAGTGTCATAATTGTCAAAGTAGAAATACTTTTTAATAGTTTCCCTAGTTATTTCTTAGGATTGTGAGATTAATTTCAGAAAGGAGTGAATTTTTGTTAGATCAAGTGTGCTATGTATTTTTATGAGTTTAATATGTAATATGTGTGCCATTGTACCACATGATATTAGATTAATTTCTTATGGCAGCAATTCTACGCATGAGGTGTATTATAACTCTTGAGCATTGTTTACGCCTCTGTAAAAGTGGGCTAATTTCCATGCTACCACATATACCAGCGCAAAGAGCCCCTTTATGCGTTGACCCAATGTAGTAAAGAACGAGCAACTGAGCATTTTATTCCAAGTATGCATTTACTTTAGGTCCCACTTGATGAGTGGATTGGCCTGATTCTTGTGTTAGGTATGGTGGGGCCAATTAGCTGGATAGGTTGGATGTCATACCCTCACAACATGAGGGCAACCATGCAGGACATTGGTGTCCAACTAGTTATGTTAGATCCACTTAATTAAAAATGCTTTATTTGCAAAATTGACGCAAGGAAAGATGTGATGAGGTCGATCACCATTTTTATCGATTAATAAATACCTTGAATTCACAAGGTACTTTTAAATTGACAAGAGAATTTTCTTGAATCCATGAGAGAAATAATATAAATATCAGAATTTTAATTAATAAATTCTTCCAAAATAAAAAAATTTAGCGTGATTAAATAACCATAAACAAATTCTAAAACATAATTAAAAAAGTCGTAATCAAATAGGGAAACAAATTCTGAAAATCATAGAAATTTTTGTCGTTCTCTGCAACTTGACTCAAAAGTCGATCGGTTGAACGGGCTCAAAAACGTCCAAAGACTAAAACTAATAATTCTATAAATTTCGAACTATCGAATTGATTGGTTGACCTGTTGAATAGGGCCTTCAACCTGTTAACCAGATCTGTTGATATGTAAAAACTAACAGAAATCAATCTAGAGTTTCTGGTGGAATTTTGACATGTCAACCCGATCGGTCAATTGGTCAATTACACTGAATTTTGTCAAATTTTCTTTAGGCTTCTTTCGATCCATGTGTTTTAGGAACGCGCTTAATCCATATCGTACATCAAAAATAAAATGTGCTAAAAAACAGCAGATTCATGCATATACAGAAAGGAAGGATTAACAAGATGCAGCAAGAGGAGTCGTAGAGCAATTGTGCAAGTGGAGTTATTTGATACTCTAGCAGAGTATTACCCTTGATATGCATGTATCTATAACATGTACAGAACATATATAAGCTTTGATCAGCCCATACGTCGTGTGCACTAAAACTTATGCCACATATGTGCCAGCATGGCACGATATATCCAAGATCCAACCCATCCATCAGAAGGGCACTGCTATATTGATCCCTAGACCAAGAGTTAGGTTTTTTTTTTTTTTTTTTTTTTTTTTTTGGTTAACACATGCACCCGCCACACACCCACGCACGCCCTAGTGGGATTTCACCACCTATGGATTTCGAACCCAAGACCTCGTGTTGAAACTCCTTAGAGTCTACCACTCGGGCAAGGACTGGAACCGAGTTAGATTGTCCCACTGGTCAGGTGGTCCACAGTTTTTAAGACAAACCTGCACCTTTGGAAAAATTGGCTGAAGCTTTCTAACCTATCGACAGTTTTCAAATATTGGACCCACATGCTTTGACCAACCTGAGGGATGGATTAGTTCCATGTGTGCATTTTATGGATAGACTCAATACGAATCAGCTGGACTGAGTCACTGACCCCGTCATACAGCTCTTGTTTTCAAACCAAAGACATGAAAAAAATAAAATAAATAAAAAAATCGAAGAGCCAATCTCATCTCTCAAGGCTAGTTATATTTTATTTTGGATATTTTTATCAATTTAACTTTATTAAAAAATATTTAAATGCATTAAATATTATAAATTTAATTGTAAAAAAAAAAATAATAATAATAAATAAAATCGAGTCAGGCAACTACAGACTCATCCAGTCTTCCAGTTGGCCCAACCTGACTAGAAATTGAGTATGAGTAGAGTTTTCAAGTTTTTGAACTACAGTCAGCCCCTACTCAACTTAGGGCTGAATGAGTCACCGAATCTTTTAACCGGGTTAGTGGGCTCCAGGTTTGGCCCATTGGGTTTCAGAGCTGGGGTTTTTAGTAGAGGTAGGTGGGCCAGGTATGGGTCTGATTTTGAAGCAAATTGGTAAAAGATCCTGTCTATTGAAGCCATGCCGGAGCAGGACGTCCCTAAATTCAAAGGCCCAGTTAAGTGATGGGTTGGGCCTACCCATAATACTTAGGTCCAATTATTAATCAGGTAGGGTCACGACTGATGATGATGCATCCGTCTTAGAAAGAAGGAATAGTAGGTCTTGCTCATCAACATGTATATAAATTTTTATTTTATCTTTCGAATATGATTTATTCTACACAAGATTCTTTACATCTGAGTATCATGTTTTGATTATCCAAACCATTCCTTTAGTGGGTTGTGGCATGGATGGAGAAAGTTCCTACATAATAGATGATTAAGAGAAAGAAATTTATATAGAAAAGGCCCACATCAATGGAAGAAATGTCCAATGCTGAAGTTTTAGGATCTTCCATTATGGGATATCTAGGGTATCCTCATTTGTAATGGACCTGATGCAGAGCAGCAGCAGCTGCTGCATTAAATGGGAGGCTAACTACTGTTGTTTTAATGCACAAAAATTATTAACCATAAATAAATATGTATAAATATTAACAGAGATCAATGACAGATTATGAGATCAGAAATACACAGAATATAATAGAAGTAAAGCTCCTATATCAAAGAACAAGTGAAATGATAAGAAGATAGTGTCAACAAACTCAGTAGAAGCATGGATCTATATCGCTTTACTGAAAATTATTCGCATCCATTTGATGACATAGATGACTGATTCGGATCTCCTGCAAAAAAAATAAAAATAAAAATTTTAAAAAACTTTGGGATACAACTACCAATCGACTGGGAACAGCCGACCCAAACACCAAGTGATTAGGCGTACACACGGTTTGGTTTAGTCCTGTTCTAGGGTGAAACCAGAACCAAACCGTTCCTTACGGTTCCACGATTTTTGGAACAGGACCGTTAGCACCTTAGAACCGAACTGGAACCAGATCATGAAAACCGATTTGGTTTCGTATCGATTCCACAGTTCTGGGCTTTTTATAATCCGACCCAATTACATATTCTATTTTATAATTTAGTCCATGTTCATTCATGTTGTGATCCACTTGATGAATGATTTAGATATTCTATATTGTGTGAAAAAATACATTTATGAAAACAAGCAAAGGGTGTATTGTAAATCATAAATCATGAGTCAAATATACAACTAAAATATATTGTAACCTCATGGTTCCAGGTTCGGTTCCACGGTTCGGTTCCAAGTTCGGTTCCACAGATTAGATCCACAATTCGGATTCACGGTTCGGATCATGGTTCGGTTCGAATCTACATACCCCCAAATCGGAACCAAACCGAATTAAACGGTGCTTTAATTTTTGGAACCGGAACCGGTGCACTCTAGAACTGAACCAAACCGGACTATTTGGTCGGTTCTGGTCCGATTCCACGGTTCTACCAATTCGATGTGTACCCCTACAAGTGATTGATGCTCATCATACATTCACTTTTTTTATAAAAAGGAAAAACATTGGAGAATTTTTAAAGAAAAAAAGAGAAAGACCTCTTTTGGAAAAGATATTGGAGCGGCTAATCGTCTACTAAGTTTTTTTCTCAAAAATACTATATATAATAATCATATGTATTATGTAGCGGACACCTGATGCTAAGGTGTCAGCCAAAAACATTAGTTTTACAAACTGTTACAAAAAAAGTCACATACTGTGGCAATAGAATCGATGGAAAAAAAAAAAAAAAAAGAATAGATAAAACAGCAGCAAAGAAACGCATGTATGATTCATGGCATAGCATTCTTAAGAGCTCAACATAAATTTATCATATGCTTCCGTACATAAAGGAGAAATAGTTTTCTTATATCTCCAATGTGCGACTACTACCAGCAAAAAGCAAAGAAAGTTCAGATTACTTTTTGCTCAAACTTTGTCTCTTTTATTTAAAATAAATAAATCATACCATTAAACCGACACCAACTGCTCTCTCTCTCTCATGGCTCTCTCTTCTATTTCCCATCTCTATAAATTTAGTTTATATGGAAGAGGAAGTCATTAGTACATTTTTCTATTCTTTTGTGAGATATAATGATCATTGACGTGAGTCTTGTATCAGGGTGAATAAATCCTAAGTCATATTTAAATTTTAGATTTTTACTCCTAACAATACAAAACTTGTTAATGGCCTTGCAAGGATACATCGTATCAACGAAGCCCATGACCAGTTGCCAAGTTAAGGCTAGTGGAAGTTGTAATGCGCATGAAACCTTTTTTCCCATTTGCCTTGGATATTGGCTGTCAATGAGAATGTCCTTTACTTCGTCCTACTTCAAAAGATGGTGAGGCAGCTTGTAATCAAAATGTCTCATTCCGGTGAACTAGGCTAAGATGGGTGGGCCTCCCATCACCAACATGTGCGGCTGATGAGACTACCGATGAAAAACGTCAACGTGGAATGGCCAAAAAATAAACCCACGATGACTGAACTATCTGAACCGTTTAATCAAAGATCTTCGCATGTAGAACATGAACCACTGGTCATTTTGTTTCTGATCACCATCTCAAAATTGTGCTATTTCACACTATAGTCAACGACTCCTACAACACCGTGTAAGGTGTTGATTTATGTGGGCCAACAATAAAAATGCATTTTTCTAGTACTTAGGGAAGATAACTTATACAATATTGGAATGGGATTATTTTGGCAATGCCAAGAAATGATAATTCATATCAATGGATTTCATTTTCACGCCAGTCCTAGTGAGTTTAGAAATCCATCTAAATTCGGAGGGATGCGACTGGTGCAGGAACTAACTGCTCCAAGCCTGTCCATTCAATAAAAGCAATCATTCGTCTAGACTCTAGGGGTCCTACATAGTCCAACATCTGGATTGTTGATGGGCCAGGACAGGCCCAACCCATCATAGGCTGGGATTGGGCTGGAGTATCAGGCCTGCGGGCCAAGCTCAAGCTTAAAATTTAGGGCTTTTTTTTTTTTTTTTTGCCCCGTAATGTTAGCCTGTTAGTACACCCACTGTCAGATCACACTTCACTGTTAGCCACCCCCTGCTAGGGAATCGATGCCAAGACCTCGGGGTTGAAACAAGGTATCTTTCACTCAGCTTAAATTTTAGGCTTCTTTCTGAATGGGTTTGGTTTTGGACCATCTACAACAGCCCTCAGCCGGGCCTTACATATAACATATAGAAATCATCATTTATTCTTCATGTTACTGCTCCCACTCGCTGAAGTAGAGTGGGTCGCGGACAATTTCATGGCCCAAGATGGACTAGAGAAAGCCCGATCAGAGGCGGAAGTGATCCGGACCATCATAAGCCCATGCTGAATTTGCGAGATTCCATCAAATCGACGGTTGAAAATCCATTTTATTTCCGTTTTTACTATTTATAATAAGTTTTAATTAGATCATAACTTTTGATTCATTGAGTTTTAGAAGTAGTGCCCAACATGAAAAGGGTTTAGAAAAATTAGGGGAATAATGTGGTCAGGCCAAATTGGACACTTACTATTTTTGGCTGAAAACCATGAAGTCTAATGGAAATTATGATAGTCTGTAAATAGTAAGTTTACTATTTATGTTAAGTCACAATTTTAGAGAGTTTAAGTTATGGTTTGATTATGAAACTTCTTCCAAGGGTTGATATCAATATTTAAGGGAGCGTGAACTCATTTTTATTATCAATCAATTTATTTTCGATTTTATTAGAATTTATTTCTATTTTCTAACTCTCCTCATGCATAGACGTGTGAGAGTTGTGTTCGTGTCATGGTGACGTAGGGCTGGGCAAGCTCTGTTGAACCCTAGCTCGCATTGTTCAAGATACACTTGAGCCTGCGATAGACCACAATAGTCCAGCCAAGTCCAGCCCAAAATGAAATGATTATCCTGGGCCTGAGCCTGAGGGTTGATCAGGTTGGAGCCTATCCTGGTCCAGGCTCTTGACGAGCCAAAATAATCCAGCTAATCCCCATCTGAAATGTTCATACTACATCTGTGCCTGAGGGTTAGGCATAAGACAAGCCAAAACAGTCCAGCCAAGCCCGGCCTGAAATGTTTTTTTTTTAAGCCGCAAGGGTTGATCGGTTAGAGGGAGAGGGAGAGATGGGAGTGTGAGTGACATAGGCACGGATTAGCTACTGAACTAGGCAGTAGCAAGTCTCCAACTGAAGTCAAGTCTCCACGTTCTGTGGGTCCACCATGATATATGTGTTGTATCCACACAGCCCATCCATTTGGAGAATGAAACAAAGAACTAGTCAGATCCCAAACTCAAGTGGATCCCACCATGGAAAACAGTGAGGATTGAACGCCTACAATTAAAAAAAAAAAATCTTTCAGCCACGGAAGTTTCCAATCAAGCTGATATTTGTGTTTTTCCTTATTTCATGTCTATGTTAACTTATAAACAGGTTGGATCTCAAATAAACATCATGGTGACCCTAAGAAGATTTCAACAGTGGGCGTCACTGTCCCCACTTTTTTCTGTGGTGGGGTCCACTTGAACATTGGACCTACCTCGTTCTTTGGCTCATGGCCTAAAATAATCTCTCCAAATGAATGGATGGTGTAAATACAACACATAAATCATGGTGACGCGCACCTAATGTGGTGACGTACCTTCCTTAGCGAGACTCGGTACTGTCAGGTTCAGTAGCTAATCTGCGTCCCCACATAAAACCCCTCTTGCAACCTCTTTGTTTGTTGTTATTAAGATCCACATGAGACTGTTCACTCCCCAAGTATAGGGTTGTGATGTAGTAATAATCTCGGTAAGACCGAGGTCGAATCCACAGGGACTGAAACCTGTACGTAATCTGAAGTTAACCAGAACTAGAACTAGCCTAATATGAAATCTAAATTAAATAATTTTTTGAAGAATAATGGTGAAATAATAATCTAAAACTGAAGAGAAATTCAGAGGAGGAACACTAGGGATTCAAAGGATCCACTTGTAGAGATCAGGGAGATCTTATGCCAGTATCACGAATTATGAAAATTTACTGAACTGGCTTTGATATAGTTTTCAAGAGATGAAAGGTGTATGAATTAGAATGGATTCCATCACCAAACCATGCCCAGGAGACAAAGTAAACAACAGAATTAAACTAATTACCAACCAATCAACATGCTATGAAGGTTAGGAAGGGTACCGTCATCTGACCATGCCCGGGAGACGATGGTAAACAATAGGGCTTCCTGATGTCATAAAACATAAAAGGAGAAGGAAATACTCAAAGCCATCGCAGACCCATTGTAATGTCAGTCACAACAGACCATTAAAAACTAGAAATATTCCCGTTAAATCAAACTAAAATCAATGTTAGTTCAGGGACATGAATCCAAGCCATAAAACCTCCACATCACGCTACAAGCTTCACCTCTTAGCCCTAGCTAAGAGGTTAGCCCGACATGATCGGTCTAGATCTCTCAAAGAAGGAAAAAATAACAAACAGAAAAAAAAACTAAACTACTCTTCTCAGCCAACTGCTTCCACGTCCAGCCCAAACTGAGATCCAAGCTTCCTGCTGCTGCCTCCAAACTCAGCCGTAGATGCCTCCTCTGGTTCTCTCTCTCTCTGTTTTATAGGTGTCAAGGGTGGTGGAGAACTCTGCGTGGAACTTCTGCAATTTACATCCAAACAGGAATCTCCCGCGTAGGTGTTCTTTTTTTTTTTTTTTTTTTTTTTTTTTTTTTTTTTTTTTTTACGCTGTCAAGAAGGTGACTCGTAACTGGCCCACTTTCCTTGCTTCCTTTCCGAACAGACAACGTTACTTGGGAGATTTTTCGATGAGGTACACGATGGACGGTTCAGATCAGTCGTCTGATCACCGGAGATGGGCCACAACCGCCTGGAAAATCCAGACTTTCCGGTCGTGCGTAAACAGAGCTCGCCGTTGGATTGACGCTGGACTCTCTGTGGGACCCACTTCCATTATCCTTTGAGAAATCCAGTCCGTCTATCCGTTTTCCCATGAAAAACCGTTCAGTCCTACTCGGTTTTGAATTCAAACTACGGTGTTTCACGGACGTTTGCTTGACACCATCCAACCTCCGTTGAAGTCTTCGAATACATGTAGCATCCAAGAAAATCAGTAATCAGGCCAAAGTACGGTCGGTTTGACCTTCTGGAGCGAATGGACGATCTGGATTGATCAGTTGATCAAAGGTGGTGGCCCACTAGATATCGGTCTCGACTCCCTGTTTCAAATTCGCAGCAGAATTTAAATCCGAGCGGGATTCTGCGGTTTAGAGGATGCTGACCGGTTTGACCGGATTTGCTGCTTTGCGTGTATGCTCTGGAGGTGTGTGTGTGCACTGTAAGATGAGGTCCATTGTGATGGATCTTGGAAATCCGTTCCGCTCATTCGTTTTGTCACCTTACTTCAGACATTGAGTTCAAAATTGAGGCAGATTCAGATATCAGGTGGGCCCAGAATCATGATTCTGAGGGCTGATCTGTCCGTTAAGCCACTTCCACCAGGATTTAACGGCTGAAATTCGGCGTGTACGGTTAATTTATGGTCCTTAGGCCATGCATGAAGTCTTGAGCCGGACGGATGGTGGAAACCCCGTGATCTTGCATTCTGGACTAGTTCGAGGCCACTTGAGCTTCAGTTTCTTGATTTTTGCGGATCTCTGGTGTGTAAATTTCTTGATCTTGGTCCCCTGGAGTCCGTCCCTTGCTCTGGTGACTTTAGAATGTTAAATCCATGATTTAAACTCCCTTTTTCAGTTCATGCTTGCAAATACACTCTGCATCACAAACACGATTAAAGTGGGCCATTAAACAGTGTCATGCTCATAAATCAGGTAATAAATAGGGTCTAATATGCAATATTTGACCCTCAACAGAGACATAACCCACACGTTCAAAACCTATCACATGAATTTTACGGTACGCCACCGACATCTTTGCACACCATATACAGGTTTTCAATTCTGACAAGCACGAGCCCATGGTCAGTCTCCCAGATATGAATATTAGATAAAACCAATCATGGAACTTTTTACGCGGATCAATTTATTATTTTTCTTCTTATTTGTATAGTTTTCAGCTATAGATCAAAGGGTTAAGATTGTGCCATTGATGTAATTTTTGACTTATACTCCATCCACCGTCGAACACAACAGACCAATAGTTTTGATCGACCTAAACATGGCCCCACTTATTAGAAATGAAACCTTAATATACATATATCATGAAATCCTTTAACATAAAATTTCTCTCATTCCCCTTTGACAACCCTTCTTCACGTGGACCAACCGGTAATATGTAAAAAAATGGACCATCAAATAAATAATAAATACATGTTGCATGTCCTCTATAATTCAAAATGGCCCCAATAATGTTAGTCCATTTGTCAATGCTAATATTTTAAAAAGACAAAGGCAACGACAAGATCCAGGTGCGTCTAGTGTCACTTGTCACCGAATGATTTCTGCAGTTTTGGGACAACTCTATCCACTGTTCCTTTATGCCATTCAATGAAGTGTTGGGGGCCGTTGCACAAAACCAGAATTATGGGATAATAAAGCAATGAAATAAATCAAGGCACAAACCATATGACACGAGAATTTTACGTGGAAAACCCTCAAAAGAGGTAAAAACCACGGGACCTCGTCTAGATCAACAATCCACTATGAAGTAAAATGTTACAACTGATCATAAGTACACACTGCTTGGATCAAACTTTCTTCACTCACGCAAGAGTGGATAAACAATAAGAGAATAAAGAAAAACGGAGAGATCTCACCGATTACGAGGACGTAGAAGTACCGAGATGTCGAGTGCACAATAGATCACCTTTATGAGCATAACCTCCCTTCCACAAGCTTCCTCTCTCTCTCTCTCTCTCTCTCTCTCTCTCTCTCTCTCTCTCTCTCTCTCTCTCTCTCTCTCTCTCACACACACACACACACACACACACACCTTTGATAGCTCTAAACCTTTTAACAAACCTTTGTAAAGTTTTAGAAAATTCTCTTGCATTACATAGAACAGCCCTAGGTACCCATAGTTATAGATTTGGAAACCTCTTTATGCACCTATGTGAAAACCACCTCAAATTTCTATTCTCCACAAAATCCGGACTCAAATCTGCGTAACCTCAACTGGCCGAACAAGGTCCTCGACCTGTTGAGTGGCCCACTCGACCGGTCGAGCACCTCGAAAATCCGAAACCCATTGCTCGTTGTACTTTGAGTCGAGCACCACTCGACTGGTTGAGTGGCCCACTCGACCGGTCGGGCAACTCTGCTCTCTTCTCTTTCTGAGGAGGAAAAATCCTATCAAATCTCCCCATTTCTGACTTAAGAGGAGTTCGTCTTCTTCAAGTCAACCAGATTTCTACAAACCTCAAACTTACCCTTGAGCAAAGCCTTAGTCATCATGTCTGACCCATTATCGTCCGTGTGGACCTTTTGAAGCTGTAACACCTTCTGTTCCAAAGTATTCCTGATCCAGTGATACCGAATCTATATGTGCTTTGACTTGGAGTGCTGATTGGATTCTTGCTCAAGTGTATAGCACTTTGACTATCGTAATAGACCACGTGCTGCTTCTACTTCAAGCTAAGTTCCCGTAGGAACCTCTTCATCCAAAGCATCTCTTTATATGACTCTGTGACTACAATGTACTCAACCTCTGTCGTCGACAATGCTATGACCTTCTGTAGCTTGCTCTACCAAGAGACCGCTCTCCCTGCAAACGTGAACATGAACCCCAATATAGACTTCTTGGAGTCTATGTCACCTGCCATATCTGCATCTGTGTAGCCCTCTAACACAGGTTTTTCGTTATCATAGCATAGGCTCAACTTGGATGAGCTTCTTAGATACCGCAGTATCCACTTCACTATTGTCCAATGCTCTTTTCCAGGATTAGCAAGATACCGGATGACAATACCAACCGCATATGCTATGTCTGGGCGTGTACACACCATATCATACATCAAACTTCCTATTACTGACGCGTAAGGTATCTTTTGCATCTCATTCACCTCTGCCTTCGTTTTGGGACACTGCCTATCACTCAATCTAAAGTGATCATCTAGTGGAGTACTGATCAACTTTGCTGCATTCATATTAAACTGCTCTAGGACTTTCTCAATATATCGTTCTTGTGACAGCCAGAGCTTTCCACTTCTTTTGTTACGGGTTATCTCCATTCCCAGGATCTGTTTAGCCGGGCCCAAGTCTTTCATCACAAACGACTTGCCCAACTCCTGTTTCAGCCTGTCAATCTTCTTGATGTCTTTTCCTATGATGAGCATATCATCAACGTATAACAGCAGAACTAAGAAATCACCATCTGAGAACTTGCGCGTGAACACACAGTGGTTTGACTCCATTTTGTCATACTCATGATTTAACATGAACGAGTCGAACTTCTTGTACAATTATTTTGGAGCTTGTTTCAGCCCATACAAGCTCTTCCTTAGCCTACACACCATATGCTCTTTGCCCTTGACTTCGAACCCCTCTGGTTGGTGCATATAGATCTCTTCTTCTATGTCACCATGGAGAAGCTCTATCTCCAGATCCATGCTAGCCACCAACCCAAGCAACACTCATATGGATGTCATCTTCACCACTGGTGAGAATATCTCCTCGAAGTCTATACTTTTTCTCTGACCAAACCCTTTCACCACAAATCTGGCCTTGAACCTCGTCTGTGAATTCTTCTTTCTAAGCACCCACTTGTTGCTTAAAGCTTTCTTGCCCTTAGACAATTTCACCATATCATAGGTGTGGTTCTTATGTAAGGATTTCATCTCCTCTTGCACAGCTTTCAACCACTCCCTCTTATGCTTGTCGGATAGGACCTCCAAATAATCTTCTGGCTCTCCTCCATCAGTGAGTATAATGTACTCAGCGGGAGTACCTCTTAGACGACTATCTGTCCCTAGATGACCTACTCACCTATGACTCAACAGGTGGATCAAGTGGAGCTGCTCCCCAGGTCCATCTTCTTTAGGAACTCCCTCGTCCTCTACACCTTGCTGTACTCCCCCGTTATCAGGCACCACGGGAGGAATAACCGGATTCATGTCCTTTAGTTCACCTGAAATAGGCTGGTTCTTCTCTAGCTTACCAATGTCTTTTATAAAGTGATCTTCAAAGAAAACCACATCTCTGCTCTTGACAAGCTTCTTCTCGGTTGAATCCCACAATTTGTAATCGAACTTTTTATCACCGTATCCTAAGAACACACACTGCCTGATCTTCATATCGAGCTTGGACCTCTCGTCCTTTGGTACGTGAATGGATGCTCTGCATCTAAATACCCTAAGATGACTGTACGATAGATCCTGTTCAGTCCACACCTTCTCAGGTACTTTTCCATTCAACGGGGTTGATGGAGACTTGTTTATCAAATACACTGTCGTGTGCATTGCTTCTCCCCAGAACGTCTTAGGCAACTTCATATGGGATAACATGCATTTGATTCTCTCTACAATTATGTGATTCATTCGCTCAGTCATACCATTATGCTGGGGGGTTCTTGAGAACCATCTGTTCATGCCGTATACCCACAGACTTACAATACTCATGAAAATCACCGATGTATTCACTACCATTGTTAGTGCGGATGCACTTTAATGATCTATACCTGTCTCTCTCTCGACTATAGCATGAAACAATTTAAACACACCAAAGACCTCGTCCTTGGATTTTAAAGTATAAATCCAAACCCTCCTAAATACATCATCTATAAAAGTAACAAAATACAATGCCCCACCCAAGGTTTTTATCCTCATAGGACCACAAACATCAGAATAAATCAAATCTAATGCATGCACTTTATTAACATGAGAAACAGATTTAACAAATGAAACTCTATGTTATTTCCCTAATAAACAATCAATACAGGTTTTGAGAAGTATACCCGTCACATCTGGAAGAAGCTACTTCCTTGCTAGTACGTGAAGTCTTTTTTCACTCATGTGGCCTAAAAACCTGTGCTACATGTCAATAGTTGAATCTTCTGTTGCGTTCAACCCACCCTTGCATATATTGACACTTACCTTGTAAAGGGTGCAACACTTATTTTCTTTGGCCACGATTAATGAACCCTTGATGAGCTTCCAGCGCCCACCAACAAATCAGCTTTCATAGTCATCATCATCCAACCTTCCCGTCGACATCAAGTTAAAGAGAAGGTCTGAAATATGCCTCACATCCTTGAGAACCAATGTGCAGCCCACATCGATCTTCACACAAATATCACCGACCCCTACGATCTTCGATACGCTAGAATTTTCCATCTTCACAGTCCCAAAGTTACCTGACCTGTAGCTTATGAAGAAGTCCCCGCGTGGAGTCGCATGAAATGAGGCTCCCAAGTCTATCACCCAGTCAGTGTCCTGACCCATAGCCATGAGACAAGCATCATGATCTGCTGAAAGAATAACTACAACGCCGCCATCTGAAGTGACCGTAGTGGAATCTGATTCATTTTTTTTCTCTTTTTTTTTTCTTTCTTGTCGTTCTTATTCTTACGACATTCATGCTTATAGTGGCCCTTTTTTGCCACAATTTCAGCATTCAGCATCCTTCCTGGTACTCGACTTGTCTCTTGATTTATCTCGAGTCTTCCCGCCTTTTCTGTTCTTTCCTCTCCCCCGTTCTTGTATCACAAGGGCCTCTTACTAAGTGGACCTTTGAGAATTCCTCCTTGTCTCCTCATTGAAGAGACAACTGGTTACTTGTTCCGTGGACACCTTTTCATCTGGTTACAGGCTTTACTATTGCTTAGCTCGTTGCCTGATAATTGGGAGACATTAATAGTCGTATCAAGAAAATCTTATTGTCGGCTCTCTTCCTCTCATACAGCCGTTGCAATTTTAGCCATAGGCTAGCGACTGAGGTCTCCGTAGATGCACGGTGGAATACGGAATCGTCAAACCATTGTCTAATAAACCCCACTGCCTTTCGGTCCAATTTCTTCCAATCATTATCTATCATATCCTTTGACTTTTCTGATATGCCTTGAATTGGAGAATACAAGTCCTTGTAATAAAGCAAGTCTTCCATCTTAGCCTTCCATATGATCCAGTTAGAACCATTAAGACTGATCATCCTTGATGAGTCACCTTCCATAATTCAGAACCGATCCCACTCTGTTCAACCAACATGAACGCTCTGATACCACTTTTGTTTGGGGCCGTTGCACAAAACCTTAGGATCAAACCTCCCAAAAACACCAGGATTATGGGATAATAAAGCAATGAAATAAAGCAAGGCACAAACCACATGACACAAGAGAATTTTACGTGGAAAATCCTCAAATAGGTAAAAACCACGGGACCTCGTCCAGATCAACAATCCACTATGAAGTAGAATGTTACAACCGATCACAAGCACACACCGCTTGAATCAAACCTTCTTCACTCACATAGGAGTGGATAAATAATAAAAGAATAAAGAAAAACAGGGAGATCTCACTGATTAAGAGGACGTAGAAGTGCTGAGATGTCGAGTGCATAATAGATTACCTCTATGAGCATAACCTCCATTCGACAAGTTTCCTCTCTCTCTTTCTCTCTTTCTCTCTCTCACACCTTTGATAGCCTTAAACCCTTTAACAAACCCTTGTAAAGCTTTAGAAAACTTTCTTGCATTACATAGAACAGCCCTAGGTACCTATATTTATAGATTTGGAAACCCCTTTCTGCACCTATGTGAAAACCGCCTCAAATTTCTGTAGTCCGCAAAAAATCCGAACTCCAATCCGCGTAACCTCGACTAATCGAGCAGGGTCTTCGACCGGTCAAGTGGCCCACTTGACCGGTCGAGCACCTTGGAAATCCGAAACCCATTGCTTGTTGTACTTTGATTCGAGCATCACTCGACTGGTCGAGTGGCCCACTCAACCAGTCGAGTAGCTCACTTGACCAGTCGAGCAACTCTGCTCTCTACTCTTTCTGAGGAGGAAAAACCCACCCCATTATGAAGTTTCGATCCTTGGACGCCTGGGAGAAAACAAAGGAAGGATCACATGCGAAACATAGCTGAGAACGGATTAGGTGTTTACCCACAGTTGAGCCCACCTTGATATATGTCTTGTTTTGAAGATCATTTTAAGTTAACAGTCCAAAAAATGAAGTAGATCCAAATCTCTACTAACTACGCTACAGGAAATAGTTGTCATTGTATAGTAGGTCTGGCCCTAAAATAAAAGGCCCAGTTAACTGATGCAGTGGTGGGCCTCGCCCTAACACTTAGACCCGCCTAAGAATCAGTTTGGGTCATGCTAGTTTTGATGTATGCATCTTAGAAAGAATGAATAGTAGGTCTTGCTCACCAATAAGTGTATAGATTTTTATTTTATTTTTTGAATATGGTTTATTATCATGCAAGATTCTCTACCCCTGGGGCTGTGTTTTGATGATCCAAATCATTCATTTAGTGGACAGCAACACAAGACGGAGAAAGTTACTGATAGATGATTAAGAGAAAAAGAATACAGCAAGGACCGCGTTTAGAATGGTTCAACGCCGGAGGGTTAGTATCTTCCAACATTGGATATTTTGGGGAAATCCCCATCCGTAGCGGAACCAATCATGTAAACTGCTTTGATGACTAAAAATGGACCCCACATGTCAGCAATTCCCTACCGAAAATGTTCTGCAGGTCTTAATTCAATGAGGACCTCATTTGAGGGGGACATGTCTAGAAATCCTAGAAGACAACACGAGTCAAAGATTCGGGCCATTGATAAGTAGGCGGTAGGAGTTGAAGTTAGATCAACCGGTCAGATTTATTATTATTATTTCAAGTAGGTAATTCATTACAGCACAAATGAACATTGATCTGGATAGTTGAAATGGTGATCCCTAGTATGGATGCAGCTTGGCCAGAAAATCACAAGGGTTGGACTATCCAAGCCAGCCAATCAATGACCTACGAAGGACAATTGAAACGAAAATGATCAGAGGTAAGAATTCAATGGGCATAATCAAATGATGAAGTTTGTCTAATTAGAATAACTTTTGGTGGTATACCAACAACAATGGGGCCCGTGACGTAGAATCTCCAGACTGGAAACGGATTGGCTGGCGTACATCACATCAACTATATAGCTGTTGACGTCAGTTCGGAGGGTCTGATCATGAGGTATGTGTTATATCCAAACCGTCCATCCATTTGACGAGCTCGTCTTAATGCTTGAAATGAAAACTAAGACAGGTCTAACTATCAAGTGGACCACACTACAAAAAGCAGTGGGGGATTGAACGTCTACCATTGAAACCTTTCTTGGGGGAAGTTTTGGATCAATATGAAATTTGCTTTTCCTCTTCATTTAGATCTTTGTGATCTTATGAATAGATTGGATGGAAATTAAACGATATGGTGGGCCTTATGAATATTTTAATGGTGAAAATCATTATTTCCGCTGCTATTTGTGGTGGTCTAGAAGATCTTTTTTGAATAATGCTCTAAAATGATTTCTAAAAATAGATGAACGGTGTAGATATAATAAATACATCATTGTGAGGGCACATGTAACTTTGATCTCCTTTGAACCGTTTGTACAACTCGGAGATCGAAGAGCGTCAGTGCTCGTGTTCGCACGACACTTCCCTCGGACGCATGTAGGGTGGATGAGTTGAATCCTCATTGTTCAATGCTCACGGATAGCGAGAATGGTTGGACCCACTGTGAATGTATGTGATCTATCTACACCATCCATCTATTTTTCCTGCTAATTTCAGGGAAAGGACCACAGAGAAAACTGTGGGACACCGGTATTAGGTAGCATAGGCGGTAAGAATGTTATTAGTGTGGTGACTGGCTATGGTGGAATCATGTGGTCTGTCCATGGCATCCACTCCGACCATCAGGTGAACCCTTACACATTTGGGCTGGATCCCAAATCTCAGGTAGACCCAAGTCTAAGATGGGCCACACCACATTAAAGAATTGAGAGGGAATGCCCACCTGTTAAAATCTTACAGACAGTTTCTGTGGCCCATCGTCATATGCATGTACCATCCAATCCATTCATCAAACAACCCTTGCAATTTCAGCCATAGGCTAGCGGCTGAGGTCTCCGTAGACACACGGTGGAATACGGAATCGTCAAACCATTGTCTAATAAACCCCACTGCCTTCCAGTCCAATTTCTTTCAATCATCATCTATCATATCCTTTGACTTTTCTGATATGCCTTGAATTGGAGAATACAAGTCCTTGCAATAAAGCAAGTCCTCCATCTTAGCCTTCCATATGGTTCAGTTAGAACTATTAAGACTGATCATCCTTGATGAGTCACCTTCCATAATTCAGAACCGATCCCACTCTGTTCAACCAACCTGAACGCTCTGATACCACTTTTGTTGGGGGCCGTTGCACAAAACCTTAGGATCAAGCCTCCAAAAAACACCAGGATTATGAGATAATAAAGCAATGAAATAAATCAAGGCACAAACCACATGACACAAGAGAATTTTACATGGAAAATCCTCAAAGATGTAAAAACCATGGGACCTCGTCCAGATCAACAATCCACTATGAAATAGAATGTTACAACCGATCACAAGCACACACCGCTTGAATCAAACCTTCTTCACTCACGTACGAGTGGATAAACAATAAGAGAATAAAGAAAAACGGGGAGATCTCACTGATTAAGAGGACGTAGAAGTGCTGAGATGTCGAGTGCATAATAGATCACCTCTATCAGCATAACCTCCATTCGACAAGCTTCCTCTCTCTCTTTCTCTCTCTCTCTCTCACACACACCTTTGATAGCCCTAAACCCTTTAACAAACCCTTGTAAAGCTTTAGGAAACTCTCTTGCATTACATAGAACGGCCCTAGGTACCTATATTTATAGATTTGGAAACCCCTTTCTGCACCTATGTGAAAACCGCCTTAAATTTTTGCAGTCCGCACAAAATCCAAACTCCAATCTGTGTAACCTTGACTAATCGAGCAGGGTCTTCGACCAGTCAAGTGGCCCACTTGACCGGTCGAGCACCTCGGAAATCTAAAACCCATTGCTTGTTGTACTTTGAGTCGAGCATCACTCGACTGGTCAAGTGGCCCACTCGACCAGTCGAGTAGCTCACTTGACCAGTCAAGCAACTCTGTTCTCTACTCTTTCTGAGGAGGAAAAACCCACCCCATTATGAAGTTTCGACCCTTGGACGCCTGGGAGAAAACAAAGGGAGGATCACATGGGAAACATAGCTGAGAACGGATTAGGTGTTTACCCACAGTTGAGCCCACCTTGATATATGTCTTGTTTTGAAGATCATTTTAAGTTAACAGTCTAAAAAAAGCAGATCCAAATCTCTACTGACTACACTACAGGAAATAGTTGTCATTGTATAGTAGGTCTGGCCCTAAAATAAAAGGCCCAGTTATAAGTGATGCAGTGGTGGGCCTGGCCCTAACACTTAGACCCGCCTAATAATCAGTTTGGGTCATGCTAGTTTTGATGTATGCATCTTAGAAAGAATGAATAGTAGGTCTTGCTCACCAATAAGTGTATAGATTTTTATTTTTATTTTTTGAATATGGTTTATTATCATGCAAGATTCTCTACACTTGGGGCTGTGTTTTGATGATCCAAATCATTCATTTAGTGGACAGCAACACAAGACGGAGAAAGTTACTGATAGATGATTAAGAGAAAAAGAATACGGTCGTTTAGAATGGTTCAACGCCAGAGGGTTAGTATCTTCCAGCATTGGATATTTAGGAGAAATCCCCATCTGTAGCGGAACCCAACATGTAAACTGCTTTGATGACTAAAAATGGACCCCACGTGTCAGCAATTCCCTACTGAAAATGTTCTGCAGGTCTTAATTCAATGAGGACCGCAGGTCTTAATTCAATGAGGACCTCATTTGAGGGGGACATGTCTAGAAATCCTAGAAAGACAACACGAGTCAAAGATTCGGGCCATTGATAAGTAGGCGATAGGAGTTGAAGTTAGATCAACCGGTCAGATTTATTATTATTATTTCAAGTAGGTAATTCATTACAGCACAAATGAACATTGATATGGATAGTTGAAATGGTGATCCCTAATATGGATGCAGCTTGGCCAGAAAATCACAAGGGTTGGACTATCCAAGCCAGCCAATCAATGACCTACGAAGGACAATTGAAACGAAAATGATCAAAGGTAAGAATTCAATGGGCAACATCAAATGATGAAGTTTGTCTAATCAGAATAACTTTTGGTGGTATACCATCAACAATGGGGCCCGTGACGTAGAATCTCCAGACTGGAAACGGATTGGCTGGCGTACATCACATCAACTATATAGCTGTTGACATCAGTTCGGAGGGTCTGATCATGAGGTATGTGTTATATCCAAACCGTCCATCCATTTGACGAGCTCGTCTTAATGCTTGAAACGAAAACTAAGACAGGTCTAACTATCAAGTGGACCACACTACAAAAAGCAGTGGGGGATTGAACGTCTACCATTGAAACCTTTCTTGGGGGAAGTTTTGGATCAATATGAAATTTGCTTTTCCTCTTCATTTAGATCTTTGTGATCTTATGAATAGATTGGATGGAAATTAAACGATATGGTGGGCCTTATGAATATTTTAATGGTGAAAATCATTATTTCCGCTGCTATTTGTGGTGGTCTAGAAGATCTTTTTTGAATAATGCTCTAAAATGATTTCTAAAAATAGATGAACGGTGTAGATATAATAAATACATCATTGTGAGGGCACATGTAACTTTGATCTCCTTTGAACCGTTTGTACAACTCGGAGATCGAAGAGCGTCAGTGCTCGTGTTCGCACGACACTTCCCTCGGACGCATGTAGGGTGGATGAGTTGAATCCTCATTGTTCAATGCTCACGGATAGCGAGAATGGTTGGACCCACTGTGAATGTATGTGATCTATCTGCACCATCCATCTATTTTTCCTGCTAATTTCAGGGAAAGGACCACAGAGAAAACTGTGGGACACCGGTATTAGGTAGCATAGGCGGTAAGAATGTTATTAGTGTGGTGACTGGCTATGGTGGAATCATGTGGTCTGTCCATGGCATCCACTCCGACCATCAGGTGAACCCTTACACATTTGGGCTGGATCCCAAATCTCAGGTAGACCCAAGTCTAAGATGGGCCACACCACATTAAAGAATTGAGAGGGAATGCCCACCCGTTAAAATCTTACAGACAGTTTCTGTGGCCCATCGTCATATGCATGTACCATCCAATCCATTCATCAAACATGCTCCACCTCAACCAACGAACATCCTGAAATTTATGACATTTTGAAACTCATGTGCCAACCCGGCATAGAATTTAGTAGTTTAAGGCATGATTTAACTATTTTCCTTGAGTTACCCTTCTGAGTTTTGGATCGGATAACTTGGGCAGTCGAATCAGTCCATCTAAACTGTTCATTATTTGTAGAACACAATGCATGGGTTTACCATGTGAGAATAAGACTGGTTGTATAATCAAATCCATATTTATTGGACTATTTTATATAACCGTCTTCATTTCCAACTCATGGATATGATTGTTCTGGTTGTCTAATAGAAGTGATTCTTTAAAATCATAAGCAATCCATGATGGGATCTATCAAACAGATGAATCGCACCTATTTTTTGTACAAATGATGATGACTGGTCATATTAGATGCCATACATAAGATGGTTACCATCATCAAATTGGTTTGATATTTGAAAGCTAGCCTATGAAATTTTTGTAAAACCTAATGTACAGTCTAGATGTGTTAAAGTAGCCCAATGTAAATAGGAGAACTTAAGTTTACACATCTCTCCAAGAGCACTTGAGAATCTGTCTTTACCAAATTAGTGTAGGATTAGGTAGAACTATCTCCAAATTTTAAATGAATAAACCCATCATTACGAGTTGAATTTATGGAATCATTTTAAAGGGTGAGAAGTACAGCTAATATTAGGGGTTCTTCCAAATGAATTGATGCTTGAATTCCTCACTCAATAGCATTTCTTTTACCTCTCCATACCCATAGATTTCCTTAACTCAGTCATCGCTCGCTTGTGGGGGTACTACTCTTCTACGCATACCATACGTCGTCAACCTCTGTTTCCTCTTCGTGCGAGCTACCGGTGGTGGCGCCGATTCCTGCATTAAGGGAAGTAATCGGGTTGAATCCAAGCCATCTATTGTGCGGTAAAAATCTCAACTGCTCCCTCCCAACCATTTATATTTTTATGACGAATTTATCCCCTCTAAATCTTAACTGCAAGGGCAAAAATATCCTTATATTTTTATGACGATTTTACCCTTCTGAATCCTAACTGTAAGGGCAAAAATATCCAAACTGGTTTCCGGGCCTGTCCCGCATCGAGCAGGGCTTGAGTGGGAGTATGAGGCCCCGGCCAGTCTCGGGTTCGAATTTCAAACCCCTTTGTAAACTTCCAGTGTAGATTTAAGTGAGGCAAGATAACAGCGTAGTGGGTGAGGCCCTGATCATGGGGTCCACCTTGATGTATGAGTTGCATATTGACGTCGTCCACCTGTTTCAGTATCTTATTTTAGGGCATGGTAAAAAAAAAACTTGGTACGGGCTTTATTTGATGTATAACCTGTTGATAAGGTCACATAGACCTGGATAAAAGGAAAACACAAGATCCAAACTTGTGTGGCTCTTAGTAAGTTTTTAACAATGGGAGTTTAATACTTGCTTTATGATCTACTTAGATTTGGATTTACATCATTTTTTGAGACCATGCCTTAAAATGAGCTGGAAAAAGAATAGACAACATATACATTGAGGTGGGCCCCATGGTCAGGGCCTCACCCATCACTTAATCTGTGTCGCATTCATTCCAGTGTACAGGACAGTTTCCCTTTACTTGGCTCACCTAAATAATGGATGGGGCTGATGTTTGGCTAGGCTCAAGCTTTTGTGTGGTATCTAAGAGTTGGAGTGGATTTTATATTATCATCCCAGTGGGCCCCGTAAGTATAAGGGTGGACTTATCTCTCCCGACTGTTTCTCTTGGTGTGGCACACTTGAATCACAGGTCAGCTTGGTTTCTTGTCCATGAGCCTAATGTAGGATCACACATCTAATGGTTGGAGTGAATCTTAGGTACATATTAAGGTGGGTCTCCTAGAAAATAAAGGGTGGGCGTGCTATGAAAGATATTTTACTTAACACATTTCATGCACAGAGGAAGGGGTGATTCACAGGTCTTTTTGGAAAAAGGGGTCGGCTCCACCTTGGAGTTGATGTAAAATCGACGTTATCCATCTAGTGTTTCACACCAAGTTAGGTCCATGGCTCAAAAATCAGCCCCATTTATAATTCAAATGGGCTACACAATTAGAAAATTTACACAAGGCAAGGTTCTCCCTCCGTACAATTTCCCTTGGTGTGGCGCACACGAATCAAAGATGAGCCTGATTTTTAGGCCTAGTGTCTAAATATTAGTGTTGCATCTAATAGTTGAAGCGAATTTTATATAATCATCATGGTGGGTGTGGATGTATCTCTTACAACTAAACTGAATCATAGCTAAGCCTGATTCCTTTGCATCTAATGGTGGCAGTAGATCTTACATACGTATCAAGGTGGGCCCTTGAAAAATTAAGGGCGCGCATCCCTTTAATATTTTTTCAAATTTCATTGGTGCTATGCTGGGCTAGGCCCCATATAAAAATTCTGAGATGGGTTTGGGCTGGATTTTTGGCTAATCATGGGCTCAAGCTAGTGTTGGGCTTAGAGTAAAAGATAAGGGTCAGGCTTGGACAGAGCTTGGCCTATCCCTAACCCAGCCGTTGACACCCTTGTGTACAGTAGAAATGGAGATAAAAATAATTTTAAGAGAAAAAGGGGCTATTTATGGTGCACGTTCTTCAACACCATCCCACCTGATCAAGAATCAACTTGCCTTTGGGAAAGATCCGACAGTAAATGAAAGACCCTGTTATATTGCGTGTCACTTCCCAAGCAAGTTAACCCATCCGCTACCCCATTAGCTTCCTCGGGACGTAATCAATGGAGAGCTTAGCTTCTCTCCCGAGGGCAATGACCCCGGCCCACCAATACCATAAGTTCCACTTTGTTGGGTTACCCAAGTAAAGTAATCTACCATTACGTTGGAGTCGCTCTAAACTAAGATCTTGGAGAAACCAAAAGGAGAGACCCTCAACTAAATATTTGAGCCCCAACTGAAACCTCTAGAAAAAGCAAAAATGAACTCTCCTTTGCTGTCTCTACACACTCCACCTCCTCTGGACAGCCCTAGGTTCTCCTTGGATGATCCGTCTACATTAATCTTCATTCAACCCTCCTCTGGCTTGGACCACTTGGTTACGGAAAGGGAGGGATTGTGGAAAGACCCTGGACAAATCCCCATGGGCCACAGAGTAAGCTGACGAAGAACCCAAGTGTCCTTTGGATGAGAAAGGAATGGCCCAATGAGTTTGAGGCAATGTTGGATATGGTAGATAGTTCTGACCGGGTTCGCTTGAAGGCTTTCATAGCGACATCCATTACATTACTTCCAAATCTCTTAGAAAATAAGGTCAGGAAGCATACCGGTCAGTGTTCTGAAGCAGTCCTCCAATGAGGCTTTTCTCCACCATAGAGAAGCACGACCCATCATCGACTGCTCCCCCAGCATGGACAGATCCCACGGGTTGGAGAAGAAGCTCCAAACCTTTGTTGCCCACTCCCCATAGATGAATAGGTGGTCTAATGATTCCTCAGCTAGGCTAGAGTCAAAACCACAACAGCTGCGCTTGGAAACCAGCTAAACGCCTTCTCTAGTCCATCTTAGCTATGAAAGTGTCTGCGACCCGCTCTACATCAGAATATCCTTGCCATGGAATCTCTAGTCCTACAATTGAATGTGCCTGACTTGTGCTTTTCTTTCTTGCCATTCATTTGCATGCCAACAATAGAAAAGTTAGATCACTTGACTCACTGACGACACATTTGGCATCGTGGATCCTGATGGGGCCATCAAATCGAAGGTTTTGATAAACCTTGTGCCCCACATACAAACTTGGTGCACAGCAGGGAACCCGACTTGTGCTATTCATTAAATAAAAAAATGCTCCAGCGCCCACAACACTGTAAGTTACAGTGCTCCCGGTTGTATTTGGATAACTTTGACAGTCCAACAAGTCCATCTAAACCATTCATTAAGCCTAAAACATGTTTCAAGGGCTACCATGTATAAGCAAGACTTCTTGGATGGTCAAATCCATCTTGATTGGGCCATCTTTTGTAGCCATCTCATAGAAAGGATTGTTATGATTGTTTATTAGTAGTGATTCTTTAGAATCATAAGCAATCCATGATGGGAGCCATCAAATAGATGGATTGAATTGTTGGTTGAACCTATTTTTGTACAAATGATCATGACTGTCCATATTAGAGGCCATTGATCACATGGTTATGATTGTTGTATTGTATTGGTGTGATATTTGCATGATACCTCATGAAGTTTTTGTTGAATCTAATGGACAGGCTATATCAATCGATACTTAATGCAAATAGGAGAACTAAAGCTGACAGTACTCTGAGAATACTTGAGCGTCTCTCATTATTAAATTAGTTGGTTTGGGTAGAGCTACCTCCTGAATTTAAATGAATAAATCTGCCATTACGGCTGAAATTTAGGGTCAACAAAGATGGAATCATTCTGAGAGAAATATGAGACCATTAATATACCTGAGAAATACAGCTAATATAAGGGGGTTATTAATTCCAAATGAAATATTGACATTGAACTCCTCAATAACATTTCTGAGAGCTCATTTCTACTTTTCTTCCCCCTCCACAGCCATAGATTTCATTGGCCCAGTCATCGACATTGTTTCTCGCTTGCGGGGGTCCCACCACTTACGCATATGATACGTTATCATCCTCTGTTTCCTCTTCATGCAAACTACTAGTGGAGGTGCTCACTCCCTGCATTAAGCGAAGGAATCAGGTTGAATCCAAACTCGAAAGCCATCTATTGTGCGGTAAAATCTCAACTATTTCCTGCCAACCATTATATTTTTATGATGAATTTATCTTCTTTTAAGGTATGTTGTGAAGCCTAATTGCAATGGAAAAAATATCCAAAGCTGCTGGCATCATGTATTGTAGAAATAGAGATAAAAAAATCATTTTAAGAAAAAGAAGAGCAGTTTATGGGCACTTTCTTCAACACCTGCCCACTGGTTTCAACATATATATTGCATACATGTGCACATGTAAGTTAATCCAGTCTGTTGATTGAAACTGTCAGTGTCAGTGTGAATGAGTTGTCATTGATGGCCTAAACTTTAGGTAGCTTCTTCCTACTTGCATTCCATCCTTGCTTGTGGAATGGAATGTAGACCATAGCTTTGCTAGTGGCCACCATGGGGTGTATCTCTCATCAAACCCATCAATCAGGGGGATGAATAGAAGATAGAAAAATTGATAAAAAAAACTCAGGTATGCCACACCTTGTGAACTTAGTGGCTTTCGGAGAAAATTCTCATTATTCCAATTGATGTCATTTATGTAACTTTTTATAGGCTAATATTTGTATTTGCAATTTAATTAAATTAGAATTCTAACCTGAAGGACGGAATGGACTTTTACATGTGCAACATGGTGGACATTACAGAGTGTAGCCCCATCTCCTCTTCATGTAGCAATGCAGTACTCGTGCCGACTCCCTACATTAAGGGAAGGGTAATCTAAGCTGTCCATTTTGTAGAAAATTCTCAACCGTTCCTTACCAACCATCTACAAATTTATGATAAATTTACCCTCTCTAAGACCATCTACAAATTTATGATAAATTTACCAACCATCTACAAATTTCTTCTCTTCTTGTTGGGATATCATAAGCTCAGATCTCTTAGAAGCTGCCAAAGAATTCATGAATGGAGGTCCTATTCCCAGAGCCTACTAGTGCACTCAAATTTGCCTCATTCCCAAGAAGAAGAATCCTGCTACCATCACCGACTTTCGGCCCATCAGCCTATGCAACTGCATCATGAAGATTTTGTCTAAGATCATGGCCTCTAGGTTGTCTCATACCCTCTCAAAAATTATCTCCCAAGAACAAGGGGCTTTTGTCAAAGGGCGACTAATATCTGAAAACATATCCTTAGCCCATGAAATGGTTCAGGAGATCGAGCGGAAAGTTTTCGGGGGCAACTTCATCATTAAGCTAGCTGGACATGGAGAAGGCTTATGACCGGTTGGAATGGAACTTCATCACTCAGGTCCTCCATAATTTTGGCTTCCATCCGCAATGGATCTCTCAGCTAGAATGATGCTGGAAAGTCGTTTGGTTCTCCGTTCTCATTAATGGCAGGAGCTTCGGGTTCTTCAAAGCCAGCAGAGGGATAAGACAGGGCGATCCTTTATCTCCATCTATTTTCATCATTGCAGCGGAAGTTCTCAGCAGAGGCTTCTCTAACCTCTTCTCATCTGGGGGATGTCAACCATATCGCCTCCCCCATCCTTGTCCAACCATAACCCACGTTTTTTACGCTGATGATGCTATCCTTTTCCTCAATGGCAGGTTATCCAATGTTCAGAAAATTCTCCAATTTCTTCGAGAATATGAAGCTTCTTCGGGCCAAAAGGTGAATGCTTCCAAGACGGTCTTCATTGCCCCAATGAAAACCTCTAGTCGAAAGGCTCAACGGTTGACCAATCTCACAGGATTTAACCGGGTGTTCCTCCCCATTACTTACCTGGGCGTCCCTTTATCTAAAGGACGAGTAAGGACCTCCATGTTGCAGCCAATCATCCAGAAGATTACTAGTAGAATAGAGGGCTGGAAGACAAAATTTCTGAACCAGGCCGCCAAACTGACACTCATCAAGCATGTTTTAACAAGCATTCTTGTGCACCTCCTCTTCGCTATCAACATTTCAAAGTCCAGCAGTAACTCCCTCAATCGAGCCTTTGCCAATTTCTTATGGGGCAGCTCTGACAAGGGGAATAAGAGGCATTGGGCTAAATGGTACTATTCCAACAATAATTGTCGACAGGGTAGTCGGTCGGTAAGAGATTACATAGAAGAATTATACCGCTTGGTGGCGCGTAATGACTTAGTTGAGAATGAATCACAACAAGTTGCCTAATTCAACGGTTGATTACCTATGTCCATCTAGGATCGGGTCCAGATGTAGACCATTTAGACAATGAATGATACTATCAAATTGGCTACTCGAGCAAAAACATATCTTGAACATCCCAACACACGGACCTATCCTACCACAAGGGTCACCGCGGCAGGTCCGTCCCAGAGAGCTCCACACCCCAGAGGGAAGGAGCCCTTAGAAGCATGCACTCAACCTTCTACACCCGTAAACTGAGATCAAAGAAGCGTGCAAGCTAGGCCCCAAAGGGGCGTATCAAGTGCTGCTGGTCCAAGCAGGATCCCGAACCTATATACTCGGCCAAGACCCGACAATTGCTTTCATTGTGGCCAACCGGGTCACCTATTAAATACTTGTCCCCAGCGATAAGTGGTGAACATCGCCATCAATGATGGTAGTGCTGAGAACGCCGATGAAGATCCAGATGTTGAGGAACAGGAGCACGCCATAAAGGATGAGGCAAATAATACATGTTGGGTTCAACTGGATCACGACGAGTCACTCATCATGAGAAGGCTATTGTATGGGCCAAGAAAAAAATTACACCCACAACGGCATAACATCTTCCAAACTATATGTGCGGTGAATCAAAAAGTTTGTGACGTGATCATTGACAGTGGGAGCAATGAGAACATCGTCTCTAAGGTCATGGTGGAAAAGTTGCAATTAAAGACAGAGCGTCATCCCTCACCATATACAATCGGTTGGATCAAGAAGGTTAGCAAAATGAAGATAATTGAACAGTGCACCATATCCTTTTCAATTGGCAAACATTATAAGATGAAGTAATATGTGATGTAGTTGACATGGAGGCCTGTCACATGCTACTTGGTCGACCTTGTCAATTCGATCGTAACATCACTCATAAAAGGCTGAGATAATGTATATAGTTTCATTAAGGACGGCTGAAAAACCATATTAGCCCCTATGGATCCAGAAGAGCCACCAAAAACTTCTACAGTGGAAGGTCGTTCTCTCTTAACCATATGGGAATTCATGGAGGAATCCAAAGAAATACGATAGACCTATGCATTAATTGTAAAGGGGAAGAACTCGAGCCTACCATCATCCCTAAAAGACTAAATCCCTTGTTACATGAATTTAAAGAAATATATGGCTCATTGATTTTAACAATGGGTTACCTCCCATGCAAGATATCTAGCACCATATCGACCTTGTCCTTGGGTCTAACTTACCCAATCATCCTCACTATCGGGTGAGTCCAAAGGAGTGTGAGATTCTGCAGGGGCAAGTGTAGGAACTGATCCGTAAGGGTCTTATTCAAGAAAGTATGAGCCCATACGTCATACCAGCTCATTATCTCCTAAGAAAGATGGGAGTTGGCGCATGTGTGTCGACAGCCGAGCCATCAACAAAATCACCATAAAATATAGGTTTTCCATACCACGGTTGGACGATATGTCGAACATACTTGAGAGTGCAAAAATATTCTCAAAATTGGACCTAAGGATCGACTACTATTAGATTTGAATACGATCGGGTGATTAATGAAAAACGATCTTTAAGGCTAAAGAAGGGTTGTATGAATGGATGGTCATGCCCTTTAGTCTTTCGAACGTGTTTAGCACATTCATAAGGCTGATTAACCAAGTTTTGAAGTCATTCGTTAGGCAGTTCGTCGTGGTTTACTTCGATGATATTTTAATATACAGTTAGGACCAAATAAGCCACATAGAACACCTTAGGCAGGTCCTTCAAGCACTTACTGAAAGCAAGTTATATCTCAATTTAAAAAAGTGCAGCTTTTTTACTAATACCTGTTGTTTTTGTACTTTGTTGTGATATCTACTAGCATTCGAGTGGATGAGGAAAAGGTGAAAGTCATCAGGGAACAACCAGTCCCAACAAACATCCATGAGGTACGAAGTATTCATGGTTTGACGACATTCTATCGTCGGTTCGTAAAGAATTTTAGCACCATTATATCTCCAATTACAGACTGCACGGAGAAAGGACAATTTCAGTGGACTAACGACGTCGACAGGAGCTTTGCCGAAATTAAACACAAGTTGTCCACAACCTCGGTTCTCGTACTTCCTAACTTTGACAAATTATTCGAAGTTAAATGTGATGCTTCATTTGTCGAAATTAGAGGAGTCTTGTCTTAAGAAGGTCAGCCGGTAGCATTCTACAGTGAAAAACTTAACGATGCACGCAAAAAGTGGTTGACATATGAGCTTGAATTGGACGCAGTGGTCCTGGCATTGCGACATTGTCAACATTACTTGATTCAAAGGGAGTTCATCCTTTACACAGACCATCAAGCTCTTAAATTCATTAATAGCTCAACTAACGTGAATTGTGTGCATGCTAGGTAGGTTTCAGTTTTGCAAAATTCACATTTTTGTTGAAACATAAGTCTGGGTAGCAAAACAAAGTGAATGATGCACTGAGTCACCGTGCTGCTTTATTAGTCACTGTGAGCAAAAAGGTTATCAGGTTTGAGCGCCTCAAGGACATATATACCGACGACGACGACTTCACGGACGCATGGGTTAGACGCTAAGAAGGTCACCCCAGTGACCTACATATGCAAAACGAGTTCCTTTTCAAAGGAAATCGACTGTGCATCGCCAAAAGCTCGCTGAGGGAGTAGATCATCCAAGAGCTACATGGAGGTGGCCTTAGTGGACACCTTGGATGGGATAAGATGCGAATACTTGTTGAAGAGCGGTACTACTGACCACAGTTAGTACGTGATGTGGGTAGAGTGGTGCAGCGCTGTCATATTTGCTAGGTCTCCAAGAGGCATTCTCAGAATACAGGCCTCTCCACACTGTTACCTATACCTGACGGCCCTTGGGAGAACCTATTGATAGACTTTGTATTGAGTCTCCCACAAGCACAGCGTGGCATGGATTCAATGTTCGTGGTGGTGGAATATTTATCGAAGATGGCACACTTCATACCATGCAAGAAGACCCTTGATGCAACGCACGTTGCAAATTTATTCTTAAGAGAGATCATGCGGCTACACGGGGTCCTTAAGACTATCACTTCTGATTGCGATATGAAATTCATTAGCTACTGTTGAGGGTCAAATATTGCATGTTAGACCCTAGTTATTTCTTAAAATTATGAACATGATATTGCTTAACGGTTTGTTTTAATCATGTTTGTGATGCAAGGTGATCTAGGAGCGTGGACTGGAAAGGAGGTTAAAAACATAGATTTAATGCTCTGGCATCACCAAGACATTGGATGGGACTCCATGGGACCAAGATCGAGGATTCACACACCAGAGATCAGAAAAATTCCAACCACTCACTTCAAACAGGCCTGTAAAACGTCCAGAATGCAAGATCACAGGGTTCCCACCATCTGATCGGCTCGAAACTTCATACATGGCCTGAGGACCATAAATTAAACGTACACATCGAATTTCAGTTGTTCGATCTTTGTGTAAGTGACCCAACGAACAAATCATCCAATAAACTGATGATTTGGGGCCCGCTTGATAGCTGGATGTGCTTCACTTTTGGTCTTAACCCCTTAACTGGAGAGACAAAATGATTGGATGGCGCATATTTCTCATAAACATCACAGTGGACCCCACCTGGGAAAGCTGAGCTGATTAAAGTCGGCTTGACCGACTCTTCTTCTTCATAAATGGAAAGTTATGTTTTTGTTACCAGCATGCGCACGGAGAGTTGCGGGTGAGAATTGTGGGCCATCATTGTGGTCCAGACGATAAATTTGAACTGTCCATTAGATTCCCACGGTCCATCTAAGTAAGGTCTAGGTGAAGAAATTTCAAAAGACACCGGATATCAGTTTTTGATCATTCAAACGGAAGATAGACGGTGGAACTGTTTGAATCGATGGGCCGCACAAAACCCGAGAAAAAATTCCCTTTCCTAATTAAAATTTCGAGTAGAACGCAATGGACGATGTGGATTTGTCATCCGATGCTGATTATGGACCCCACAGAGCACCAACGTACGCCCTATTACGCACGTCCACGACTGTCCGGGAAATCTGGGCGATTGTGGCCCATTGTCTACGATCAGATGGATCATCTAGACCGTCCATCGTGTAGGGCGTTCAAAAATATCTCAGGAGACGTTGACCTTTTTAAGAAAACCAACGGCATGCTATCATCTTGGTTGCTGAGAAGCCACGCACGCACCTGCGTAAACAGCTGTGTAAAAGAATCCATCCGTATTCTCACTGACACCAGCCGACCGACCTTCCTTGGCTACAAAAAGGGAGGGAGAGAAGGACGTAAGGGGGATGGGCTTGGCTGGGACGAGGACCGTCTACACAAGGGAGAGTTGTTTGTTATTTTTATTTTTTATTTTTTCTTCTTCTTTTCTTTTGAGATTTAGCATGATCGGGCCTATGATTTGTTAAACCTCTTAACTAGGGCTAAGAGGTGAAGCTTGTAGCGTGATGGAAGGACCTATTGCTTGTGCCTTTTGTTTAAGACTGAACTAATGTTGATTTTAGTTTATTAATGGGAATGTTTTTAGTTTTTAATGGTCTATTGTGACTAAAATTACAATGGGTCTGCGATAGCTTTGAGCATCTTCCTTTCCTTTATGTTTATGATGTCAGGAAGCCCTATTGTTCACCATAGTCTCCTGGGCATGGTCGGATGACGGGACCCTTCCTAACTTTCATACATTGTTGATTGGTTGGTAATTAGTTTAATTTTGTTGTTTACTTTGTCTCATGGGCATGGTTTGGTGATGGAATCCATTCTAATTCATATACCTTTCATCTCTTGAAAACTATATCAAATAAGTTCAGTTTAATTTCCATGATTCTTGAAGCAGGCGTAAGATCGCCCTGATCTCTACAAGTGGATCCTCTGAATCCCTAGTTTCCTACCTCTGAATTTCTCTATGTTTTAGATAATTATTCCACCATTATTCTCTAAGTTTCATTCAGTTTAGATTTCATCTTAGTCTAGTTCTAGTTCTACTTAGTTTCAGATTACGTACAGGTTTCAGTCCCTGTGGATTCGACCTCGGTCTTACCGAATTTATTACTACATCACAACCCTATACTTGGGGAGTGAACAACTACTTCTGGAGGACTTTGTGGAACCTGTTCGGTACACAACTTCAGTTCAGTAGTGCCTACCACCCATAAATCGATGGGCAAACTGAAGTTGTGAATCACACGTTGGAGAACCTCCTTTGATGTATTTCAAGAGAAAAGTCGAAGCAGTGGGATTTGGCCTTGTCTCAAGCGGAGTTTGCATTCAACAACATGGTGAACCGTTCGATAAGGAAGTCTCCATTCTAGGTTATTTACGGCCGATTACTCGGCCACACACTTGACTTGATCCCTTTGTCCAAGCTTCCAGGCATGAGCATTGTAGTAAAACATATGGCAGACAGAATTATGGGCATTCATGCGGAGGTCGAAGCTAAGTTATATGCTGTAACGCCCCGTGTTTTCAGGACTCGAGTATATGACTCGTTTTCCGAAAACCCGAGTGTTAACCTTAAAGGATGGCCAAATTCGAGTGTGTGTGTGTGTGTGTGTGTGTGTGTGTGTATATATATATATATATATATATATATATATATATATATATATTCCTTTATCAGAGTAAGTAAAGGAACGTAGAGTGAACAAATAAACATAAGAAAAATTTTATTGGCATTCAAATATACAAGCAGCCCATAATGAGTTATATAAACCAATGTCTCAACATTGACCATTACAAGATTTGCATACATAAGAAATAATAGAAAACATATAAATGTAAGCCGCATGACCACGCAACTCCTCTTAGCAATACAACCGTGCATCCATGGCACCAGTACAGCTCCTCATCAAGTCTGATCATATACATCATCTGGGCTACCTGTTTTACCTGTACGGTTGTATATTTGATGGATGAGTAGCTAGCTTAGTGTGAATTCCCCTCAAGATTATACATCTCCACTTTAGCAAACATAGTTAAAAGGAAAACAAGCAATAATCCAAAACAGGCAACATGCAGTCTTATTAGATGCATGGATGCATGAATGCACACCCAGCCGGACTTGGGCTCGTCGCCCATGCAATCATCGACCTGAAAAAGATCATCCAGTCGGGCAGGGGTCAATAGTCGATGGTCTGGGAGCTAGCGAAACAATACCCCAACAACTCTGGGCACATGCTACAGCATCCAGAATTAGCCATCTGTCATCGCCAATATGCTATGAATGCATAATTAGCCAGCCATTATTAATCCGATTATAATCAGCCAATTTAAGCAACTCAATGGTCACTACGGGGAGCTCGAAGCCCAGCATAGGCCGACAGCTCGGGCATAATGTCCCATTACCACCATCCCCGGCTCATGAGGTCCTCCACCCTGGGATGTTTTAATAGGGTGCCTTGATCAAGTGACACCAGTTCAAGGTCCCTATTTCCCACACGATTTGTCTAATTACAATCCCAAGTTTGGCTTGCATGCGATCATGGAGTCTTCCATGTGTAGCATCAAAAGGTTGTGTACAGAAGCAAATCATGTTAACATGTGACAATATATGACTTCAAGTAAAGCATGTAAAGAAGCATCGAGAGTTAACAACTTATGGAGATAAATTACCAAGTCATGTGAATAGTGATCAAGGATTAACTAGCATGTGAGCCTTGCATATAGTGGAAACAAGTATCATAATAATGGTAATCTAGTGCAAACTAGGTTTAGCTAATTAAGAAATGGAAAGCCCAAGGGGAAAGTCATCACCTGTCGGGTGTTGCTTGCGAACTCGATCCAAGCCTTCCTCCGGCCAAAGGTCTCTTGAGGAATTTCCTAAAATTATGGTTCATGTTTGTCAGTTATTTCTATGGCTTCGTCCCATCAACTAGAAGGTTCAAAGGAGAGTAATAACAAGGTTTCTTTGGCTTGTGCTGGGCTTGTCATGTATTTATTCGATAAGGTGGTCTAACAGGTCCCCAGCTCACTTGATAGTTGTGTGTGTGACCGTACTTCATTTTTCCAACATCGTTCATATAGATCAGTGCTTGCTCATATATAGTCCACGCAAGTCAGCACCGTCTATATATTGTTTAGATAATTTAGTGTTGTCCGAGTATGGTTCAGCACTGGCCCAAATATCGTTCACCAATGTCCAACACAGTCTGGACGGCGTGGATTTCATTATGGTGGCCCACCAATGGGCGGATGGTTTGGATTTAGCACGAACACCAAGCACGGGCCCCTCATAGGCTGCTGGTGGTACACAACAGTTATGTAACTGGTGTGAGGTATGCTGGCCAAACACGCCCACCGTTTAACGCTGTGGATATTTTCATATATCACGGTGGGGTCCACTGCACAGATGGTTGGTTTGGATGAATCACCCATATCAGGGTGGGGTCCACGTACATGGCCAACTGCCATAAATACAAGCTCGACAAGTGGATAGACGGCTAGGATGGAGTACGTCCCTCAGTGGAGCTCATCCCACGTGGTGCGGCCAACATATATATTTAAATAATATCTTAACGTCACCTGCATTGCATGTTATATCCATCTGATCATGGGGTCCCACATGGGGCCCACCACATGTATACAATACATAAGTATATTGTCAACGTGGGTTCCACATGGGTGTGGGGCCCACATATAATATTTTATTATTTATATGCAATGGAGAGGGACTCCATACAGTTACATCAGGTGGGTTCCACGTGGAGCCTACCATAACATGTATAGTATTATATATACATACTAACTCCTTATTAGATTATATTATATGTTACTTTTTTCTTCTTCTTCTTCTTTCTTTTTTTTTTTTTTTTTTTTTTTTTTTTGGTTGCAACTGTCCAGGGCCGGTCGTCCATTGATGGACGGTCGGCGCACATTGTTCCCAGATGGATGGTCTGGAGATGTCCAGCGATGGACGACCAGGGATCTATGGTGGTCCCGGCAGCTTGAAATGGGTGGAAGGCCAGGATGCAGGCTACACGTGCTAGGTCATATAGATCAGGGATATATGTAGTTTAGATTTTTCATACGCGTACTCTGCATGCATGCATGTATTATATTATATTCTATTTTATATGTTTTTTTTTTTTTTTTTTTGTCTCATATCAAACGTTCAGGACGCGTGGATTGGGTGGACGGCCTGGACGTCTAACATCATTGAGGTGGGTCCACTTATGTGGCCCACCACTACTGTTAGGTGGGGCCCATCTGTGGATTGCGGGTGCGGCTTCCCCAGCGTCTGCGCGGGATCCATGGTCAGGTCAGCAGCCTGGTTTGGGCGAGGCCCACCTGCATTAGGTGAAGCCCACCAGCCCTTCTTCCTCGGTTACAGCGTTACAACAGCCTAATTTCTAGGCACGCAGCAACGCAACAAGCCCTGATCTTTAGGCCGTCCTAGAACTTCCGTCTTCACTACTTCCTGAGGCCATTTATGAGTCACTGTTTGGCCATGAAACAGGGCCATACTCGGGCCGGTCGGCCACCATTGACACCAAAACAGAGCCCGTCTTTGGTCCGGCGTATGGTTCCAACTGTAGGTATGATTCAGCTAAGAATAGGGGCTTGTTCGGGTTTGTTCCAGGTGGTGGAGCTTTAGTCTTAGTTCGTTTTTAGAGTTCCTAGAGAAGGAAGTTTTACCTGGTGCTGTTGGGTCTGCCCTGGTCTCGGTTTGTCACGCACACACCCACCGTCCTCACCTACTCCTTCTCCTTCTTTTCTTTTCTCTCACTTTCCACAGGAGTGGTGTGGCTGCAGACTTACACTGACTCGGCCCGGTCTGTTCTCACGGACTGAGTGGGGACAGTGCGAGCCGAGCTCACCTAACACTCACTTTCCCTCTCTCTTCCTTCCTCTCTCAGTTTTCTCTCCTCTCTTTCTTTCTTCCTTGGGTGTAGATTCTGAGGGCACCAACGTCCCCTTTTATAGGCAAGGAGATGGAAAGGAGACGTTGGTTCTGCCCAACGTCCCCTTCGTCTCTCAGCGTCTTGGCTGGGATTGGTTCTGCCCATCCCCAAGCGACGGCCGTCGGTGCCAGACGCCGCTTTCAAGAAGTGGAAAGCTCTGTTTCCGCATTTCATCCGTGTCTGGGAGTTTGTGGCTCGAGAGAGAGAACTCTTTTTTGGTCGGTGGTGCACGTCGGTGGTCCTTTGGGTAAACTGAGGCTGCCTTGCCCGTCACGCCAGATCCGTTCGTCCTCTACGGATCTGGATCTTGCTTTCTATGTTAAAATGGACTGTCGGTATTGGTTTCCTTCGTTTGTTTTCAGGGGGGGGGCATCCTTATACAATTTTGTTGGGGTGGGTCCCATCGACAAAATGGACGGTTCGGATTGCCCAGAAAACTGTCAAGTTGGCTCACTTAGGGGCTCGAAATTTTCCAATTTCAAATGCCTTTAAAATGGCGGGAAGGTGTTTTCTATTTTGCAAATGGGTTCGGTGAAAGGGCTTTTGACCGAGTAACATCATCCAGCAAACGTTCCGTGCTTATAGTCCAAGGTGCTCACGCACGTATGTGGGGTCTACCGTAATGTTCATGGGAAATCCACTCCGTCCATTTCGCTTGATGGGCCCAATTATGGGTTTTAACTGAAACTTAGGTGGGTACAATGCCCAGGTGGGCCATACATGCAGATTTTGCTTCTAAATTGGGGTTTTTCATTGATCTGACGGTCACATCATTGCGAATATGAACTTCAACGGTCTTAGTCATTGTTCGGATGGTTAGGACCACATGTTCCCTGAATTTACCATTTGAATGTCCATATTATAACATCTTCAATCATTGTTGTTATTAATATTAATATTATCATTATTATCTTAAGTTAATTTGTACGGCGTACTTCTAGGCAGAACCGTCCTCACCTTAGATCAATTGTTGTGATTCATCTACCTAATCCTCAATTTACTTTAACTGTCACATGGGCCACATCACGTGAATGTTTGTTCAAGTTAGGTTTGTATTTATACCGAGTTAGGTCACATGAGAATACCCGAGTATCGAAAGTACGGAGTGTTACACATGCATCGAATGACAAGTACAATGAGCAAACTAACAAACATCGACGACAAAAGGTGTTCAAGGTGGGTAACCAAGTTATGGTCCGTCTACACAATGAGAGATTTTTGACCGGGACTTATAACAAATTAAAGAAGAAGAAGAAGATTGGGCCGGTACCAATCATCCGAAAAATCAATGGCAATGCGTACGTTATTGATCTTCTGGATGACATAGAGATCTTGCGTACTTTCAACGTCACAGACCTGACTGAACCAGGATTAGAACGTGAAGATGAGTTCTTTTGAAGTGGAGGGGACTGATGTAAAGCGGGTCGCAGACAATTTCATGGCCAACATGGACCAGAAGAGGCCCGATCGCAAGTGGAAGTGATTCGGACCATAAGGACCTTAAATCGGGTGTATCTTGCAAACAAGAATAAGTTATTCGGGTGTATCTTCGTGGCATATTTATCTTGCTTGCATGTAGGACACACTACACACATGTATGTACTTACTAGGCTTTAAAATCTCAAGCTTTCCTTTATAATTTTTTCAGAACAGTACCAAAAGTAGGAGCACCAGATTATGCCTATCTCGTTATCTTTAGACATTATGCTTCCAATTCATTCTAATGGATATGTACATTTGTGAAACAATTGTATTGTAAATATATTTTACAGTGGAAGTTGGTTATTTCGCTTGTGTTGGAAATGTCTATCTTTATGCTAGATATTTATTTTTTTTTAAAAAAAATATCCTTCTAAAATTTATAGTTGGGTGATGAGCTCGGGACTTGGTGTGTGGGCATTGGGTGCTGAACTCGGAGTTCAACGCATCGCGATCCAAGCCCAACCATCGTAGATCAGTCATGTGGGAGGCTAGGTTTGGGGTGCGACACTGATACCCATACTACTTGACCTTCCATTTGTCAAGACCACCGTGTTTTGGTTTTGGTTTTTGTTTTGAGATTTTTTCTCAATTGGACCTTTTCATTTTCGATCGATCAATAAATATTAACCAAACCAATCTGATATTCAATTAAACGAATGAGTGTAATTTTTCATTTTCAACCATCCAACAAATGTCCACCAATAAATTTGGTGTACTCATTTCAAATTTCTTAATTTTCTTTTTCAAAATGTAAGTTTTTGTCAAAATCTTAGTTTTTTTTAAGATCTTAATTAATTAATTTTTTTCAATATCTCCAATTTCCTCAAACATTGTCCTTTTTTTTTCTTTTTTTTTTTTTTTTCAAAATAGCAAATTTTCTTAAAACTTCTCAATTTTCCTTTTCAAAATGTCAAATTGAATCTTGATTTTTTTAATCTCATTTTTTTTTATTTAAATTTCTATTTTGTACGAACTTCTCGATTTTTTTTTTGCAAAATATATTTTTTTTCAAACTATTCATTTTTTTTTCAAAATTTAAAATTTTAACAAAATCTCATTTTAGTTATCGAACTTTTCATTTTTATTTTTTCAAAATACAAAATCTCAATTTCCTTTTCAAAATCTCAATTTTTTTTTTCCAAAATCAATTTTCTAAAAAACTAGTCAATTTATTCAAACTTCTCAAAATTTTCAAGATGCCAATTTTCTTTTGTCGAGATCAAATTTTTTTTTCCAACCTATCAATTTTTTTTTTTCTCAAAATGACAATATTTTGTCAAAATCTCGGTATTTTTAAAATCTTAATTAAAAATTTCTTTTCAAACTTCTCCATTTTCTTTTTCAATTTTTTTTTTTTCAAATTTCTCAATTTCTTTTTCAAAATTTCAATTTTGTTATTAAACTTTTCTATTTACAAAATCTCAATTTCCTTTTCAAAATTTTCATTTTTTCTCCTTCTAAAATCTTTTTTTTTTTTTTTTTTTCAAACTTCTCAAAATTTTCAGGAAGCTAATTTTATTTTCAAAATAACATTTTTATTCAACTTCTCAAATTTCTTTTAAAAAATTGACAATTTTTTTTTTGGTCAAAATCTCATTGTTTGTTTAAGTCTCATTTTATTTTTTTTTCAAAATTACAACTTTTCACTAACATTGTCATTTTTTTTAAATCACAATTTTTTAAAACTTTTCAATTTTTTTTTTTTCAAAATGTCATTTTTGTCAAAATCTCAATTATTTTAATCTCACTTTTTCAAAATTCTACTTTTTTTTTTTTTTCAAAGTTCTCCATTTTTTTTAAATGTCATTTTTTCCAAACTCTTCAATTATTTTCAAAATCACAATTTTTTTTCACAATCTCATTTTTTTATTATGAAACATTTCAATTTTTTTTTTCAAAATACAAAATCTCATTTTCTTTTTAAAAATCCCAAACTTTTTAATATCTAATTTTTCTTTCAAAATTATCATTTTTTTCCAAAGTGCCAATTCTTTTGTTTAAGATGTCAAATTTGTTTTAAATATCAATTCTTTTTTAAATCTCAATTTTTCACAAACATTTAAAAAAAAAAAAAATTTAACTTTTGAACTTCATTTTTCAAAAATGCATGTTTTTAAGCTTCTCAATTTTCCTTTTCAAAATGTATGTTTTTTTATTATCAAAATGTCGAATTTTTTTATCTCATTTTTTTTTTTTCAATTTTTAGGAAATACAAAATATCTCTCAATTTTCAAAATCTAATTTTATTTTTTTTTTCTAACTTCCTATTCAAATTTCTCATTTTTTTGGAAACGCCAATTTTTTTTTTTTTTTCAAAAACACATTTTCTTAACTTATAAATTGTTTTTAAATGTGCCAATTTGTTTCAAATGTAAAAAATTTTCAATTCCAGTTATTTTTAAATATCAATTCTATACAAAACCTCAAAATTTCTCAAAAGTTACTAATTCTACTAAAATTCAAAATTTGTTTAAAATAAAGTATAAATTTCCATCAAATTTTACAAATAATAACAATAATAATAATGAGGTTTGGAAAAAAGTCGGAAATTTATTAAGATTTGGGATGAATGATAACTCGTCGCACAGTAATGAAAAGTCCGTCGCTAAATGCTGATATGAGGAACGCTGGGTGGTTAAAAAAAAAAGTTATTCGCGACGGAATGTTAAAGCTTCTGACGATTCAATACGTTGCAAATTAATAAATTGTGACGGAGTCTGGCATGTCATAAAAATTCCACTCAAATTTATGCTCGAGTGAGACTGAATCAGCAAGAGATTTTTGTTTTTTTTTTTTTTTTTTTTTTGGTTTTTTTTTTTTTTAATTTTTAAACGAAGGACATTGTGTTGTAAAGTTTGACAGGCCGAAACCAAGATTTTTTGCGATGGATGAAGTCTGTCATAAAACCAAGCAGTTTTATGTTATTTTTTCACAACTTAGCCATAGTGAGCAGAGTTATTTGATATCAACTTTAGTATGCAATCATCTAAAACTTATACATATGGCATATGTGAGCTTTTATAAGCTAGAGTGTGTACTAAAGTTCACATTCATGCCCCACGTGCCAGAATGACACGATAGGTCTGAGAACCAATCCATCCATCATATCAGTGGCACTGCCATATTGATGCCCTGGACCAAGGGTTGGTCATTCATCAAGTGGTCAGTTTTTAAGACAAACAGGCCTCTAAAAATTGACCTAAGCTTTCTAATCCATCCACATGTTTCTAATATTAGGTCCACGTGCTGATTGGATCAGATTTTATTTTTGGAAAAACATGCATAGGAGAGTACATTGCATGTTCCCCCAGCACATAGATATACTTATGCTGGGCCCACAGAGGTGTCCGTGACAAATCCAAGCCATCCATTTATTTTTAAAGACCACAATAAGATAGGATTACAAAAAATCAGATAGATACAAAACTCAGGCGGGCTACTATAAACGAAAATGCGGGAAATGAAACGTCCATCATCCAAATCTTCTTGGAGGTTACCATGATGTTTATATGCCATCCAACCCGTTCATATTGTTATTACTACTAACATAAACTATAGGAACAAATATCATCCTGATACAAAAACTTCCGTCGCACAGGCTTTCAATCCCATTGTTTCATGCGGTATGAACAAATGCGTTTGGATGTCTAAAACAGATGGACGAGTGGATTTGTCATGGACATCTCTGTGCCCCCACACATCTCCGCCACAGGTATATCAATCCCCTCTCATGTATTGCACATGTGGGGCACGTACATGATCTTTACTCCAGCAAAGATCTGGCACGCATTAGTTTTCAACTGTTAAATCTTTAAAATTGTTTGCAAATGGGTCGACTCATTAGAGCCAGCGAGTCACTGACTCAGTCATACAGCTCTTACTTTTAAACTAAAATTATTAAAAATTAAAAATTAAAAAGTAATAATCGAAGAGCCAAGTTCATCTCTCAAAGCTAGTTTCATCTTGTTTTAAGTATTTTTATTCATGTACATTTTTTCAAAAATATTTAAATGCATTGAATATTGTAAGTTTAATTGTAAAAAATATAGAGTCGAGTCTTCCAGTCGACCCAATCTTATTAGAAATCGAATCGAGTTGAATTTTCAAGGTTTTGAACTATGGTAACCAGGACTCGACTTAGAGCTGAATGGTCAATCGGTTCACTGGATCTTTTAACCATGTGAGTGAGGGGCCAGGTTTGGCTCATTGGGTTTTGGAGCCCGGGTTTATAGTAGAGGCAAGTGGGCTGAGTATGAGCCTGATTTTGAAACAAACTGCAAAAAGATCTACCCTGGGCCGTGCTGGAGCAGGATTGTCCCTAAAATCAAACGCCCAGTTAAGTGATGTAATGGGCCTGGGCCTAAAATTTATGCCCACCTAATAATCGAGTTGGGTCATGCTGATTTTGATGTATGCGTCTTCGAAAGAATGAATAGTAGGTCTTGCTCACCAACATGTGTATAGATTTTTATTTTTATTTTTGAATGTGGTCAAGAATCATGCAAGATTATCTACATCTGGGGTTGTCTTTTGATGATCCAAACCATTCATTTAGTGGACCACAGCATGGACAGAGAAAGTCACCGACGGATGATTAAGAGAAAAAGAATACAGCAAAAGACCACTTTTAGAATGGTTTAACGCCGAAGGGTTAGTATCTTCCAACATTGGATATTTTGGGGAAATCCCCATCTGTAGCGGACCTATCATGTAAACTGGTTGGATGACTGAAAATGGATCTCCCTTTTAAGGAATCCCTTACTGAAAATGTTTTGAGGTCTCAATTCAATGAGCACCTCATTTGAGGGGAACATGTCTAGAAATCCAAGAAGACAACGTTTGTCAAAGATTCGGGCCATTGATTAGTAATAGTTGGTGGTTGGAGTTGAATTTAGATCAACCGGTCAGATTTTATTTTATTTTTCAATTCGGTAATTCATTACAGCACAAATGAACATTGATCTGGACCCTTGAAATGGTGATCCGGATGCAGCATGGCCAGAAAATCACAATGGTTGGCCTATCCAAGCCAGCCAATCGATGACCAACGAATAGACAATTGGAACGAAAATTATCAGAGGTAAGAATTCAATGGGAAAAATCAAAATGGCTAGTGGTGGGTGCTCTGTGGTCCCCCACCATGATGTATGTGTTTCATCCATGCTGTCCACCCATTTTTGCAGATCATTTTATGGCATGATCCAAAAAATGAGCTTGATCAAATCTCTAGTAAACCGCATAGTGTTGATTGAACGCGCACCATTAAAAACTTCTTGGGGCGACAAAAGTTTTGGATCAAGCTAATATATATATATATATATATATATATATATATATTCCCTTCATCCAAGTCTGTATGACCTAATCAACAGGTTAGATGTCAAATAACTATTACAGTGGCCCCTTGGAGGTTTTTAATGGTGGAAATTTAATCACTACTATTTTCCCATGATGTGGTCCACCTGAGATTTAGATCTATTTCATTTTTGGGATCAAGTCTTAAATTATCTTTCAAAATGGATGGACAGTGGGGATAAAACACATACATCATAGTCACATAGCACCGACAAATAGCCGCTCGCTTGTGGGAGCGTCACTACCCAAACCGCGTCCCATCCACAATGGAGCCCATGACATGGACTGGCCGGCATCCATGAAGGGCACATGTATGGTGGATGAGTTGGACCCTCGTGGTTAAATACTCACAGATAGCGACGATGGTGGGACCCACCTGTTGTGGGATTATTCTGTGCAGGGAAAGGACCACGGAGAAAATTGTGGGACGGCCTATTCGTAGTAGGACGGCGGTACTAGGTAGCATATATAGGCAGTGAGAATATTATTAGTTTGGTGATTGGCTATGGTGGGCTCATGTGGTCTGTGCATGACATCCACTCCGACCATCAGGTGAACCCTCACACGTTTGGGCTGGAGCCCAAAACTCAGGCAGACCCAAGTTTAAGATGAGCCACACGACATGAAAGAATTGAGAGGGAATACCCACTCGTTAAAATCTTACATACTGTTTCTGTTTTCTATCATGATATGCATGTACCATCCAATATTCTATGCATCTACCGTGCATGGTCCACCTCAACAAAGGAACATCCTGAAATTTATGGGATTTTAAAACTCATGTGGCAACCCGGCGTAGAATTTAGTAGTTTTAGGCATGATTTAACACTTTTCCTTGAGTCGGGCCCTTCTGAGTTTTGGATCGTATAACTTAGTCCAATCAGTCCATCTAAACTGTTCATTAAGTCTAGAACACATTGCATGTTTTACCATGCATGTAAAAATAAGATTGATTGTATGATCAAATCCATATTTATTGGCCTATTTTATATGGCCGTCCTTATTTCCAACTCATGGATATGATTGTTATGGTTGTCTAATAGAAGTGATTCTTTTCAATCATAAGCAATCCATGGTGGAATCTATCAAATAGATGGATTGCGTCATTCGTCAAACCTATTTTTGTAGTGACTGTTCATATTAGAGGCCATACATGAGATGGTTGCCATCATTAAATTAGATTGATATTTGCAAGCTAGCCCATGATTTTTATTTTTATTTTTATTTTTTTGTAAAACCTATTGTACAGTCTAGATCAATCGATTGGTGCGTTAAAGTAGCCCAATTAATGCAAATAGGAGAACTTAAGTTTACAGATCTCGAAGAGCACTTGAGAATATGCCTTTATCAAATTGGTGTAGGATTAGATAGAACTACCTCCAAATTTTAAATGAATAAACCCATCACTACGGGCCAAAAGTAGGGTCAACGAAGATGGAATCATTGCAGAGGGTGAGAAGTACAGCTAATAAAGCCTCCTGATAATTTGATTGGCTGATCATAACATGCCATTAGCGGCCATCATAACGTGTGGTTTGAATTAAATATCACATTAAGTCAATGATCAATCTCAAATGTCCCCACATTTGGATAAACAACCACTTTGATTGGACTATCCAACAAATCCTATAAACAACCAATAAAATTTATGTTTGACCATCCATGTCAGGTTGTCATCATGTGCAAGTGGGGCCCAAGGTTCAAAAATGAAAACCATTGTTTTGTTCAACCCAACAAAGTATGACCTGGCCAATGGTTTAGATTAGTGGACACTTGGTCATGATGGGTAGAAATCAAGGACCTTCTTCAACAATAGTGCATTCATGTTTGTAACCTACTATTTACAGGCCAAGCTTCCTAAACTTTCAATAATTGTTTTTTTTTATTATTTATTTTGAGAAAAAATTAAAATTAAAATTATTTATTGAGAATTGCTTATGTGAAAAAGAACATGTTTGGAAAATATGCATAAGAAAAATAAATTGCCCAAAAAGGGTCCCACTTTTCTTGTGGTGTGGCCCACTTAAGTCTTGGATCTACCTAAATTTTGGAATCACGCCCTTTATATGACAATGAAGAAATGGATGGATGGAGTGGATGTGGTATGGTCATCGTGGTGGCCCCCACAAAACAAAGGGGTAGTTATATGAAAGTTGGTTCAGGTGGGCTTATCAGAGATTTGTTAAGTTCACACGCATGTACAATACAGCTCATGTACACATCAGACATCATCATAGCACGTAAGTCCGGGATGATCATCTATCCATTGGAAAGGTACCACTGCATTGCGTGGGCTGGATTTTTCTAAACCACCAACTTGTTTCCAATATTGGGGTCCACCTTTTGAGTGGACTGGATTCATTTTAGGAAAAGTATACTTGGAGCAATTAATAAATGGCTTTGATCTCATACCTACATCCCATAATAACACGTGGAGGGGTGTACACGAACCAAGTTAGCTCATTTAGCTTGCTCGACTCGACTCGAAAAAGCTCAATTTGACTCGGTTCGAAGCTGAGTTCAAGCTAAATCGAGCTCATTTTTTAAGCTTGAAAGAATTTCGAATCAAGTTTGAGCTTCCCTGAGCTCGACTCAACTCAGATCGAACCCAACTCAAATTGAACTCGGATCGAGCTAGTTTCGGTGACTTGGTTACTTTGATTTGATGTTGCTCACCAAGTGTTTGATGAAATGACTCAATAAAGTGTCAGCTAATGGCAAAGAAGGTATGTATATGAAACAAATACTATTTTTTCTTGATTTTGATGTTGCTTATAAGGTATTTGATGAAATACTTGTAAACAAGTACTGTTGTTTTACATACAGTGAGAAATTGAAAGTGCACTATACGTGTTTGTGAAAATATTGTAGAGGCTCAAACTGGCCCGAGCTACTGACCAAATCGAGCCGAGTTGGCCAATTAGGCTCGAAGACCGAGCTGAGCCGAGTTCAAGCTACAGTTAGCTAGTGGTGTACACCCCTAAACATGTGTAGAGGTATACGCCTCAGCACTTGCGATTAATAAACCTTCTAACAAAAGAGAGATATTTAAGGAGGTGCAGTGGGAATAGTGTAGAAAAGGATGCATAAATTTGAAATTTTATTTTAAGTAGATACATATTGTTTGTGATATGTTGATTTAAGATCGGAGTCTTAGCTGACTTTAGCTCACATCAAGGTGACAGGATTTGAACCTATGACCCTCTGTACCCAAAACAAATGCACTGACTAGACTGCACTACACCTCGCACCCGGAGTCGATGAACCAACCGAAGAAGAAACAACAACACAAATTAGGTTTTTTATTTTTATTTTTCATGTTAATTAATTAAATGGTTAACCAACACAAATATAGTCTAAAAAAGTTTTTTTTTTAAAATCAAAATAAATATTTTTTTTAGCAAAGCCAAACAGGTCCTAAAAGTTAAGATCATCCTCATTCCAAACCAGCATGCATGGCTAAATATATACTAATGTCGTCCATTAATGATATGCCTGTATTGGCCCAAAACAACTTGATATTACAATATGGCTCTGCATTTTGAATAGTCCCATACATTAAAATTGATTTTTAATCCTTAGCACTAATCTAACAGACCAACAGAAACCACTTAACCCTTGACCTGATCACTTCCAGAATTTTAAAGCAGGATAATATGTGCATATACCTAGATTGGTATACATGCATGAAAATCCAAAACCTTGGATTTCGCAAGTCAATTTTGGATTTGTTTGAAATCTACTAAAATGATTTAACACATTGACTCTGATAGTGGTCATTTAACTCTCAATTGTCCATTTGATTGTTATTCATTGGATGGTTTAGACCATTTTATAGTGTAATTTCAGGTCCATGTTCCATCCACTGTAGTCGTTAGTGTTTGGATAGTTTAAATTAATGTTCATATGTGGATGCCAAATGATACACTATTATCGGACCGATGGAATTTTATGACCAAATCGGGGATTGAAATATTAAACTCAATGACATGGTCAAATCAACCACATATGGAAAGACAAGCCAATTAATCAATCGGATCCGGTGGTGAAGATTATATTAAACATTATAGCCTAATAAAGAGGGGATGCATAGCTCATATTTGTTTTGTAGCCTGTGATCCACTTAGTATTGGGCTCGGTTTGAGGTCGGCGGTTAGGCCCCAGTATGAACATTTTAGGCCAAGCTCAAGGGACTACTTTGGCTCATCACAGGCTAGGTTAAACTTGGGCTTATGTTGAACAATGCAGGCTGGGGTTGGATATATAGCACTTAGCCCGCTCTAACCGGGCCTGCTGACATCAATATTGAGAGGGGTCCAGTCAAGCTAAATGAAAAGGTCTGTGTTGATCTGATCTGCCCATATGGTAGGTCTGATTAGGTGTGGTCAATGTTTAAAAGATCACACAAATCATAAACTTCTAATCCTCATTTATTTATTTTTTCAATTATTGTTGACTATTAATTAAAATTTGTTTTCAACCTCTGAAGTTTTTTTTTTTTTAACACACACCCTCACACCCATGCACACCATAATGGTACTCGAACCCATAACCTTAGTGTTGAAACTCTTGCGAGCCTACCACTAAACCATGAGCAGAGACCCACCTTTGAAGCTCATTGATCGTATGCATATTTATATTTAAATGCCTACCATCTAGAGTAGGGTCCACTACATGGAAGGTTGATTGATAAATTGACTTTCCAAGGGATGAATCCAACCCATGGCATTTCAACACTGAGGTCATGGGTTTTTGGGGGGGGGGGGGGGGGGGGGGGGGGGGGGGGGGGGGGGGGGGGGTGGGGTATTCAAAAGAAAAAATGATGCAACCACCGGTAACAGTTCGGATGGGGACACCCACAATTAGTTGTGTGTGAGGCTCACCATGGTTAAATTATGAGCGCCTCATCAAGATAAATGGACCCACCGACATTTGTGCTTTAAAAAAAAGAAGAAAAAAGCTTAGGTGAGCCGAATCTATAGTTATTAGGGCTCATTTGGCTGCTTATAATTGAAATACATTGGAATCCAAATTACATGTAAATGGAATATCCCATGTAAATGGAATTGAAGTGACTTGGAATCTTTAGTTGTGTTTGGATGCCTCTAATTAGAACGCATTGAGTAAATCAATTTTAATTTTAATAAGTATGTAATACTTGACATAATAATTATGTAATAACTCCATTGAAATATGTGCTTTGGCCAATTTATTTATTATTATTATTTTTTTTTAAATCTCAAGAATACTGTAAAAGTGAGTTTACTTTCAAAATTTTGATCGTTTCTGCTATCCAATTCTCAACCTTTAGAGAGGATTTTAATTCACATGATTTTGCTACTTTCCATTTCACATTGATTTTAATCACCACAAGATCATTGTCAACCACACAACCCATTTTACCCATGTGCACTATTTACTAAAATTTAAAACTGAGCCTTGAATGCATGATTTTACAGTAGTCTATAGTTAGTGCGGCCCACTTGAATCTTGGATATTTCCAACGAGACCGAATGCCAAAAACTAAGGAACATGATTGACGAGATGGATTATAAAGGAAGTGGATTGCGTACAGCTCCTGCTTGTACGATAATCCATCCAACAGGATCTATGGGGCCCACTCCACCGAGGTTGGTGGAACCCTGATTGTGAGGCCCACCATGGGATGTATGTATATTACATCAACACTGTCTGTCAGCTTTGACCTATCATTTCAGGGCAGATTATAAAAATGAAGCAAATCCAAATCTCAGGTGTACCACACCACATGAAATAGTGGTAATTGAATAAGTATTATTAAAAACTTCTTGGGGTCCACCGAAATGTTTATTTGCCATCCAATCTGTTTATAAGGTTATAAAAACCTGGATGAATGAGTAGACAAATATAAGTTTGATCCAAAAGTTTCATGGGACACAAGAAGTTTTCAATGGTTATAATCACCACTATTTCTTGTGATGTGGTCTACTCGAGGGTTGAATCCGCTTCAACTTTTTACGAGGCCTTAAAATGAGTTGCCAAAATGGATGGATGGTATTTATACATCAAGGTAGGCCCAGGGATCTTTTTACGAGGCCTTAAATGAGTTGCCAAAATGGATGGATGGTATTTATACATCAAGGTAGGCCCAGGGATCCACTGACCAACGTCGATCCAGGAATCCATCCAAGTTGTAATGTATGTACATTCACAGTGGATGTAATTATGTATATACATTCACATGGGCCTAAAAGAGTTTATTTAATACGATAAAAGCATACAGAGTTACTAGTGTATGTAACTCAATTTCTTTATCTAATCATTTTTGGTATGTACCCAAAAATAGGTAGATCCATGACTCAAGTAGACAACACCGGGATTAAATGCTCCCATTAGAAAATTCTTGCAACCACGTGCCTGCTAAAAAATTTGAAAGTTCTGGATCAAGTTGATACTTGTGTTTTCCTTTGGCCCTGGTCTAAGTTACCAGGACGCAAATTTCCTTGAAAGCCTTTTGCATAAAGTTCTTCCATTGGTATGTTAGGTGGGGCCTGCAATGATATTTGTGAAAAGTCAGCATTGTTATCATTTTAGGACATGAGACAAATAATCAGGTTAAGCTTAGGAAATAGCAGGGATTCAATGATCCCAGCTTGAAACATCGAATAGCCACAAAGTTTCATATCAAGCTAAGCTTTTAGTGATCTCAATTCTTCCCAATGAAAACAACCTTATAAATAGTTTACATGACATATGAACATCAGAATAGATTAGGGGAAGGTTTCAACGATAGTAAACTCTTTCCTTGGTTTTCCCTTTTCCCAATTTTCCTTGGCTGCTTTAATTTTAAATGAGTTGAGTTTTGATATCATATTTTAAAATACTATGGAAAAATGGATAAAAGATATGCATCCACGTCATGAGTAGCAAACAAACCTACCCTTAAAAAGATTTCAATGATAGATTTTATTAGGCGGCTGCTTGCTGCAGTGTGGTCCACTTAAGGTTTGGATCTGCTTTATTTTTGGGCTCATGCCCTATGGTAGGGGTGTACACTCTCCCTAAGCCTGTGCTCGGTTATTTGATAAAAGTATAACGACTGATTTGCTAACATTTAATGGACAGTCGTAACAAAACCAATCAATGGTCTAGGTTCGTCGAACAAATTCCCATTAATCAGAGGCCAGACTATCTCAATCAATCTGTATTTGGAGATGTGACGTATCTAGGGTTGGCCCCAAAATTTGAACGGTTCTAATTGTGCTCATTTATTATAAGTAGGTGCCTCTCAACTCATTTTGCCTCCATCGCAACTCAGGATCCAGCGTTCGTCGCCACCCACTTGGGGCCTACCAAAAGGTGCGATGGTCTGAACCGTCGATTACCGTAAACAAGCTGTTATCTCACAATCATCCTCCAGTGATGATTCTAACCGTCCATTTTTAGAGTCGAATGCTCCCCATTGATTTTTTTTTTTTTTTTTTTTTAAAAATTTTAAAATTCATCTGCAGATATCACCTCATGGTCGAAATGATCCGTTCCTCACAAGTTTCTGACGTGGCGCGTATTCTAGAGTCCACATCATGGACGGTTCCGATCATCAGGACACTCGTGGCCCACCCCAGTGGACGGCGACAGACGATCGATCGGAGTGGAGAGAGGCTAAACAAATTCGAGTGAGAGAGTCGTTGCAGGCTTGCAGCCAATCTCCATTTCCTTCTTGGTCATGAGAGAGTGACATTGCGGCCTATCTCCATCTCCTTCGTCCTTCTTGAGGGAGAGAGAGATAGAGACTGAGAAGGAGATCGAGGTTTCTATGGAGATTTCCATGGATTCCTTGCTGGAGTAGGGCAGAAAAAGTACAATGCAGAGTTCCAAATTCCTCCATTTCTTCTTCTAAAGTTCTAACACACAACTCCTCCAACCGCTCCTATAAATGGCAATGTTCCGAGCACTGAATCTCTCCCGAAGAATCTTTCCTCGTCCTCATCTCTCAACCCTAACCCTAATCTCCCCACCACCTCCTCCAAACCCTAACCCTAATCTCCTCCTCCGCTCTTTCTGCTCATCATCCTCATCCTCAATCTCCGATGCTGAATTCCGTAAGTACGTCGGGTACTTCTTTCTACTCCTCGGGTGCGGTGCCGCCACCTACTATTCATTCCCTTTCCCCGACAACGCCAAACACAAGAAAGCCTTCCCCTTTCGCTACGCACCCCTCCCTGACGACCTCCACACCGTCTCCAACTGGAGTGGGACCCACGAGGTCCAGACCAGAGTCTTCCTCCAGCCCGAGAATCTCAACGAGCTGGAGAATATTGTGAAGGAGGCTCATGAGAAGCGGCAGAAGATTCGACCCGTCGGGTCTGGATTGTCGCCCAACGGGATTGGGCTGCAGCGGGCTGGGATGGTGAATCTGGCACTCATGGATAAGGTGCTGGAAGTGGATAAGGAGAAGAAGAGGGTTAGGGTCCAGGCGGGGGCTAGGGTTTCGCAGCTCGTTGACGGGATTAAGGAGTATGGACTAACGTTACAGAATTTCGCGTCCATACGTGAGCAGCAGCTCGGTGGCATTGTCCAGGTTTTATTTTTTTTGTTATTTTTAATTTTTGGGTTTGAAGAACAGGTTTTATTTTTTGTGAAATTTTCTGAGTAAACTATCCACGAACATGTATAATATTGGCGCCATATCATCTGGTGATCTGTAGCTCGGATATAACACTGATTGGATGTTCTTTACCATCCAATGAAGTTCTTACTTCATCTATTCTGGCGATATGGGCACGAGATTCTCATTGATTCGATAGCTGGATTGCATCACCATCTCTCCTTTGTTTGGTCTTCCTGCTTGTTTGTAAGGTCATTGACTGGGGTTGGGTTTGTCTGATCAGTTTGACTTACATCTATGGTCCATCCATGGTGGTTTCCACTTGATGAGGTTTATGAATTAGATTGCTAGTATCATTCAGTTTTATGTTTAGTTTTCTTTTAGCTATAACTGATCAAGGTCTGATTTAGTAGTTTCTGGTTGTCGCCATGGACGGGCCACACTCTATGATTGGAACCCATCATTGACGGGCCACACTATCGCATATTATATCATAATAGGGTTCGAATCGTATCTAATAGCAAATTGTAAGATTTTTTCTGATTTCTTAAAAAAATAGAAAACATTTGAAAAAATACAAATAAAGCAGAAAAAATTGAAAACTCATCAACAATCCATTTCCCATCAATATACACCATGAAAAGTACGTGCATATAATGATAACTATCAATTGAGAACATGTATATGGTATATATCATCATGTGTAAAATGGCGAAAGGGGCAAAAAATAAGAAAAAAATGGGTAAAATGAAAGAAGAAAAAATGAATAAGCATAGGAGAGGGCCTTTTTCATGTTTTATAATCAAAAGGATAAAATAAAGAAGGAAATATGAATAAAAATATTTATTTATTTTTTAATGTAATTTTGGGCCCATTTACACAATTCTACGATTATCTACGATAGTCATACGATTTGATAGGATAATCATATGATAATTGAATGATTATTTTAGATTTGTGATTTGGGTGTACGATTTGTATTGTACACGCATACGACCCGATATGAATCGTACAATTCGATTAGATAATTGCATGATTATTTAAGATTTGCGATTCGGGTGTATGATTGGAATGTACACCCATAGATATGATATGAATTGTACAATTCATATTATGAATCATATGATTTTGAGCTTGGACAACACTGATAGGAGCAGAAGTTGTCAGCTTGTAAAAATTTGAAAGAAAGAAAAAAAGCGAAAGGAGAAGATCAAAGAGAGCAAAGTGAAGTACTGAGAAGCTACGAATGAATATTCTCAAGAGAAGATATATAGTGAAGGTGACTTGGTCCGGTTTTCCTACACAAAGAAAGATTCCCGAAGGGACTTATTACAAACTCAAGTCCAAGAATATTGTTTCATGCTAAGACAAAAGGAAGTTTGGTAACAATACCTGTGAGATTGAGTTAGATGGCTTATATATTTCATTGACTTTCAATGTGGCTGATTTGTTCAAGCACCTTGATGAGGTGCTTGATGTGCAAGACAATATAATTATTTATATGCCTAATAATTCCCAAAGAAGGAATTAGACAAGATTTGTGCATGAAGACCACCAATGCCAAACTAGGCTGATATAAGCAATACTTGGTAAAATTGAAGAACAAGCCCCATTTTGATCGTGCAAGGATTATGAGTGATATATTGATCTTCTTGGCAAGTGGCATTGGAGGTTTGGGATGGAAGAAGGTAAGCTATTGATGAGGACATCCGGGCACCAGTCAAAGTATACCAAAGGAGGAGGAGAGCTCCCGTTTCTTTATGGCTAGGTGATGCATACATGGGGCTCTGTGGGCCCAATTCGAGTGTCTAGTCCGTTGAAGACCCCGCATGCATGATTATGCATCTTTGAAGGCCTTACGCTAGGAAGATGCACGTGGGCTACTTAGTTAGACCATTATGACCATTTGATCATCGTCATTGGACATCATAATCTCGGGCTACAAAATAGTTTAGTTTATTTAGTTGTTTATATATTTGTTATTATTAGTTTAGCTTATATTTTTGCTGAGTTTAGGGACTTAGGAACAAATTTTATTTTATTGAGCGTCTTAATGTGAAACTTTTTATCTGAGAGCGTCATTTTGTAAGAAGTCTTTTATGAGACTATAAAGACTTGGACATTCACACCTTAGCCCATTATTGAATATATGAAAAAAGTTCTTTTTTCTCTTTGCTTTGAGATGAAGCAAATCTCCTGTGATTGGAGTGAATTAGCGTGATGCCATGGAGGGAATGCAAGTTATACTTCTGTCTCATTCTCTTAAATCAAAAGGTATTTCTCATTCTCATTCTCTCTCTCTCTCTCTCTCTCTCTCTCTCTCTCTCTTTCTTTCTTTATCCAACAACAAATCATCTCCATCTCCATGCTTGTTCTTCCCTCTTCCAATCCATACACGTGCAACCTAACTTGTCCCAAACTCCCATCCAACCACTCCCTCTAATTGCACACCCACACGACCATACCTGGCCATACCCACCTACCTGTACAACCGTACGAACAGACTTGCACGGTTGTCCGTACGGTCAGCCTCTCCTTCCCTTTCATCCTTTGTTTTCCCCAATTCAAACCTTAATTCCCAAATCCTAATCCTAGTTTCCTAAAACCCTACTTCTCAAAATCCTAATTCTCACAAACCTAATTCACCAAAATTCTAATTCCCCATAACCCAACTTCCAAACCCTAATTTCCAAAATCCGATTCCCAAGTCTTAAAGTCCTAACCCTAACCTACCATTACCCTCACAAACTAAGTGAACCCGTTTAAATTGAGAACAATTCCTATGCTAGATGGAAGTCTTACCTTCCATAGGTCCTATCTAATCATGTTTTATAAGATTTAGCCGACGGGTTGTGATTTAGTCTTGAATCTGAGCATAGTTAAATACATGAATTCATTAAGCTTGTGATTGATTAATATTATTTTGTGCTTTAAATTGTTCTAGTTAATCTGTTGATGTTCTCATTGCATCATTCTAGGTTAGGTCTTCCATCTTGCATCAACTATGAAGGGAAGTCATTGCATCTAAGTATGGCTTGGAGGTTAAAAGGTCTTCATATTATAGTGCTTTGGGGATATGGAAAGCCATTATCTCGGTAGCTTCTTTGGTTGAACTTGGTATGATCTTTTCTCTTGGAAATGGAAGCCGGATTCGTTTTTGGGAGGATCTGTGGTGAGGTGATAGCCCTTTGGTGGTGGAGTTTCCATATTTGTCAAGATTTATCCCCCTTTAAAAATGTGTCTGTGGCTAGTTGCTTCTCCCCCAATAATGGTGGGAGGGGGGTATGGTGTCACCGGTGCAACAGGGGTTTATCTTATGAGGATGCGAAGGAGTTTGCTAGGCTATTGGTTCGACTTCACAGTATCATCCCTTATTTGGATTTGGAAGATTCCTTGGTTTGAATTGCTTCCCCATTCGGCAAATTCTCAGTCAAGTCTTTTTATTTGAAGATCCGGGGCTCGGTGAATTCTACAAATTGCTAGTTTTTTCATGCTTTTTGGTAGGGAGGAAGCATGCCTTAACTGTCGACAAACTTCAGAAAAGTGCCACGATCCTTCCTAAAATTTGCCGTCTTTGTATGAATGAAGCGGAATCGATTGATATCTCGTTCATTCATTGTCCCTTTGTGTATCAAGTGTGGTCACATATTCTAAAGCTTTTCGACATTGCTTGGTTGATGCCTCTTTCAGGTGTCCAAATGTACTGGATGTGGCATGGGGTCCAGCTTCCTAAGGAGAGTTTAGCCTTTGGTGATTGATCATGCTTGCAGTTCTGTGGAATATCGGGGGGGAATGCAATGGATGGTGCTTTCACAACGAAGTGGATCTGTGGGAAGAAGCAGCGGAGAAATCTAAGAGGGATGCCATCGAGCGGTCAGTGAAGCTAAAAGATGCCAATCTTCTTGGCGTCTCTTCTGTATTGGGGCTGTAATGTTTTTCTGTTTTTTTTTTTTTTTTTTTTTTTTTTTTTTTTTTTTTCTGTCGTTGTGTATTCTTTGCTGTCTTGTAAGTTTTCAAGCAGGCTTTTAATAAAATAAGTTCATTATCCTTAAAAAAAGCAATGAATTGAAAAGTTGGATGGGGACCTTTAGCACTTGTGTGAAGTAGTTTAGTTCTCTCCAATTCGGGGGAACATTATCATGTAATGAATAGTTGGTCTGCTTGCTGCTAATTTTGGAGGCTAAAATTTGGGGTCCATGGTTGCTATTTGACAAACTTAAATAGAATGTTATAGTTGTTAATGTTGATTCTCTTATGAGCTTGGAGTAGATTACTTGGATTCCAAATCAATCTAAGAGTTTTCTTTTTTTTTTTCCTTGTTGATGAATAAGAGTTGGAAGATCTTTATTAAAGATTTCATAGGAATCTAGGATGTACCTTTAGGGTCTATAAAAATGGTTGTTCTTGGAGGTAGAGAGCACTGCACTTGTTGAGTTTATGAAATTAATTCAAATACTTGTATCTATTCTAGTTACTCGGGTATCAGATTCTCATTGATTCGACAATTGGAATGCATCACTACTACAGCCCATGGCCCTTGGCCAACTTTCTTTCAACTCATTAATCAGTTACAAAGAATTGCCTCAAGGACTTTTAAACTCCTTGCCTTTGATTGTTTTGAACACAGTGAAGGACTCCCTAACATGTTGATCCAACAAAATCGGAACACACCAAGCTAATCTGCAGCGGAAAAATGAAAGCAACCAATGCAAAGAGAGTAAAAAAAGAGGCAGGCAAAAAGTTTTCTTTATTCTGGAGCGAAACCCATTCTGTTATTCTCAAACCCAATCTTCAGTTGGCAGTTCAGGACCTTCTAGAGTCGGGGGTCTCATTACAGACAGTAACTATATTATGCGAAAAACCTTTGACCCTGCTAGATGGGAGGAATTTGGATACAGATGAGGCTAAAGATGCTTAGAGATGGTGTTTGTATCATCTTTGCTGTTCTCTTAGGGGAGGCTTCGCATTGAAGGGGGCTCAGAAACGTTAGTGGTTGAGCATCTATAGACAATTTGATGCCATGGAAGCTTACATCTTCTCTGAAATTTGGAAGCTCTTATGTTTAGATACTTCTTTGAACCTGTTCATAGAGAGGACAAAAGCATGTTCACAGAGGCAAATTACATCACTGGTTGTGAGTTGAAGGAGAGTTCAAAGAATAGGTCTTTATATTTGGGACTGTTGCTTGATGATCTTCTTTGATCCTTGGCCCTAGCTTTTTGATCTTTCTTTTATTTTTCCCTCAATAAATTCTTTGATCATTACCCATAAAAGAACATGAATAAATAAAATAAGTATGACCGAATCTGTAACACTAACATTGCACATCCAATCTAGTTCAACTTCTTCCCAGCTTTGGTGGAGGGAGATCCCAAAAATGCAATATCTTGGGCAAGCTCCGGCAAATGCCCATGGAGGGTTTCTGATATGATTGAAGGCTGAAGAGACGCTTAACTTATTCAAAGACCAGAGTCTTACATGTGCCATTGTGCCTAGAGAAGCTAATGAGGAATCAGACCTTAATGCGAAAGCTGGAGCCTTCAGAACTGAGCTAAAGATTGAAGATGAGATTGGGCTGATGGGTTTGTTGTATCTGTCTGACTTTTTCTGTTCCCTTTTGTGCCTGTTGTGGCTTCTTAGTTTTGTTTGCCCTCAAGCTGTGGGTATTGTAGGGACTGTTGTATTCTCTCTCTTTTTCGTAAAAGAGAGAGAATGGAAATCTTCGTCAATACAGTATTTTAAGCAATTTCATTTCATCTTCTTAACCATTAGCAGTTACTAATCCCAATACAATTCCATTTTTGAATGAGTCAGACAGTTAATGTACAATCTTCGTCAATACAGGATTTGGGTTTTTGCCATGAATTGTTTTTCTTGAGAATCAAGTCGAGTCATGAGTTTTGAACGTAAATTGTAGGATTCTAACAGATCTTTAATATCTAGCATGCTCATTTGCATTCACATGTCTTCAGGTTGGTGCACATGGCACTGGTGCAAGATTGCCTCCAATTGATGAGCAGATCATCAGCATGAAACTTGTTACCCCTGCAAAGGGAACGATAGAGGTTTCAAGTGAGAAAGATCCTGAACTGTTTTATCTAGCCCGTTGTGGACTTGGGGGCCTTGGAGTGGTTGCGGAAGTCACGATTCAATGTGTTGAGAGACAGGAGCTTGTGGAACATACGTTTGTCTCTAACATCAAAGAGATCAAGAAAAATCACAAGTAACTATATTTCTTATTCTTTATACTTATCAGATGACTGGTGTTGAGATAACGTTGACAAGTTTAACTCATCGTCAACATCATCTTAGCCTTTCTCCCAGCAATTTGGGGTTGGCTCTTTGGTGCACAGGCCACAGGGTCAACTGAATGATTTTTTGCTAGATTCAACTTTAAAGAAGGTATCTTGGTCTCAAGTGTTTTTCTATCACCACACTAGAGAGTCACAATTTTATTTTATAATTTGCAGGAAATGGCTAGCTGACAATAAGCATGTGAAATACCTGTGGATACCATATACCGATACAGTTGTGGTTGTGCAGTGCAATCCTCTCCCAAAATGGAAAGGTCTGCCAAAGTTTAAACCTAAATATTCGAACGATGAAGCATTACAGGATGTTCGCAAGTTATACCGTGATTCACTTCAAAAATACAGGTAAAACATTAAAATGATTTGACTAGCTAACATGCATGCTATTGTATCCTGTCAATGTCAGATATATTTGTCGCAGCTGAGTTGGCTCAGGTCCAGACAGCAGAAAATGATTTAAAATTTAAGTAGGCCAAATAAACTGATGTATTACTTTCATATCTTCTTCTCTTCTTCTTCTTCTTTTTTGAACTCCTTTCTTTTCCTCATAAAAAAAAAAATCTGTATTTTCCATTTTTTGCATCAGATCATTCATCCCCCCTCCCTCCCTTTGGCACACTTGAGCTTAAGGATCCACAGTTCAGATAATGGTGTATGTCGATCTTTAATCAGGCTTCGCTAAAAAAACATGTTTTCAAATAACTATTTTCTTTGTCAAAATGATATCAGAAGCTGCAAAGCTGTTACAGGATGTCCTTGATTGGTACCTTATACCAAAAACCCACTCACATAATGTCACCCATTTGTTTGCCTGTGGGTTGTCCAGGACGTGCTTTAGTGATTCTTTTGAGTGCTGCTCCTAATACAATTCCTATATGGATCATTGTTTCTGTCTTTGCAAGTAATTTTCAGTTGATTAACTGCCACTTTAGTTGTTTGCAGAACTGTTGAAACAGGTACTAAACCATCAGAAGGCAATGAGCCAGACATAAACGAACTGTCATTTACAGAGCTGAGAGATAAACTTCTTGTGCTTGATCCTCTCAACAAAGAGCATGTCATAAAAGTCAATCAAGCAGAGGCTGAGTACTGGAGAAAGTCAGAGGGATATAGAGTAGGTTGGAGTGATGAAATTTTGGGCTTTGATTGTGGCGGGCAACAATGGGTCTCAGAGACATGTTTTCCAGCAGGGACACTTTCAAAGCCAAGCATGAAAGACCTAGACTACATGGAAGAGCTGAAGCAGCTCATACAGAATGAAGGGATACCAGCACCTGCTCCCATAGAGCAACGTTGGACAGCTCGCAGCCAGAGTCTCATGAGTCCGGCCTCAAGCCCCGTAGAAGAAGACATATTCTCATGGGTAATTGCCATCTTGATATTTCTCTCTGTGCATAATTTGACCCATGGATGCCAATTAGTTGGGAATATACTTGGCATGGCTTGTATTTGCTGCTTGATTGTTAAGTTGCTTATTCCCATCTTCATCACATAATTTTATGCAGAAACTTCATCGTATGTATGTATGTATATTCAACATCTCATATCCAACCCGTCCAATTGAAAGGAGCACTAAAAGGCTCGAAAAAGCACCCAACAGCTACAACCCATAAAATAAAGACCAATCACTTTGGTGAAAGCGCTTCATACATGAGACCCACCTATTGCATTGAACTTAGTCCTCTTATAAACATCCATCTCTATCCCAAATTTGTCCCCTCCCCCCAGAAAACCCCAAATTGCCGAAATCACCACTATTAAAACTGGCCTCTTGATCACCAATTTTTTTTTTTTTTTTTCCTTCCTACAATCCATCCTCCATGCTGAGCTAAGAAGAGGCTAGTAATGGACCTGACATCACCTAATGGTAGCTAAAAGAAAGCAAGAAATTTCTCTCATACCTTTTGAGCAAACGGACAATGGATGAACAGATGATCAACTGACTCCACATCCCTCGTACACATTACGCAACAATTAGGAATAACCATTGATCTTTTGAGGAGTTTGTCAATTGTGAGAATCTTATTTCTACCCATGAACCATCGGCGCAATTGGCTGATGGGGAGGAACCGCCCAAGCATAGGCACCATTGTTGTCAAATGCGATCGCATATGCGCATACTGTGGATCGAATCGCATATGCCATGATGGCATATGCGATCCTGGCAAGTATGCCATGGCATACTTTTATATGCGATAAATATGTCATCGCATATGCGAGTATGCGATCGCATACTGCATATGTGATCGCATATTTCCTAATAATCAGAGTGGAAGCAATTTTTTATTTTTTATTTTTCAATTTGGAGAACTTTTGCCTATAAATAGACACTCATATCCCCTCCATTTTCACTATTCTCTACTCCAAAGCTCTAAATCTATTACTCTCTCTCTCTACTCTAATCTCTCTACAATTACTTCAAGTATGTTATTTTTTGTATTTATAAGTTGTGCTTACTTTTTGTAAATTAAGCTGTAAGTTATAACTTGTAAGTTATTTCAAGTTTCCATTTTTCAGTAAAATTTCTTTGCTCGAAGTTTATAATAATTAGTTCTCTTTTAATGTAGCTTGATTGTTTTGTTAAAATTCAGATAATATAATATAAGTAATTAAATATATAACTTAACGAAATACTCAAACTATAATGAAATAAGTAAAATAACTCAATCCAATCATGTGTACTAATTAGGCGAGTTTTTCCCATTTTTAAAGATTTTTTTTTTTTTTTTTCATTAAAATTTTTCTTTTCATTTTAAATTTTTTTATTATTTTATAAAAAATATGCCATGGCATATGCGATTGTGCGATCGCATATGTGAACAACATTTGCTGATTGCATATAATGGCATATGCGATTTGACAACATTGATAGGCACCTCCAAACTAAGCACAAGAATCACACGAAGTAGAAGAAAACAATGCAGAATTTTTTTATTCAATTCGAAATGTCTCTTGATACTACTTATCTCAGGCCCTTATTAAGCTTTTGAAACGTACATAAAGGGAAAACTCATAATGTCATTGACAACTGTCAACCAATGATTTTTACAAATATGAAAAATAAATAAAAAATGCATTAAAAATATTTAGCTAATTATCTAAATAAGATAGCTGCTTGAATAGGAGGCTTGGGCCTCCTTATTAATGGGCCAATCGTTGGGCTTAGGCTTAGGCTTAGGCTTAATGGGCCTCGGCCTAGCCCATGGATCGTGGGCTCATATCAGCCTGTATCAGTCCTCCCCCGCTTGAAAGAACTCGACTTCAGCGAGTTAATGGCCTAATATTGTTCATAGAGGTCAAGAGGTCGTCCTTGCCAACGAATGAAACACTTCTGGTAACTACCTTGGTGCGTGATAGTTGGTGGTCAAAAACATCAATGATCGCGTCTGTAGGTGGTAAAATGGTTGGAAGTGTGATAGCTTGTTCCTCGATACCATCATTAGTATGGTGTGTCTGCGATATATAAAAAGATCGTCCACATTGAAAGTATGACTGATAGATAAATCTAGTGGGAGATCTAAAACGTAAGCATTGACACTAATCTTCTTTAAAATTTTGAACGGTCATGCATTGCGAGGATGAGTGTTTTTTTTTATTAAGGATTCGGGGTGTATTTGGTGTGTTCGGAGTTCAGGAGGAATGGACAAACCATGTCGCATTCTGCAAATTCGACAAAACGACGTCTTCCTTCTGCATGTTGCTTATAACTTTCATTACTTACAACGATATTGCATCGAATTTCATGATGCACTTATTGCATATGGTGGATGAAATCATTAACTTTTGCATTTGGTTTCGACTTGGATGGAAAGGAACCAAATCTATGATATGTTGAATATCCCGCAACGGAGGCAGCTCCTTAAAAAGTTCATCAAGGGCCAAATTTTGAAAGCCATGGAGCATGGATTTGACTTCATTAAAATGAGTCTCAAAGTTATCACATCGGGCCCCTGCATTTATTTATTTATTATATTATTATTTTTTTGTGACTAGAGCGAACAATACGTCTTTTTCCTTGCTTTCTTCCTTGAACTTCCGCATTGTAAGAACATGGGAGTTAGAAAAGAGCAGAGATGATGTCAACAATGGGGGCATAGATGAATGGGGTGATGTAGGCTACAACGGCAAAGATGGATGATGACCTCACCATAGAAAAGTATGCGCCCCTGCATTTTTTATTTTTAATTTTAATTTAATTTAAATTTTTTTGTGACTAGAATAAACAATACGTCTTTTTCCTCGCTTTCTTCCTTGAACTTCCGCATTGTAAGAACATGGGAGTTAGAAAGAGCAGCTGATGTTAACAATGGGGCTGTAGATGAATGGGGTGCTGTAGGCTACAACAGGCAAAGATGGATATGATGACCTCGCCATAGAAAGGTATGCGTGTTTAGTCTCACCACCGCTTTGTACTTTTCATTCAAAGAGCCAAAGTCTGACTGAGAAGGATGTAGGCGACATTCATTGGATTATGTCACACCATATGTCATCCTCATAGATGCCAATTTTAAAGGACACTAAACACTTTCGAGTCATGGGGATGACAGTGTCATCAACCCACGTAACCTTATATGGTTTTGGATGCCTTTCA